>CM020513.1:1050000-1505000 GCA_009823395.1 Thamnaconus septentrionalis | reverse complement strand
GACATACCCCGCGGTTCCAAAACGGCAATGACTGCGAGATCGTACCTCCACTGCCTATTAGAGCCACTAACGCCACGACACGGTCCCACACTGCCCCTCACTGAGCTGGAGGCCCATAGCACCCGCTTCACTCATTGACTCGATGGCTGGCAGACAAATAACTGATAATAATAATAATAATAATAATAATAATAATAATAATAATAATAATAATAATAATAATAATAATAATAATAATAATAATATGCCCTAATTGCGACCTCCTGGCATGGTAAATCGGAACATGTTAAACACTTTCAAATCCACATACTGCAGAAATACTACAAGGAACAACAGGAGTACATGGCATGGCAAGGCCAAGTAGTGGTGTGAATTACGGTGTGGTTGGATCTCTCATACTGGCATCTGCAATTCCCCTTAGGCACGAATAGCGCTAACCCTAGGAGTTTTCCCCTGCTGCAGGTATTGTTAACCCACAGGTCTTCTGCACCTCTGCAGTTGCTCCCTTTGGCGTTGGAACAAACAAAATAAAACACCAACAACCTAATAACATGGAAATACATTTTAGCCATTAGCTGTTTACAAGGAGAGGACATTTTTCTGAAACATTCAAAAAAAAAAAAGAGAGATTACGCAAAGCCGTCTCCAAAAATATCCACATGTACACCGGAACGCTGGAAAATACTTACGCCAGGCCTTATGTGGCACTGTGGTTTTACTCCCTAAAGGCAGAAGGAGAAGAAGACCTGGAGCCTGGTGTATTAACAGAAGTAGCAGCTCGCTAACATAGCACTGCAAAGACGACAAAGAATGCACGCAAAAAGACGGTGTGGATGGACGACAAAGTTGAACTTCTGCTTCGAGTTACTTACTTACTACCTCCGCTATCTTTGCATCGTATCCACAAAGGTTTTTGTGCAAATGATATGCAAGCGCAAAAACACCCAGAAATGCGGCACCCGATGAGTCAGAAGCGCAAATTGCGCTCTAGTAACCCTGCCGCATTGCGACCGAGATCGTCAGATCTTGTAACGTTGGTGCAAACTTCAGTCACCGGACGTTTCATTTCCAACCAACGAAATACTTTATTTTTATTGCTGTCAAATAACATGCGCATTGGCTTTCTCCCCCGAACTCATGCCAAGAAAGAGACGGTTGCAAAAATCCCCACAACCTCTGGTCTCCGTCACCCCTTCAAGAGGCTGCATAATGCCCCCCTCTCAAGAACAAGATGGCTCTTTTAATAGTGAATGTTGCCGACCCCTGGTTTATACATAGCATCAAGGCAAAAAAAAAAAAAACAACAAAAAAAAAAAACATGTTAACCCTTTAAGCGCCATAATTTTTTCAAGGAAATATTCAATTTTGATATCAAGATTTCAAATGGCTGTGACTTGAAATTGGTTAGAGATAAAGCCATACTGTCATTGAGAAAAATCTTCAGTAAACCCAAACTTTTTGTTTGTTTGTTTTTGTATTATGTCAGATGTCAGATCCCTGTCTCCACAATACCCCACAGGCTCATAAAAATGTTTTATCCACTTTTGATAATTTTCCACATATCTCAAACAGACCCAGCCATCATCACTGTAATTTACAGGGTGACCACGAACATCCCTGCTGCCTCCACCGGCACTGGCTGGGCGTTTCCTCCCACAGCTTTTACCATGTTGATCACTAACTCACTGCGCCCTCCGTCACCATTAGCGGTGTTTTGAGCACTCCTGCTTCCCCCACCACGTCCCCTTATCCTCATTCGTCGATTACTCCCACTACACCCCGGCCACGCTGAGGCGAAGCATGTGCTGCTTGGTGACTGTCGGGGCGCATGGACTTGCTGCCGCTGCGTAACTAAAGACGCACCGGCAGACTCGCTCTCACGGGATGACTGAACATCATCGTCAGAATGCGAATATTTCTCTTCGTTATCTGAGTCAGCCATTACTTGACGAAATACTTCTTCAACGAACAAACCTCTCGGCAATGTATTCTCGTTAAAATTCGCTGTCTTTCTCTCTCCACTCCCACTACAACCACTTCCTCGTCTCCTCGACTGAGGCGGGCTTTCTCTCTATTTATACACCGAAATCTGAATATAAACACCCCCACAAATGCTGCTCAGATTTAAGCCACAGGTGTCTGCCATCTCCTGGTGTAAAATGGAAACTACTTTTAGCACCATATTTGCCGCTATGGCCTGTTTAATTCAGCAATGACGCTTGTCGCCTAAAGGGTTAAATGCCAAAAAGGCTTTGTTGGCTCCCAGTGTGTTCTTTTCTGGGGGAAACGGGTCGAAATGGCTCTTTGAGTGGTAAAGGTTGCCGACCCCTGCTCTAGTGTCTCATAAGTAAACCTCTGAACAGGGTTTATGCGTGTGGATTTCCTGACCTCTGTACCGCAATCAGCTGACGGGTCTGACTGTGCAACTGACTGAGTAGAGTGCAAACCATGTCGTTGGATGGCCTGGTGAGACACAGTCCTGCTGTGAGGCAACCGAACTTCGTGTGTGCCCTGGCTGATCACTTGGTGGCTCTTGCCTGGGTCCTGCAAGTTCGCTGGTGAGTTCATTTCTCGCAGGTATTCGGAGCCAGTATCTAGTGTCCTCTTCCTCATCAGAATCTGACTCCCTGTTAGCTGCCAGATTGTTCTGGTGTTGACTGTTGCTGCCCACCTTTCTGCATACCCTCTTTCCCCAATCCAAATGAAAGATTCACAGGCAAGCAAGGGTGGCGGCCATACAGCAGGTAGAACGTGAGCACCCTGTGGCTTCGTGTCTGGTGCAATTGTAGGCATGGATCATTGGCAAGTGCTCTTTCTAGCTGTGTTTTTCTTTGTCTTTCAGTGTTCAGAGTAGCTCCAGAAGGGTCCTGTTGAACCTTTCTGACGGGTTGCACTGAGGATGGTGTTGTCCTGGAGTGCCCAATTTCTGAAAGCTGCTGTAGGGTCTTGAACAGGTTTTCAAATTCACGACCCAAATACACGACCCTGGTCATAATGGAGCTGTTTTGGACATCCAAAACGCAGGAACAAGATATCCCAAAAGCTTTTCGCTGCGGTCTTTCCTGACTTATTGTGGATGACATATGCTTGGGCAAACCACGTGAAGTGGTCGATGACCACCAAAATATATTCATACCCCCCAGCACTTGGCTCCATGTGCAAGTAGTTGATGGACAGTAGTTCAAATGGTGCTGTGGTGGTAATGGACCCCATTGGCGCTCTGATATAAGTCACTGGTTTCTTTTGCCTGATACATGGACACTTTCTGGTTACATATGTTTCAATTTCTTTCTTTATGTAGGACCAGTAAAATCGGTCCCTACATGGCCCAGGTCTGCATGGAGATATTTTAGGGCATTGGCTCTGTACTTATCAGGTAACACAAGTTGTTCTCTTTGTAGTGTCTTTCTCCACAGCAAGACATCCTTCAGCTGAAGTCTCTTCCACTCATGGAGGAGTCTTTTTACTGGACCACTGTCACTCTTCCTGGTTTGATTTGTTAGGTTGGTGTAGTTCTTTTTCAGTTTTGTGACTCATGGTTGACTGGGAATCAGGTATGTGCAGCCCTGTTCCCTGAGACAGGTTCGACATCGCCATAAAGGCTGCATCACTGTCCTTTGCTATTTGACTACAGACCCACATTGCTTGGACTGTCTCCTCTAACAGGTCTTCGGTGCAGGCAACTTCATACTAGAGAGAGTGTCGGCATCAATGTTGACTTTTTCTCGGTCTGTACTGGATCTCGAAGCGGAAGTCGGACAACTCCCTACCCACCTGTGGCCTACCGCGTTCAATTTGACGATGCTCATCACATAGGTCAGAGAATTGTTGTCCGTATAGACAGTGAAATGGGGAGCATATAGTTTTTAAGTTAAAATTTTTTCGCACACTGCCCACTTTAGTGCAAGGAACTGAAGGAAATATTACTTTTAATCTTGATGCTTGTGCCTAATTATATACTCACTGATATAAATATGCATAATTATATAATCATTGATATGAATATGTTTAAATAAGTCAAGAGATGGGTAATCTATGCTTAACATACTCGATAAGATTCTGTGCAGAGTTACATGATACCTAAGAGAAGAGACAGGAATACGGCCATCGTAAAACAGTGACCTTAGGTGACCTGCAGTACCAGGCCGAGAGAGGATCCAGCATCTCTCTACCAAGCATCTATACCTCAGACCTCTGACAGCCAATGAGAGGAGGACGTCATCTGAGCGCGCCAGCAAGAACAACTGAATCTTCTCTATCTAAAAAGACTGACCAGGGGACAAAGAGTCAGTCAGACTTCAGGACCTGATAGCACTTGTTGATGTTAGGCTTGAACTCGACCCAGAGCTCTGTATACTTGTATTATGAATTTGCATACTAAAGATAAAATCAGCGTTCTTCTCCTAAAACTCTTCATTAAACGAACACGCGGATCGTCAGCATGACACTAGAAAATAAGGCGATCCAACAGAACTCGAGCTTCCCAGAGTGCATGAGGTAGTTTTTATCTGCAGCAGACAGTGTTCTTGATCCATAGGACTCAACTTCCCATCCTGACGCTGATATAGAACTGCGCCAAAGCCCTTTGCTGATGCGTTGGTGTGTAACACAAATGGCAGGTCAAAGTTGGGGTAGGCTAGCACTGGTGGACTGGACAGGATGTTGGTCAGATGGTCAAGGACCTCTTGATGTTCTGGTGTCCATTGTATGGGAGTTCTTGAGGACAACTGGCCTCCCTCCCCCTTCGTAAATTTATGTGGCGGCTGGGTGGCATGGCTTCCCTTGATTTGTAGGAGGTAATTTAATGGCTTTGCTATTCTGGCAAAGTCCTGCACGAATGCCCTGTAGTAGGATAAGAACCCACCCAGCTTATGTACATCGCCTGCAGTATTTGGGGTTCTCTCCCTTAATGCTTGTACGGCAGTGAGATATTGAATCTTCACCCCATCAGCGGAAACAAGCAACCCAACATACCTCACCTCTCTCTTGAACAACTCACAATTTGTGGGCTGGAGTTTGATGCCATGCTGTTAGAGAGCCCTTAAGACCCGTCTCAAGCCAGCCACATGATCCTCAAAGGACTTTGCATAGCACAGTATGTCGTCCAAGTAAGAGATGCAGCACTCATCCAGTAAGGAGTCCAAGACATGCTCCATACACCTCTGGAATGCAGCTGGGGTGTTTGAAAGGCCAAAGTGGATCCAGACGCAATCATAGAGGCCCCAGGAGGTGTTGAATGCCATCAGGTGTCTGAAACCCTCTGCGATTTACCCCTGGTGGCACGCTTTCCCCTGGTACAAAATAGAGAACCAAATGTATTCCCCCAGTGTATTCACTAGGTCTTGGATCTGCGGGAGTGGGTGTCTATCAGGGACAGTTTTACGGTTCAGGAGACTGTAGTCTACACAGAGCCTTAACGTTCCCTCCTTTTTCCGCAGGCACACCACTGGAGCATGGCTGACTTTGATTTCACAATCCACTTTCTGGCCAATAGATCTTGAATGTATTCCTTGACCTCTTTATAAAGTGGCTTCGGTATGGCTGCATATGAGCGTTGTAATGCAGGATGTCATCCTTCAGAGTAATGGTCATTTGCAGGTTGCTTCACTGCTGCATGTTCATCTTCCCACAGATGGGCAAGGTCGACCGGTGGGTTCCACAGTTCAGCTGTGTTGAGGGGTTGTGTGTCAACACCATTCACTTGAACACTGTTCATTTGGTCGGTTTGAATTATTGAGTCCATCAGTTGGATGCTGCCAAGGGCTGTGCGGCTAGCAAGGACAGCATTGTGCTTGGTTGGATTAGACATAGGGATTTCAACATAAGGTCTCTCCGTGTGGTGCACTTCAACCAGGCCCTCACCCATATCCAACTGTTCAAGCTCCATTAGCTGCCATGATCTTGAGATCATAGTCACCCATCAGCTCACTCAATGGATGAACCTTCTAGTGAGGAAAGTATTTCTGTCTCCAGGCCCAATCGATTAGGCTGACCTGGGCAACAACACAATCTGTATCAAATAGAGCAGCAACAGCATAACCATTTATATTACATTTTAGCAGGCACCGTTTTCCAATTAACTGAGCCACTCTCTGATGGGGGTTTGTTACTGGATGGTGGGTCAGAGGATAGTAGGATGGCTCCGTGCCAGGTTTTCCATGCTGCCGGCATTTAACGGGGACTGGGTGTAGTGGTTGTTAAGAGGTCATCCTTCGTCTGTGACCGCGGCTGGTTTCCCGCCGTCTCTTTCCGTCTCCACCGCATGTGAAACAATGTTGGCAGTTTGGCAGCTTTTGTTCAATTCAGTCAGGACAGCTATGTTGTTTCCCCTTTTTACGGCAGTGATGATTTTGTACTTACATTGGCACAGTGACATGATGGTTGGTGGGGGTTCTGAGTGTGTGTATCAGGCTGCAGCTTTGACCGTTTTAAAGATTCCACCATTTGTGTCAGAGCTTGTACTTGTGTTGTCAGCTTCTGCTTTTCTTCATCTTTGTTTTTATGGTGAGGGTCTCCTTTACAGTCTCCTGGCTTTTCTAGGCTCACCTCACCACATTGGGCATAGATGGCTTTGGTTGGTTTGTTGTAACCCAGGCGATGTCTTCTTTCACTCTCATCACTGATGATTTTGTTGACTTGCTTCAGTAGAGCTTCCTCAGTGACTGATGGGTCAGAGAGAAGTGGCTTCAACTCCTCCTGATGTCCTCATTTTTGTCACTCAGTTTCTAGCTGTCTGGCTAAAACCAGCTCTTGAAAGAGCTCTGCTGTGCCCTTCTCCCCAGTCTGAGACGGCAAGAAACTCTGTATACTTGTATTATGAATTTGCATACTAAAGATAAAATCAGCGTTCTTCTCCTAAAACTCTTCATTAAGCGAACACGCGGATCGTCAGCATGACACTAGAAAATAAGGCGATCCAACAGAACTCGAGCTTCCCAGAGTGCATGAGGTAGTTTTTATCTGCAGCGAACCAGTGTTCTTGATCCATAGGACTCAACTTCCCATCCTGGCTGATATAGAACTGCGCCCAAAGCCCTTTGCTGATGCGTTGGTGTGTAACACAAATGTGCAGGTCAAAGTTGGGGTAGAAGCTAGCACTGGTGGACTGGACAGGATGTTGGTCAGATGGTCAAGGACCTCTTGATGTTCTGGTGTCCATTGTATGGGAGTTCTTGAGGACAACTGGCCTCCCTCCCCTTAAATAAATTTATGTGGCGGCTGGGTGGCATGGCTTCCCTTGATTTGTAGGAGGTAATTTAATGGCTTTGCTATTCTGGCAAAGTCCTGCCTGAATGCCCTGTAGTCCACCCAGCTTATGTACATCGCCTGCAGTATTTGGGGTTCTCTCCCTTAATGCTTGTCACGGCAGTGAGATATTGAATCTTCACCCCATCAGCGGAAACAAGCAACCCAACATACCTCACCTCTCTCTTGAACAACTCACAATTTGTGGGCTGGGTTTGATGCCATGCTGTTAGAGAGCCCTTAAGACCCGTCTCAAGCCAGCCACATGATCCTCAAAGGACTTTGCATAGCACAGTATGTCGTCCAAGTAAGAGATGCAGCACTCATCCAGTAAGGAGTCCAAGACATGCTCCATACACCTCTGGAATGCAGCTGGGGTGTTTGAAAGGCCAAAGTGGATCCAGACGCAATCATAGAGGCCCCAGGAGGTGTTGAATGCCATCAGGTGTCTGAAACCCTCTGCGATTTACCCCTGGTGGCACGCTTTCCCCTGGTACAAAATAGAGAACCAAATGTATTCCCCCAGTGTATTCACTAGGTCTTGGATCTGCGGGAGTGGGTGTCTATCAGGGACAGTTTTACGGTTCAGGAGACTGTAGTCTACACAGAGCCTTAACGTTCCCTCCTTTTTCCGCAGGCACACCACTGGAGCATGGCTGACTTTGATTTCACAATCCACTTTCTGGCCAATAGATCTTGAATGTATTCCTTGACCTCTTTATAAAGTGGCTTCGGTATGGCTGCATATGAACGTTGTACGGGGATGTCATCCTTCAGAGTAATGGTCATTTGCAGGTTGCTTCACTGCTGCATGTTCATCTTCCCACAGATGGGCAAGGTCGACCGGTGGGTTCCACAGTTCAGCTGTGTTGAGGGGTTGTGTGTCAACACCATTCACTTGAACACTGTTCATTTGGTCGGTTTGAATTATTGAGTCCATCAGTTGGATGCTGCCAAGGGCTGTGCGGCTAGCAAGGACAGCATTGTGCTTGGTTGGATTAGACATAGGGATTTCAACATAAGGTCTCTCCGTGTGGTGCACTTCAACCAGGCCCTCACCCATATCCAACTGTTCAAGCTCCATTAGCTGCCATGATCTTGAGATCATAGTCACCCATCAGCTCACTCAATGGATGAACCTTCTAGTGAGGAAAGTATTTCTGTCTCCAGGCCCAATCGATTAGGCTGACCTGGGCAACAACACAATCTGTATCAAATAGAGCAGCAACAGCATAACCATTTATATTACATTTTAGCAGGCACCGTTTTCCAATTAACTGAGCCACTCTCTGATGGGGGTTTGTTACTGGATGGTGGGTCAGAGGGGATAGTAGGATGGCTCCGTGCCAGGTTTTCCATGCTGCCGGCATTTAACGGGGACTGGGTGTAGTGGTTGTTAAGAGGTCATCCTTCGTCTGTGACCGCGGCTGGTTTCCCGCCGTCTCTTTCCGTCTCCACCGCATGTGAAACAATGTTGGCAGTTTGGCAGCTTTTGTTCAATTCAGTCAGGACAGCTATGTTGTTTCCCCCTTTTCGGCAGTGATGATTTTGTACTTACATTGGCACAGTGACATGATGGTTGGTGGGGGTTCTGAGTGTGTGTATCAGGCTGCAGCTTTGACCGTTTTAAAGATTCCACCATTTGTGTCAGAGCTTGTACTTGTGTTGTCAGCTTCTGCTTTTCTTCATCTTTGTTTTTATGGTGAGGGTCTCCTTTACAGTCTCCTGGCTTTTCTAGGCTCACCTCACCACATTGGGCATAGATGGCTTTGGTTGGTTTGTTGTAACCCAGGCGATGTCTTCTTTCACTCTCATCACTGATGATTTTGTTGACTTGCTTCAGTAGAGCTTCCTCAGTGACTGATGGGTCAGAGAGAAGTGGCTTCAACTCCCTCCTGATGTCCTCATTTTTGTCACTCAGTTTCTAGCTGTCTGGCTAAAACCAGCTCTTGAAAGAGCTCTGCTGTGCCCTTCTCCCCAGTCTGAGACGGCAAGAAACTCTTCAGCTCTGTGATGGTCATCTCATCTTTACAGATCAAAATATTTTTTTAAATGGCCTGGCTTTATAACCCGCATGACTGCTCGAATTACTTTGCATTCTGTGTGTTGTTCTTTTAGTGCCTCGTCTATCTGTTTGCAGATGTTACAGCTTAGTCTTAGTCTCTTTTTTTTTTACAGCTGTTGCCCTCTTTTATTTGCTCCCATCGTCATGACTTTTTTTTATTTTATTTTATTTATTCCCCCCAATAGAGGAGAAATGAGTGAGGGGGGAAAAGGGGAGGGGATGATGAGAGGGATAGAGAGAGAGGGATAGAGAAGGCAGCTGGCAACAATATGCAACTATTGTGTAGGAAAATAAAACAAAAAACAGATAGTAAATTTGCATAGCTAATTGTCCGATACTGGGCTTATTCAAATAATAAACTGATTAATCTGTAGAAAGAAAAAGAGGTATACTAGTATTAAAAGAAAAACGGAAAAAAAGAGAAAAAAAACACATGCATATATATATACATATATATACACATATACATGTATATAGCTACGTATATACATGCATATACACATGTTCGTACGCATGCACATATATACATAGATATGCATATACACCCATATACAAACATATCTGCGTATACATATAATGATAATAACAGTGATAGAAATGATAATAATAACAAAATTAATAATAGTAATGACAATACTACTACTACTACTATTGTGAAGAATGAGGGCTGAAATTAGCAATGAACCGCTGGAGCACTTCATCCACACAGCCACCCCGGTCAGAGAGCGAGACAGGACACAATTTAACAGCATGAAGGTCTTTACTCTTACTGAAGTAGCACAATTCCAACAGCAAGCATTAACACAAACTGAGAGAGAGGCCCAGCACAGCTGCAAGGGCCCTTTTAAATCACTGGAGGACCCCATAACTGCCTGCTAAGGTGCCCGATGAGAAACATAACAAAAAACACCGTTCAGACAGGGTCACTTTGTCAAAAATAACAATTTATTCCACATCAACACGTTAGGTTAATCAACACGTTAGGTTTGGCGGTATGGTTCTGCTTGGGGTCCCCCTGCCCTTCCACGCAAGCATGTGAGGAATGTATTGAGGAAACACAATAACGCGCTGCTTATTGCGCAATCCCTACGGCAGCCCAGAAGGCATATACACATTGCCGGGAGCGGGGGGAAGAAAATTGATATTTTGAAAATGAGAATTGAGACTGAATTGAACAACGTGAGAATTGCGATTCGAATTCGAGTCGATATTTTCCCACACCCTTACTTGGCATGTTTCGGCAGGGCTTCCGCCTTCCTTAGTAGTGTCACAAGATAGCATGCGTGATGCGTCTTGTCAGCTAGTGCTATGGCGGCGTGACCCACTTGTCAGATTTGACAGGTCGGTCATGCCACCTGCTGCCTGTTTGCCACTCCAGGTGTGCAAGAGCACGTACGTTTTCTCGTCCCAGTTCATTCTCCTTCAGCCCCGTCTTCTTATTTCCATTGCATCCCTGATCCAGTGCTGGTGTTTGTTGTCTTCTGTGCGGATGACTGTGGCCATGTTCCAGTTGCAATGGTCGGTTATGGCCGATTTGTGAGTTTCCTGCTGTGCCATTTCTTTTATTGCTCTTGTATGTCTTCTGTCTCCTTCTCGCACTCTTTTTCGTGTTCTTTTTTTCTGTGATGAAACTCCTCCCTGTCTACCCGATGTACGTTTTATTTCATGATTGGCATGGATTTCATCTGTGATATTGCATTTGTTTCTGATCTTCTATGTTGTCATTGGGATGCACAAGTATTTGTCGTAGTTTTGTAAGTGGGGTGACTGGTGTGTTAATGTTGTATTTTTTCCTGGCTCTTTGTATGCGTTCAGTGACTTGACTGACATACGGCAGTGTCACCACTCCCCTGTTCTCTGTCCAGTCTGTGGGTTTCTTTTTCTTCTTTTGTTCGGGTTCTTTTTTCCTGACCTGATTTTTTACTTTTTCTATTGCCCATTGTGGGTACTGGCCTGTCTTTAGTGCTTCCTGTACGTGTTTCTCCTCCAATGCTTTGTCCTCCGGGTACGTTATTATTGTTGCGCGCTCGTATAATGTTCTGACGACGGATTGTTTGTGTGTTGTGGGGTGTTTAGATGTCCAGGTTGGTCTTTGGGTGGCCAGGATCTATTATGGGCCCAATGTCAATAGGAATACTCATTATAGTTTCTGTAACAATGACATTTTTTTACAGGGTGGCGTTAGCGACACGCCCAACCCCCAACCTGAAGGGCCAGTGTGCTGTCTTTTGTTTCACTCCTTGCCCAAGACCAGTCTGGTATGTTATGATATGATGATATGTTAACCGTTAATCCTAGGAGTGGTTTCATTGTTTCTGCAAGTGCTTTTGATAGATTGTACATGACCGATCCTATGTGCATACACAAGCCGGAAAAACACCTATGCCCAATAGTTGACAGCATGGGATCGGTCACGTACAATCTATCAAAAGCACTTGCAGAAACAATGAAACCACTCCTAGGATTAACGGACAAACACTGCAAAAACTCAAGAGAGCTAGCGATGGAATTAAAGAATGTCAAGGTGGAACTGGATGAAATTTTGATTTCTTACGACGTTGTCTCACAAGACACCTGTACACGCAAGAATGGAAATTGTTCGCTACCGGCTCCAGGCAGACATACATAAAAATACACCACACAGATAATGGAGACATTATGATCAAAATCCACAGAAAACCCACACACACAGACCAATACCTGCTATGGACATCTAAACACCCCACAACACACAAACAATCCGTCGTCAGAACATTATACAAGCGCGCAACAATAATAACGGACCTGGAGGACAAAGCATTGGAGGAGAAACACGTACAGGAAGCACTAAAAACAGGCCAGTACCAGTTGCCGGCCATGGTCTTTCCGCACTCATTACAGTAAATGCAGTGCATCATAAGCCCCTGCGCCACTGGCCAAAAAAAGTGGAGCAGGCTCACCGAGCCGCACTGTAGCGCAACATAACGGGTCCAACAACCCGGCAAACGACCCGGGTAATAATCGGTTCCGATCGGCACTCCACCGATCGGCTTGCGATGGAATTGGGACGCCCGTGACATCACCATAATATCGCGCCAGTCGCGGCGTATATCAAGTACTAATACAGAAGTTTTCGATCACATTCCATCAGCGCTCGATAATTGTTCATTGTCCTCTGGCTTTTTCGCCCGCGGCTTGCGCACAAAATGGACCAGACGCCGAAACAATCGCTGCACGGCGGGAACCGGCCGAGGAGGTGCGCACCGCTTCAAGGCTGGCGTAATGATTCTACAGCCAAAAGTGCCTAACAACTAAGAACACTGGCCACCGCAGGACTCCTGAATTCTGTTGCACTGCATCCACGCGATCTCAGTGCGATGACGTCAGCAGACACGCAGCGGTTAAAGCGGAGGCGGTGCAGCTTGCCGGCGGGGGTCACACCCCGCTGGGTTTGGTCCGTGGAGAAAGGACTAAATACCGATCGATTGCGCTACATCCCACGTCCAAAAAACATGGTGACAACGCTCTAATTTTAGTAGAGAAGAGGCTATGGATTTTTTTTCCCTTCGTCGAACAGCTGGTCGCACCGGTGCGACCTGAGATTTTATTCAGTCGCACTATGGAGATAGGATTCGCATTTGCGACCATTTTGGTCGCACCCTTGAGCCCTTGCTGACGCCACGCTGCACTCAGGCGCAGGTGTTGCTAATGGCACACAAAGGCAGGGCAACACCACCTGCCACAATAACAATAATAAAATAAATGATTACCCTACTTGTAAATCACACATTAGTCGACGTCACATACCATGTAAGATTAACCCTTTAGGCGCCATGGTCGCAAAATTGCGACAAGCGTCATTGCTGAATTAAACAGGCCATAGCGGCAAATATGGTGCTAAAAGTAGTTTCCACTTGACACCAGGAGATCGCAGACATCTGTGGCTTCAATCTGAGCAGCATTTGTCGGGGTGTTTATATTCAGATTTTGGAGTATAAAGAGAGAGAAAGTCCGCCTCAGTCGAGGAGACATGGAAGTGGTTGTAGTGGGAGCGAAGAGAGAAAGACCGCAAATTTTACCGAGAATACATTGCTGAGAGGTTTGTTCGTTGAAGAAGTACTTCGTCAAGTAATGTCTGACTCAGATAACGAAGAGGAATATTCGCACTCTGACGTTGATGTTCAGTCGTCCCGTGAGAGCGAAGTCTGCCGGTGCGTCTTTAGTTATGCAGCGGCAGTGAGTCCATGCGCCACGACAGTCACCAAGCAGCGCATGCTTCGCCTCAGCGTGGCCGGGTGTAGTGGGAGTAATCGACGAATGAGGATAAGGGGACGTGGTGGGGGAAGCAGGAGCGCTCAAACACTGCTAATGGTGACGGAGGGCGCGGGGAATTAGTGATCAAGGTGGTCAAAGCTGTGGGAGGAAACGCCCAGCCAGTGCTGGTGGAGGCAGCAGGGATTTTCGTGGTCACCCTGTAAATTACAGTGATGATGGCTGGGTCTGTTTGAGATATGTGGAAAATTATCAAAAGTGGATAAAACATTTTGATGAGCCTGTGATGTATTGTGAAGACAGGGATCTGACATACAGATCCCTGACATCTGACATAATACAAAAACAAACAACAACAAAAAGTTTGGGTTTACTGAAGATTTTTCTCAATGACAGTATGGCTTTATCTCTAACCAATTTCAAGTCACATCCATTTGAAATCTTGATATCAAAATTGAATTTTTTTTTGAAAAAATTATGGCGCTTAAAGGGTTAAGAATTTAAAAAGTCTTAAGTACAATTTATTTTCAATTTAAGTCATGAATCTTACATAGAAATAAATATTAACTGGCATGAGTTCACATTTGAATTTACAGTTTAAGTTGGGTTCCCTGAGTCAGTGTGGTCAGTGGTGCTGGACTAGCCATGGTGTTGTGCAACCTAATGGCAGATGGAATAAAGAGCCCCCCCTTTTTTGTCACATACTGAAAATAAATCCAATCATGTAATTCACATAGGAATTTTTTAACGCGTGAAACTCATTAATGTATGTTTAAGTGTTTTACATATACAGAAATTTAGAGCAATTAAATGAAGTAAAATGATTAACTTTTATGACTTTAAGGTTCTGGCAGTTCATTGACTTGCCAATATTGTTGGAAAACATTTGTGAAGTGTTGTGTGAATGAGTCCTATCTTTCTTTTGCTTTCTTATGTTCAACAACAGCATCAGAGGAGGTAGAGAGGGAGGATCCTCTCCACACTTCTCGCAATTCCATCTGCATTATTATGTTCAGATTCATTATGATTAATAGATGTGTTGAAATGTATATTAAAATTTGATGACAATGATCCGAGTAACTGTCTCACGTCAAAAGATATCCTTTTATTGGTGAAACATTCGATAGACCCGAAGCACATGAAAATCTTGTTGAAGAGCTGTGCCTCAATTTTCCTGGAATGAAACTGCAAGAAGTATTCCAAAAGTTACGTGTGTCAGCGACAAATGTCTGGTGTTTACTCAATAGAGTGTTGCAGAAGAGTCTGTTTTGCACACCGGCAAAAATCTATGATGGGACGGAGGAACAGATATGCAACCGCTTACTCCTAATATTTGTCCTGGGCCTCACTTCATGCATTCATGAAGAAACTCTGTTATATCTAGATTTATCTCAAGAGCAAATACAATTTGCTTTGAAACTATGATTCGACAATGATGACAAAATCAAGCAAAGGCAAACAAATAAAATGAAAGGAATCTTTAGTGAAAAATATGTTCAAAACATGACTTCAGAAAAGTTCAAAGTTTTGGTTCAAACATACAAGCTATCAGCTGAAAACCAGACAAATGTGTGTCATGTGTTGTCTGAGTAAATAACATTTGATGATTCATTTTAAAATGCCTTCCAGATGCCTGAAGATCTTTAAAATGATCAACAAAAAGGCAACCACTTGATGCTATTGTTTGCTGCGGGCTTGAGTTCATGCGAAAGAAGTTTCTGATCCAGATTTACCTGTTGAGGGTAAAGTAAAGAGAAACACAGATTAAAAAGAAATATAAAAAGATTACATGCCCTATGCTACTTGTCTACTTACATGAAACAACACAGTGACTTTTAAAACAAGAAATGACAGAATGAAGTTGATGGAACTGATCCTGAGTGTTGTATGTTATTTTTAATGTTCTTACACTCGCTAGCTCCCCTTACAGACCTCAGCTACCATTTTCACCACCACCAGTCGCTTTTCCCATTCAAACAATTACAGGCAGACGTTTTCCCCAGACATACAGACACATCGGTTTTAACAGAGTCAATCTTGTGTATACCCATATTTTATCTCCTTTTATTACTCTCCACGTTTGGCGCAACCATTAACCTGACCGTGCTGAAGGGGCACTCCCTTTTAAACAAATCATTTATCATAAGTGAATTGATTTTAGACAGTGAGTTGATGCTTTTAACAGAGACATGGCTTGGCACAGAGGCCCTAGCTGTCCTCAGAGGATTGCCCACCAAATTTTCACTTTTAATTTTCTATCAGGGGAGGTAAGAGAGGAAGTGGAACTGCATCAATTTTTAAAAACATATTGATGTCAAAAGAAGTCTCTTTTAACAGTTACTTATCATTTGAGTACCATTCCTTTGTTTTTAGCAGTCCACCAATTATTTGCATCAATGCATATAGACCACCCCACTACTCAACTGTTTCTATCAGTGAATTCTTCTAGCTTTTATCAATCTTACAACTAACAATAGAATTTTAATAACTGGTGATTTTAACATGCACATAAACAACAGCTCTGAATTACTGTCAAGAGAACTTTTACACCTTTTAAACTGCATTAATTTTAACGAGCACATCACACAGCCAACTCACAACAGAGGACACATCCTGGACCTGGTCCAGGTAGGCCCGGTGAGAACAGTGAGGGAACGCTGCCTTACTTCTAAGGTGGTTGCAAATTTTATTGAAGTTTTAAAATGCACTCCTGTTGAAATATTACCTGCACCCAGTGATTTTATTGTCACCTCTGATCTGTTGTCTGAGTAAATAAGATTTGATGATTCATTCTAAAATGTCTTTCAGATGCTTGAAGATCAACTAAAAGATGAACAAGCAAACAACCATATGATGCTATTCTTTGCTGTGGACTCTCTTCTCATGTTAAACATTAAATCAACAATGAAGTAGTTTGACAGGTCCCATGATGCCAAGGCACCAAACACAGAGGCCAGTTTCAGTGTCATCACTGCCAGTGTCGGTGATAATTTGGTATGGAAATGCAATTGCTCTCTGAGTCTGACAGAGGTGGAGAACATAATAAAGTTTTTACCCTAGAAGGTTCAGTGTTGTCAGATATTTATTTTTCATTCTGTTCTCCCGTGGAGCAGCATAGCTCTGGAAATATCGGCTGGTGTCCAGTACTCAGTGGCAGGCCATGCATTTCACACCAAGGCCATCAGTGATCATATTTAGTTAGTCCACCCAACATTAATACACCTCATTATACCCTCAATATGACACTATAGCTCGAGAATCCATACAGAATCATACCAACATATTACATCACCTTCATATAGGGGACCTAGTCGAGCAAAAGCTAGCATTTGAATCATAATTAAGACTGAGTAAGTAAGGCCACTGATACTGTGAAAACTCACAAATAAAAATGTATTTTAAGAGATTACTTAACAAAGTTTTAATAAGTGTTAAGACCCCCTAAAACAGCTTGCACCCAATGACATCAAACACAATCAAACAGTCAAGAGTTGTTAATAATACATTTTTTTTTATTATTGTGAGGCAGGGGAAGTAATGTGACCAAGTAAAAAAAACAAAAAAAACAAAATATAACTTAATATATATTGGTGGGCCAGCCAAAAATAACAAAAGGAAAGAGAGCTACTACTGCCTGGCCCACATGAGCCATCGGAACAGTTCTCCCCTCTTCCCTAACCTAACAAACTAACCCCTAAACAAATGAGAAATTAAGCCATGAAAACTGAACTGCTGAACTGAACCCACCAGAAAAGAAGAGGTAATAAAATCAAAACTCAATAAGGTCACATTGAGTTTACTGCTGCAGTTGCAACTCCTGCTGCCACTGCTACCAACCAGACCAGTTCAGCAAAAGGCCAACTAGCTTACCTTAGCTTTGCATATTTAAGATCTGATTTGCTATTGCGACTGACTGTGTTCCGTTCACTGAAAGAGCACAGGAGCCTGCAATGGTGATTCTGGCCTCAAGCAGATTTCATAGCGCCTGACAACACAAGCCAGGTGAAACATGATTGGATAAAGTCTCTACTGTAATATACAACAATGGAAGTAATGCACCCAGGTTGATATTATAGGACGTGAAAAGAACAGACTACGGAGAATAATTTTATTATCATGTCTACGGGAAAAAATGTACTTTTTAAAGTATGTTTAGGCTAGCAGAGAAGGCCTAGCTGGCCCTGACAGTCTGCTCTACTGACTGTTCAGTACTGCACCTTGAAGAGCACATTTCCTGAAATATAGAGCAATTAAATGAAATAAAAGCATGGACATTTATGACTTTTAGGTTCTGGCAGTTGATTGACAGGCCAGTATTATTAGAAAATATTAGTGAAATGTTCATCAAAAGAACATAAAATGAGTCCCATCTTTCTTAAGCTTTCTCATGTTCAACAACAGCATCACTTTTGTACATGCCCAGCTAAGAAGAGAAAGAGGGAGGCAGAGGAGGTGGAGAGAGGAGGATCCTCTCACAGCCACTCCTCACAATTCCTTCCGCATTTTCATGTTCAGACTCATTCTGATAAATAGATGTGCTGGTTAGTTCACCCTGCACTTCACTGCTTGTGAAGTGCAGTTATTTCACCAGAAATAACTAGAGATTATTTCACTCACAATTATTTCCGTTGAGACTAGAGATAACTAGAGAGAAAAGGATTTGGAGTGAACTAACAATGGCAACAGCTGCCAATGTTGACCAACAGCAGTTTAAGACTGAAATAAATAGGAGAGGACATCCGGAAATTATTTTTGAGGGGCACCAAAATCTCAGCGACTTGAAGACAAAGGCTAGAGGATTAGAACACGGCTACCTTTTTAAAGAAAACATCCCACGATACCCCCAACCAGAGTTTTGTGTCTCTCTTCTAAAACATGACACAGACAGGGATGGACTCCGAGGCATCTGGAAGGACAAAGGCTTCAGGGACCCGTTCAAATCCAAACTGGTTTGGTGGAGTTTGAACGTTGGACATAATGAGATAACTTCAGCGGCGACAAGTCCGATGATGACCAATCTGACAGATGAACTGGTTCAGGTGAGAGCAGACGACTTGGAGAAGTTTGCCACCTCTCCAGCCTTCCTGGAGTCTTCCAGACTGGGGCGTACCGCTTCACCTTCCCACTGGAGAAAGTCCTGCAGGCGTACAGCAAACAGGTACAGTGCTGCTGTGGAACAGAACATTCATCAGGAATGGAAATTTGACAGGAAAGTGATGAAGTGATGATTATGAATGTGGCAAAATAAGGGTGAGGGGACCAATAACGGGTATATATAATGACACACTTTATTTAATTATATTATATAATCGTAATAGAAATAGCCAGTGGGCGTGAGGGGGCGTCGGTACGGGCGAACAGGACCGCACACGCATTACGCGTTATTCCTATGTCAAAAGGACACATTAATGGCGAGAAAAACAAACTAGTCTGGCAACTTGCCGTAACATACCGTGAAAATGTGAAGAGGAGGATTGCTTTGCGGCCAGCGGCACAATTGCGATCGGCGGAACGGCTGGTCTTGGCTACGCTGATTACCCCAACTGCAGCATGCCGGCTGAGTTACCTGGGGGACGAAGAAACACAACCAGAACGGCTCCTAATGAGGGGGAAGGAAGCTCCAGGTGCCCGAATTGAGAATTGAGAATCGCGAAAATTAAGAAAACGTGGAAGAGCGTGAAGAAACAACCCGAGCCGAGCAACCCCACAATGAGGCGATCAGATGAGACGACCAAAAAATAATCACACTTGGTCGCTGACCAGGTGCAGCAACTCGGCGGAAGTGGGCCACCCGGAAGTTGCGAATTCTCGGTGCACAAGCCCTCGTTTTTATACAGCGTCCCCATCAGAGATAAGCAGAGATGGCCACATTAATTTAGGCACCAGATGGCTGTGGTACACAATTCCACATAATCTAACCTCAGTTTTATCCTCTTTAGTTCTGTGATGGCCAACAGCCCATAATGCGGGCATACAAGACGTACCTATACAAACAGGAAGTGATGTACGTGGTGCTGGTCCACCAACCATGTGAAGAGAGCTCTTCTTAGACTACGACCTGCTGACAGACACACCAAACCCTGTTTGTGCCTACAAAGACGGTCGCATCATCTGGAGGGCTCAGGCCATGTGTGAGACGCACAAGTGAGTCGATTAATATCTGATGAGTCACTGACAACTTGATTACAAATACTGACAACTACTGCTGTTCTTCAGATGGACCTTGGTGGAGTCCGGAGAACAACTGACGGGGGCTGTTCAAGAATATCCAGCACAATTCTATGTGTGGGATAATGTCAGCGTAGCCCTGCATGTTGGTGATCAGGTGACTCTCCTTTTACTGCTTCTTACAAACAACATAATATCCTGTGATAACCGTCAGAAATCAGTCCATTTCTAAAAAGATAACTTTTTAGAAATGGACCGTATAAGTTGCATTTTGACGGCAGGTTCCATCCTTTAAAAAAGATTTTGATTTTCTACACGTCTGTTTTCTCTCTTTCAGGTGCTAAAATTTGATGACAATGATCTGTGCAACAGTCTCAAGTTCTGCAATAAAGGAAATCCTTTTATTGGTAAAAAATTTGATCAACCTGAAGCACGTACAAATCTAGTCAAAGAGCTGTGGCCCAGTTGTCCTGCACTGCAATAATTTAATGAAACAGCAAAATTATTCCAAAACTCAAGTGTGTGAGCTTCAAATGCCTAATGTTTGCCAAATAGGGTGTTGCAGACATGTTCCAGTAGAGCCTGTTTTGCACAGCACCCAAGATCTACACACGTTGAAAAATATGTTTAAAACATTACTTTAAAAAAATAGCATATTCTTTAGTTCAAACATACAGACGATGATCTGAAAACTAGACAAATGTCACCTCTGATCTGTTGTCTGAGTAAATAAGAGTTGATTTGATTTGATATGGTCCGAGGCTTTGGAACAGCCTGCCAGAGGGCATCAGAACTGCACAGACTGTTGATGTTTTTAAAAGGAGGCTCAAGACTCACCTTTTTAATTTGGCCTTTTAATGATTTGTTTTATTTTCTTTTACTTGTCTTGTTTTTTACCTTTAAAGCCCATTATCCTTGGGCTTTTAGGTCATCTAATATCCTATTTTATTGTACTATTTCTTATGTCTTTTTATTCTACTGTCTTTTAAAATAATACATAAAGAATTATGATTAAAGCAAATATGTCTAAATTTAAAGAAATGCTTGCAAATGTTTCATGGAATTACTTATATAAAGAAAATAATGCAGATTTTGCATACCAAAATTATGTTTGCTAATATATTTTTACCTTGCTGTTAGATTTATATTTTTATTTTCTTTTGTGTATTTTGGTTTTGTATCCTTTTTATTTCTCTTTACCTTCATGTTCGAAAAAAAAACCTAATAAATAAATAAATGGCTTAAGATGATTGGTTTAGATTAAATAAACTATCTCTGAAAGTAGTAAATAGTAAATCTAATTACATTATTCTCAATGGTAAAAAATCTAACTAAGAATCTGTGTCAAATTTCAATTGAGTGTATTAAGATGGCCTCACAGCAAGAAGGTCGTGGGTTCGATTCCGGGCCTGGGGCCTTTCTGTGTGGAGTTTGCATGTTCTCCCTGTGTCTGCGTGGG
Organism: Thamnaconus septentrionalis; assembly: GCA_009823395.1. Classification (NCBI taxonomy): domain Eukaryota; kingdom Metazoa; phylum Chordata; class Actinopteri; order Tetraodontiformes; family Monacanthidae; genus Thamnaconus; species Thamnaconus septentrionalis. The sequence continues at coordinate 1,483,812 of CM020513.1, read as the reverse complement.
TTCTCTCCGGGTTCTCCGGCTTCCTCCCACACTCCAAAAACATGCACGTGATGTCAATTGTCCATAGGTGTGCATGTGAGTGTGAATGGTTGTTTGTCTCTATGTGGCCCTGCGATGAACTGGCGACTTGTCCAGGGTGTCAACCTGTGACAGCTGGGATAGGCTCCAGCAGACCCCCGTGACCCTGAGCTCGGGAAGAAGCGAGTATGGAAGATGATTGAATGTATTAAGATGCCTCAAATGTCAAATACTAAATCATTATTGATGAGAGTTTGAGTTGGAGAGAACAAATCGACTGGGTTAACAGAAAAATAAACAAATCCAATTGGTATAATAAGGTGGGTTTGTCATGTGGTTACCACAAATTGTCTTCCTTTTCTTTATTACAGTTTAATTTATCCTTATCTTTCATATTGAAATATAATTTGGGCAAGTACGTCTCCTACTAAGCTCCACAAAACTTTGGTCCTCCAGAAAGGTTTTGTTAGGATTGCAACCCAGTCAGTCACGTCCATCTGTTCCACTGATGAAGAGACTCAAAATTCTTACTAGTTATGACATTTATATTTTTCAAATATGTGTATTGATTTATTAAATACTTTCAAGTGAGGGGAATACTCCCGTACAGTTTAAAGGGGACCTATTATACTAATTTTCGGGCCTTTGTATTTGATTTCTCTCCCTCCAGAGCAGCGACACACGGTTACCCGCACTGAAAGCTTAGTAGATCTTTGTCTGTCGCTGCATCGCTTCCTCGTATTTCCTGCATCCCGCAGAAACGGTCTGTTTGACTTCACTCTGCCCCCAGCCTCCTTCGTGTACGCCTCCCGCCAGCCCACTCCGCTGTGATTGGTCACACTCTTGGTCGCTGCTGAGCCTCACTTCCTCAGTTTGCCGGTGTGGGAGTTGAGAGTAAACAGCAAACTTTACATAAGCATCACAATTTAAACACTTACCGTCGGGAAGGCTTCACCCTTCAGCAGCAGTTTACCGGCTAATCCAGCTTCGTACAGGCCCAGTGTGGGCTGAGTTATGGCCGCAAGCCGGACTGAAGGTCCCTGGACGTTTTTTAAGTTTTACTTTTTGTACTGACCATGTTTTTGTTTTGTATTTTTGTGAGACATTTAAATAGGGCTTAGAATGATTTTGTTTCATACTGTTGACTTGTATCACTGTAACACTGTCCTAGCAGAGAAAATATGGACGCTGAAACGATCACTTGAGTCATAGAGTTGTTTATTATTAGACAACAATATCTGCACAGCTTAAGTCCACATAAAGCACAAAGGAGGAAGAGCTCTATACAACCGATGTTAACATGCTAGCAGACACAACACACAAGCAGAGCACGGAGTTAGCGGTGGTGGCTAACAGTTTATCAACACGATTCAGTGGTTGTACTTTGCAAATAGTCTTAAAACTAAAGTTGCTTGAGGTCACAATACACTCACAGTTCTCATGCATGTTTTCAAATATTGCCGTGGCTGACTATTCTCTCGTTGTTCACCAGCCGAGTCGAGCCCGCCTCCCTCCCGTTACCGACCGGACCGGTGTTCCATCACATCCGCATTAGGCTGAGCAAACCTCCGACATTTTCTCTGTTCGTTCCACTCTGACGGTTGTTGTCCTTGGTGCTTCGGTAGTTGCTCGGCAGTAGCTCGATAATTTTTTTTTTTTTTTTTAATTTCCCTTACACCGGAAAAACATTTTCTTGGAGCAGAGCACAGCGACAGGGAGCGACGGGAGGGCAGAACCAGTCCGAGAGTGTGCCTGTGCTTGGCCATGAAAGGAAATCCGGAACGCATTGACGTCAGTGGGTTGAACAGAGTGTTCAGAACTATGCCCACCAACTTGCAGGGCTCACGTCCAAACGTATGGACCTCATTATTTGACGATTTTGCATCGTTTGACACTAGGATTCAACATTGTAACAGTAGTTAGAGCTCAGAAAAGTGGAAAAGCGTCATAGGTCCCCTTTAAGTTGTATTTCAAAGCAAACTCACAGGTTCATTCTTACTCTACCCATAATTCTTCAAATCTTCATGCTCAGAAAATTCTTACTGGCAGAGGCCAATTTTCAATTAGATACTATAAGAGGTAAACTATGGAACAACGTTTGTCACCTGATAAACACACACACACACACACACACACACACATTTTTTTTTTTTAATGTTTTCTTTTTTTCTTTCTTTTTTGTAGTTGTTGCATATTTTCAGTCACTAGTTTCTGATAACTTTTGTAAATTTTAACTTGTTTGTTACTTCAGGTGGGGGCTTCAAATAATCCTATTGGGTTTTTTTTGCCTCTCCCTGCACTGCTTATGTGTTATCTTGTTACTTTGTATACTTTTTAAACTGTGCAAAAATAACAACACTAAACACTAAACTAAACTCACGCCTGTTCAAAAGTTTGCAGAATGGTATATGGTTCAATGTCTACTTGACTGGGTTTAAGTTCAAGCGCGCGCGCACACATGCACTTTCAGATTCAGTTAGGAATCATTGCTGTCATGGCCGTTGACAGATTTATTTCTGTGCGTTCACACCAGTCTTGTATCGTTTGGGCAAACGGAACCGTGGAGTGTTTTCTATCTGGGTGCGGTTGGTTCGGGTCGGTGTGCGTGAACGCTGCCCTCGGAAAAGGCCCCCTTTTACTACTTCGTTTTACTGTGCTATACCCATTGTTACCACAAGATGGAGGCAGAGACCGAGATTACAATAGCGATATTCTTTGCACAGAGTGCTGGAGTGGCGAGGTGTGTGTGTGTGTGTGTGTGCATTCATCAATCACCGGTCAGATGTGGTCACTGGTAGATTGCAGACGTAAACACTTTCTTGTTATTTGTTATTCATTCTTGTTTGTATTTGATGTTAAAACATTGTTCAAATACAGAGAATAATACTTTGCATTCATTTTTTTGGTCCACAAACAAACCAAGATCAAGAACCGGTGTCTTCTGCTGCCATGCCTGTGTCATTTTCACTTAGATGTAAATTTTAAGTTCAGATGAATAAAATCTGAAAATAGATTAAACCCCTGGTCAAGTTTATGATATTTCAAGATTAGTGGAGAACTGTTCTGTCTGACTGAGTGTTGAAACACAATTCAGACAAGGAACTAAATCAATGGCGCCTACAAAGACGGTTGCATCATCTGGAGGGCTCAGGCCATGTGTGACAAGCACAAGTGAGTCGATTCATCTCTGAGGAGTCACTGGCAACTTGATTACAAATACTGACAACTGCTGCTGCTTTTCAGATGGACCTTGAAGAATTCTGGTGAACAGCTGATGGAGGCTGTTCGAGCAGGTCCAGCTGAGTCGTGTGTGTGGGATAATTTCATCGTAGCCCTGCATGTTGGTGATCAGGTGACTCTCCTTTTACTGCTTCTTACAAACAACATAATATCCTATAATAACCATCATAAATCAGTCCATTTCTAAAAAGATAACTCTGAGTCAAAGTATAAGTTGCATTTTAATGGGAGGTTCCATCCTTTAAAAAGAATTTGATTTTCTACACGTCTGTTCTCTCTCTTTCAGGTGCTAGCATTTGATGACAACGATATGTGTAATAGTCTCAAGTTCTGCAACAAAGGATATCCTTTTATTGGAAAAACATTTGATCAACCCAAAGCACGTGAAAATCTAGTCAAAGAGCTGTGGCCCAGTTGTCCTGCACTGCAAGAAGATGCTGAGGTTGAGGAAACAGCACAATTATTAGAAAACTTAAATGTGTGAGCTGCAAATGCCTGTTTGCAAAATAGGGTATTGCAGACATGTTCGAGTAGAGCCTGTTTTGCACACCACCCAAGATCTATGATGGGAGGGAGGAATAGATATGCAACCACTTCCTTCTAATATTTGCTCTGGGCTTCACTTCATGCTAAAGAAACTCTGTTCTATCTAGACTTCTCTAAAGAGCAAATACAATTTAACAGTTTTAATCTGGTATGTAATACTCTGCTGCTGCTTCATTATGTTAAAAAAGCTTTGAAACTATGATTCAACAATGATGACAAAATAATTCAAAGGAAAATAAAATGAAAGAAATCTTCAGAGGAAATGTTGACTCTATCAGTAGGGAAAGAGTAATCTACACACTAGACAAATGTCACCTCTGATCTGAGTAAATAAGATTTGATTATTTATTCTAAAATTCCTCCCAAATGCTTGAAGATCTATGAAAGAATGAACAAGTAAACAGCCACTTGATGTTATTGTTCTGTTGTTGACCTGACCTGCCTGTGTCCGACCACTATTGTGTGTATTTTAACACTGCCAGTTCTAACCAACAGGAAGCCCCGGTGAGAACAGTGAGGAAATGATACCTGACTTTTGAGGTGGCTGCAAATTTTATTGAGTTTTTAAAGTGAACTCCTGCTGAAATTTTACCAGCAACCTGTGATTTTATTATTGAGAATTTTAACAGCAAACTTAAATCCACTTTAGACTCTGTGGCTCCACTGCATGCAACTTGACATTTCTAATGAAGATTTTGGAAAAAAAAAATAGTTTTAAATTATTTTTTAAGTACAAACAACATTATGGTTTGTACGGTGCTATAACAGGCGCTTTTTCTCTGGTTTTGCCAAGATGGCTGCCCCCCTGACTCACCTGTTACAGGGTACAACCGGACGGCCATCTGCAACAGTTACTTGGTCCCCTGCCTGCCAACTTGCTTTTGACCAGCTGAAGCAAAAACTCTTGGACGCACACATCCTGGCTTCTGTGACTTCACATATAGCTCTCCCTCCAGCCTTTTATCGAGTATTTGTTTGTTTTTGCCAGCTTTTTCAGAACAACCGCATGCGATGCCTACCGCTGACACGCAGGATCTCAGTGTCTTCAAGTCACCCGTCTTGGAACCAGACGTAGCCGTTGATGACGGAACGTCACCGCCGATGAGCCGGTCTCAGCTGTGCCAGGCACAGAGAGCCGATCCAACACTAGCGGGCTGTTTCGAGAAGGTGGAGGATAACGGTAAGGCAAGTGGTAAAAGGGTTCATTATTATATTGACGATGGGCTCCTGATGCGTCGATGGTCTCTCTCCGTTGCCGCTGATGAGGAGTGGTGTGCTGTGCATCAGATAGTTGCTCCTGTTGGCTATCGACGGCATGTGCTAGCGATGGCGCACGACAGCGACTGGTCAGGACACCTGGAAGTTAGTAAAACGTACCAGTTGGTCCTAAAACATTTCTTTTGGCCAGGACTTAAAGCTGACGTAGTAAAATACTGTCGGATTTGTCACGTTTGCCAGCTTACCGGGAAGCGAATCAGGTAATTCCGCTGGCACCTCTGCAACCAATCCCAGTCACGGGAGTCCCTTTCGAGAGAGTAATAATCGGTTGCGTTGGACCTTTGCCAAAAACGAAAAGTGGGGACAAATATCTGCTCACAATTATGTGTGCCGCTACCCGATTTCCCGAGGCAATTCCGCTGCGTAAAATCACCTCAAGTTCCTTGATAAAAGCCTTAAAGTTTTTCTCTACTTTCGGTTTACCTCGCATAGTACAAACTGACCAAGGGACAAACTTTCAATCAAAATTATTTAACCAGGTACTACAAACGTTAGGTATAAAACATGCAGTATCCAGTGCGTACCACCCCGAATCACAGGGTGCTTTAGAGCGGTGGCATCAGACCCTAAAGTCTATGCTCCATAAGTATTGTTTAGAAAAGCAAAGAAATTGGGATGACGGCGTTCCCTTCGTTCTTTTTGCAGCTCTCGAAGCTGTGCAAGAGTCCCTAGGATTCAGCCCTGCCCAGCTTGTTTTTGCCCATTTGCCACGGAGTCCATTGCAAGCGCTGCTTGAAACATTAGTTGCCGATACTCATTCACAGACTAATATTCTAAACTACGGAAGCGAATTTTGCGAGCGACTACATGCCGCAGACGCCCTCACTCGAAAAGCCTCGTCCACTTTGCAGTCTACTATGAAAAGAAAGTTTGATCAGCTCGTTGTGTCTCGGAACTTCCAAATTGGCGATAAAGTCCTAGCATTAATGGCGATGTCCGGGTCAACTTTATCTGCAAAATTCACAGGGATATATGAAATTCGTGACCGACTTAGCGAAACTGATTATCTGATCAGCACCCAAAAGCGACAGAAGAAAACCCGCGTCTGCCATATTAAAATGCTTAAGGCGTATGTCACCTGCGATTGCCAAGTCTACCGGTGCAGCACTGGTGGTAGCCTCTACAGGGGATTCCGCCCTTGATGATGATGTCACTCATCTACTCGACCTGCCCTCCCGTCTAGGACATATACCGGTACCCCAACGTCAGGCTCTACTTACCTTAGTGGCTCGTTTCCCGAATCTATTTGAGGATATTCCATCCCAAACCTCCCTGATCACCCATGACATTGACGTCAAAGGCGCTTGGCCCATCAAACAGCACGCATACTGCGTAAACTCTGTTAAGCGCGCACTCCTGAAACAGGAAGCAGAGTATTTGTTAAAACACAGTTTTGCCCGGCCAAGCTCAAGTCCATGGAGTTTGCCGTGTCTTGCTGCTGCGAAACCCGATGGAATGCCTAGGTTCCTCACCGATTTCAGAAAAGTCAATGCCGTGACTGTCCCCAACTCCTACCCGATACCACGCATGGACGATTGCATAGATGAGGAAAATGCCAAATTCGTCAACAAGTTAGACTTATTAAAAGGATATTGGCAGGTACCGTTGATGGCTAGAGCTTCAGAGATCTCTGCCTTTGTTACACCCGACTGCTTTCTTGAATACACAGTAATGGCATTCGGCATGTGCAACGCCCCCGCTACCTTCCAACGGCTTGTTTATACCATACTGTTGGGGGTGGAACATTGCACCACTTACCTAGACGACATAGTTATATATACACAATTGTGGGAGGAACACCACCAAAACCTTGAACAGGTGTTCACTAGTCTGGCAGATGCCAAACTGACGCTCCATTTCGCAAAGTGTGACTTCGGTCGGGCTACCGTCACCTACTTAGGTCGTCAAGTAGGACAAGGACAGGTACGCCCCGTCGACGCTAAAATAAATGCCGTTATAACTTATCCCATTCCGTCCACTAGGAAGGTGCTGCGCCGATTCATTGGGATGGCCGGGTATTATCGCAGTTTCTGCCGGAACTTCTCCACCGTGGTCCAACCGCTGACTAACCTCCTCTGCCCGAAGGTAGATTTTGTTTGGACACCTGAATGTCAGTATGCATTCGACAGTGCAAAGTCGCTTCTCACCCACGCCCCAGTCCTGGTTGCTCCCAACTTCAGCAAACCATTTAAACTAGAAGTAGATGCCAGCAGCGTTGGTGTGGGAGCCGTCCTCCTGCAGACGGACGAAAACGGGGTTGAACATCCGGTGTCATATTTTTCAAAAAAATTTAACGTACATCAGACCAAATATTCAACTGTAGAAAAAGAAACTCTTGCCTTACTGTTAGCCCTCCAGCACTACGAAGTATATGTTAGATCTAGCAGTAAACCAATACTTGTATGTTCAGATCACAACCCACTAGTCTTCTTGTCTCACATGTCTTCTTGTCTCCACAACCAGCGCCTCATGTGCCGGGCACTTTGCGTTGCAAGATTACCACCTCGAAATTCAGCACAAAAAAGGGAGTGAAAATGTCATTGCCGACGCCCAGTCTCACATGTAATATAGTTTTTCTTCATTCCCAGGTAGATTTTTGTGCAAGTCATTAAAGATGACTTGGGTTTTAAGTTGGATGGGTGTTACGGCCGTGAGCCGTAAACCTACTTCTCACAAATAAAACAGATGTTGGCAAAGTTTTTTTGTTTTTTTCCAGCTGTACCATGTACCACTGTACTGTGAATCAAATAATCCTTTACGGTGTTTGGATGGAATGCTTTCGAGAGAGAGGGCAAGTCACCCTGATGTCTCTGGATGGCATGGTTTGATAGAGAGGTCAAGCCGCCAGGTGTGCAACACTAACAGGAGGAAATAAAAAGAAAAAAAAGACGGATGGACGCCACCCATGTTTTTCATGCTCACAATATAAACACAGGAAGAGTCGCAGGTACAAAACTGACCCGAAAAGTCTTAAAAGATCCTTCAAATGCTTCAGTTAGTGCAGCTGTTAAAAACTAGAAAACAAACAACCCTGGGAGTGCAATGAATGTATACCCCCCCTCCACATGAACTGTCACCACAGCGGTGGCACAAAAGTTAAACAACACAATTACATACAAGAGTTCAAACCTATAAACCCAAGCGACTGATTGGACGGTCAATCAGCCACGATGCTCTCATTGGTATAAGGCCTGCTGAAAAACAACACCCCCCTGCGACACCCCCAAGCCCCACCCCACTCTTCCTCAACAGCAACAAAATCTAGCAACAACGGGGTAAATGGTAAAGTCAACTCTAACATGGTCCAGTAGCTGAGTTTAGGGCAACACCTCCGTCCAGGGGATGTCTTCTGGGTGGACACCACTCGTCTCGGGGTTGTGTTGACGGGGACTGTAGTGCGATTAGGCCTCCGACTCAGACAGTTCTTCCTCTCCTCCCCTGTTGGTGGCGTCGCCAGTCTCTGTCTCCAGCAGCAGGAGCTTGCCATCATTGGTCAGTGGCATGTTCTTCATCAGCTGGGCCAGAGCCTGTGGGTCCTGGTGGAGGAGAAAACCAAACCAAGACAAAAGATGTTACAGACAAACTGAATCTTCATCACAGAGTCACAAGCTAATAGGAAGCCTTGTTTTGCACATGCCAATAGGAAGCCATGTTTTGCACGAGCCAATAGGAAGCCAAGTTTTACACATGCCAAACGGGAAGCCATGTTTTGTATGAGCCAATATGAAGCCACTTTTTCACAAGCCAATAGGAAGCCAGTTTTTACAATAGGAAGCCTTATTTTATACGAGCCAATAGGATGCTTTAATTTACATGAGCCAGTAGGTAACTTCAATTTGCACTGACCAATAGGAAACCTTTTTTTGCACAGGCCAATAGGAAACGACGTTTTACAAGGGCCAATAGGAAGCTTTGTTTTACACAAGCCACTAGAAAGCCTTGTTTCACACTGGTCTATTTCATGTAACATTGGCAATTGGTTCAGAATTTTTTGTGGATTCCCATCAGTTTCTATTTTGAATCAAAAGGCAGAACTGACTGCTTCAAAAAAAAAAAGAAAGTCAAAAAAAGGAATCGTATACACATCTCTAAAGTGATCAGCTGCAGTTGTGTCAGAACTACAGCAGCATTTTTACACAAGATGAGCAAGACAGACAATTTTACTTCACTCAACCACACTGGTTGAGTTTAGCCTTGCTTAAAAACTGTGGCACAGCAGCAAAGCAGTTAATAAGGCATAGCAGCAACTTCGACTGGTAATTTGGCCGGTTGAACTTGACATTTTTCATCATAACACTGTAAACAATGTATGAGGCGTGTTTTCATTGCCTCGCCTCGCCTCACCTCACCACGGTACGGTGTTAGGATGTTTGCACTGGCCGCTACAGGGTTGTAGGGGGTGCTGTTTTGGTACCTCTATCGTTGAGGGGCCAAGCGAGATGAAGCGAGTTTAGTGGTGACGTAGCGACGAGCAGGGCACTAGATTGGCTCAGTCGTCGATGTCCCCTGTGGGAGCGAACATCGATGCCAACTCCTTCGCAGCGCTCCGTGTCAGGTACATTTTACCGTGAATACAAGTAGCTACTATTGATGTTGTACAAATACATTTATATGTGTATACATTTTTTTAAAGCAGCTATTTCAATAGATGTTTTTTTTTGTCTTTTGGGGAGGGGCTATGCCCTCGACGTCGTGGGTGTGTTCAACCATATTCGCGAAAACGACGAGCGGCAAATGGCGCAGCTCTCGGAACAAATCGAGTTGTTCCTACGTGAGGCGCGGCAAGATAGGGAATCAGAGGAGGACTTGAGGCGAGAGGAAATACGGATTAGTCGAGAGGACATGGCTCTTCGCCGCAAGGAAGCCTTGAACACTGAGCATTTAACAACGCCTTCCTTGGCTTGCTAGGGCAGCTCATACAGGCTATTTCAAATAAGTAGGAGGCTTTATTTTGGTCGTATTTACAGTCTGTTTTGATCATATTTAGTTGTGAAAACTCACAAATAAAATGTATTTTAAGAGATTACTTAACAGACTTTTAATAAGTGTTAAGACCCCCTAAAACAGCTCGCACCCAATGACATCAAACACAATCAAACAGTCAAGAGTTGTTAATAATACATTTATTTTTATTATTGTGAGGCAGAGGAAGTAATGTGACCAAGTAAAAAAACCAAAAAAAACAACAATAATATAATAATAATAAAATATAACTTAATATATATTGGTGGGCCAGCCAAAAATAACAAAAGGAAAGAGAGCTACTACTGCCTGGCCCACATGAGCCATCGGAACAGTTCTCCCCTCTTTCCTAACCAAACCCCTAAACAATTAAGCCATTAAAACTGAACTGCTGAACTGAACCCACCAGAAAAGAAGAGGTAATAAAATCAAAACTCAATAAGGACACATTGAGTTGACTGCTGCAGTTGCAACTCCTGCTGCCACTGCTACCAACCAGACCAGTTCAGCAAAAGGCCAACTAGCTGACCTTAGCTTTGCATATTTAAGATCTGATTGGCTATCGCGACTGACTGTGTTCCGTTCACTGAAAGAGCACAGGAGCCTGCAATGGTGATTCTGGCCTCAGATTTCATAGCACCTGACAACACAAGCCAGCACAAAGGAGGAAGAGCTCTGTACAACCGATGTTAACATGCTAGCAGACACAACACACAAGCAGAGCACGGAGTTAGCGGTGGTGGCAAACAGTTTATCAACACGATTCAGTGGTTGTACTTTGCAAATAGTCTTAAAACTAAAGTTGCTTGAGGTCACAATACACTCACAGTTCTCATGCATGTTTTCAAATATTGCCGTGGCTGACTATTCTCTCGTTGTTCACCAGCCGAGTCGAGCCCGCCTCCCTCCCGTTACCCACCGGACCGGTGTTCCATCACATCCGCATTAGGCTGAGCAAACCTCCGACATTTTCTCTGTTCGTTCCACTCTGACGGTTGTTGTCCTTGGTGCTTCGGTAGTTGCTCGGCAGTAGCTCGATATATATATATATTTTTAAATTTCTCTTACACCGGAAAACCATTTTCTTGGAGCAGCGCACAGCAACATAACTTCCGGGGCAGAACGGGGGAGGGCAGAACCAGTCAGAGAGCGTGCCTGTGCTTGGCCATGAAAGGAAATCCGGAACGCATTGACGTCAGTGGGTTGAACAGACTGTTCAGAACTATGCCCAACAACTTGCAGGGCTCACGTCCAAACGTATGGACCTCATTATTTGACGATTTTGCATCGTTTGACACTAGGATTCAACATTGTAACAGTAGTTAGAGCTCAGAAAAGTGGAAAAGCGTCATAGGTCCCCTTTAAGTTGTATTTCAAAGCAAACTCACAGGTTCATTCTTACTCTAACCATAATTCTTCAAATCTTCATGCTCAGAAAATTCTTCTAATCTAATTCTAATTACATTATTCTCAATGGTAAAAAAATCTAACTTAGAATCTATGTAAAATTTGCCCGACCTCCCGCTCCAATAAACATCTTAAACTGCATCAGTGGTTGTCGTGCATTTGAGTCCACCAACACCTGACAATATATGTGTATATATGTGTATATATATATATATATATATATATATATATATATATATATATATATATATATATATATATATATATATATATACACATATTCACGATTGTCCTAAAGTTTACGACCTCTCAATTGTACCTTTGGTGAATGGTTCAAACCCAAGGCCTAGTGCTGCATCAGCTCAAAGGACCAAAGGACAAAGAAGTCCTTTTTCCAAACAAGCACATATGATCTCAACGCCCCCTCCATCACCTCTGCTTCGCCACCACACACTTAATCTAAACGAATTCACACTGTATTTTATGGCATTTTTTGTGAATGATCAATTGTACATGTAACCCCCGTCTGATAGGAACTTTAACTTCAGCTGTAAACTTGGGCCAATTACAAAAGGTCTGAGGTGTCGCTCATGGAGCCCAAGGTGGTACATCAACATCAATCACACTCACACAACTCTGGTTCTCGAGAAAAAAATGTATATATTCTCACTCGAACAGTATTGTGAGGATGAACAACACAGTTTCAAACATATATGGAAAATAATAAAGTGCGCACAAAATAAAATAAAACCAAAATAAAACAAGAAAATGAAATGTTGACAGATGTTATGATTATATGAGCTCAGTTCTTCTCGTTGGGGCCCTTTTATTTGTGTGTCTCTTCACCTCTTTCCTACCACGACGTTGATATCAAAGGTACAACTTGATGATCTCCGTCCTGGCTCAACATCCAAATCGGTGGATCCACTCATCCAGCAGGTGTCCTCGCGGTCAGCTACTGCTGGTCTCTTCATTCGTACCGGCTCGATGATACTCTCACCCGCATCAATCTTCGCCAAGCTCAACTCCACAAAAAACCTGACCTATGAAACAGGTCACATTCACTTTGTTCAGCAAATCAAAATTACTGCTGCAAGTTATAAATCTTCACTTCCAGTATGTGCATGCGTGTGTGTGTGTGTGTGTGTGTGTGTGTGTGTGTGTGTCACAAAAAGAATAACGATAATAAAATAAAATCAATTATTCAAATAACCCAAAAGAAATATATTCCTCCTTGTTATTAAATACGGCAAATCCCCTTTTATTTCCACTCGCACAGCACATTTTCTCCCACACACATTCACACCCCACACACACACTCAGCAGCGAAACATTTTAGCTAACCCACATTACCCACTAGCCGAGCTATTAGCAGCTAACGCACATATTACAGTGCACTAGTAGCTTGCAACTAAATTAGCACCGTGACGGCGTGCTTTTACTCGTCACTCATTTCTAAAAAATAAAATAAAATAATAAACTCACCGCCGAGAAAGAAAACGGACCGACAACTCCGTAGACTCGGTCGATGCGAATTCGAACTTTGCTTTTTTTTCTCACAATCTTTCGGCCGGAGAAGTGCTCACGCACAGCCAGACCGCATGGCATCGGTTCTCTCTCTAACCAGGATGCAACGTGCGTACCGTAACGCGATTGGCCATGACGTCATGACGCAACCCTATGTTAGTTCAGGTGGCTCCGTTAATTGGAGAGATGCCTGCTTTCGCTCTCTTATAAACAAAGTTAAAATAATAAACTCCTGTTGTTTTCTTTGTTTTTATTTTTTATCTTTTTTTCCAATTTATAAAGCCTGGGCTACACTCTCCCCCCTTGAACTCATGCCCGTCCCGTGGCATGGCAAGGGCTGTGCAGTTACTACCGGAGGAACTAAGGAAGAGGAACCGACAGAACCGTCACTCAAGGTAGTGTCAGCAAACGCGGATAAGCCACGGAGGAACCACTGCATCATAGCTAATAAGGGATTTCCTAGTTCTGCGTAATGAAGTCGGTTAGGTTGGTCTCTCATCCGAGTCGACTGTCTGATTGAGCTAACCTGCTCACATGTGTCAGACACACATGTACCTTCGGTCCCGTCAGCACAAGCGTCATCTGGAATGTCTGCAGGCTCGTCACACTGTTTGTCATGACAGTCTATTTCAGTGGAATTTACCGGTTCAGCTATTGCAGCTACGTCGATAGTTGAATGCTCAATGTCACTCAAATGATCATCAGGCTGATCATGTACCAGGGGAACATTTGCAGTACAGTCAGACTTCACAAGTCGGTCGTCACAACCAGGTAGATCAACACGCTGAACATTCGGAGAACTCTCAACAACATGATCAGGTGGATCAGGTAATAGCATTAAATGGTGATTTTCTTGGTCAGGAAACACTTCGGGATCACATTCAGCTGGACTCTGTAAAGTTGGGGCCGGGTCCCGGGAAGGATCCCAGAACCAGCAGGCCGGAATGATCTCATCTTCCTCATTGTCCGAGAAAGTTGGCTCTTCTGGAGAAGGTGTTGAACGAGTCACTGGCCTACGCCTTGCGGACTGGGAAGGACACCTATCCTCCGTTGGTAAGTATCCACACGGAAGGAGTAAGTCCCGATGTAATGTTCTTAAAGGACCCTCGGCATTCTCAGGCTTGACCGTGTACACTGGGAGTGTTCCGGCCCTACGTACCACGACATGGATGGTTGCTTCCCATTTGTCAGATATCTTGTGCTTTCCCCGTAAGCGAACATTTCTGATGAGCACACGATCCCCAACATCCAGATCCGAAGCTGTGACACGCTTATCATATCTTGTCTTGTTCCGGTTTGCTGTTTTTGCAGCGTTCGCTGTCGCCATTTTATAACTCTCCTGAAGACGAGACTTGAGGGTCTGTACATACTGAGAGTGCGACAAGCGTCGACCACCCTGTACTGGCAAACCAAAGGCAAGGTCGACTGGTAAGCGAGGCTGGCGGCCGAACATGAGTTCGTATGGCGTGAATCCCGTCACCTCGTTCCTCGTGCAATTATACGCGTGAACTAAGGGTTTCATGAACTCACGCCACCTGGGCTTTTCTTCATTTGTCAAGGTACCCAACATGTTTAATAAGGTGCGATTAAATCGCTCAACGGGGTTACCACGTGGGTGGTATGGGGTTGTTCTGATCTTATGTATGCTGGCTACCTGACAAAGCTCCTTGATCATGCGAGACTCAAAATCGGGTCCCTGATCACTGAGGAGCTTTTCTGGGAACCCGTAGTGTACAATGAAATGGTCCCACAGACACTTTGCCACGGTTCTGGCCTTCTGATTGGGTGTTGGGATAGCGACCGCGAACTTCGTAAAGTGATCTGTGATGACAAGGATATCCTTAGTTCCACTTCTGTCAGGTTTCAAAGAAAGGAAGTCCATGCAAAGTAATTCAAGAGGTCTCATGGTGTTGATGTTGACCAGCGGTGCTGCTTTTTCAGGCAGTGCTTTCCGACGCACGCACCTGCCACAAGTCTTTACTTTCCTTTCTACGTCTAAAGCCATCTTAGGCCAAAAGAACCTTGTTCTTACAAGATCTAAGGTGCGATCCGCCCCCATGTGTCCCATGTGATCATGTAAGCTCGTCAAGACCATGTCACGTAATTCAGCTGGTAAGACCAACTGATAAAATGTCTCAGGGCCGACTCGCCTCTTCCGGTACAACACATTACCGTGGAGCTCAAGACGTGGTAACTCCCTCAACAAAAGCGGAAGCTCTGGGAGTTCCTGCCGCAATGCAGGGGGTGGCCTCTCCCCGCACTCAAGTTGATGAATGACATGTTTTAAACACTGATCTGCCCTTTGCCTGCTTGCTAGCTCGTCCTTATTCAAATGAGGAATAGCAAACGGCCCTCCAAACGGATTCTCCTTTCCATAGATTTCAGGCACAGCTCTCGTGGAAGTGGTAAGAGTCTCAATTAAAGCAGCACCACCATGGGTGATGAGGTTGTCACTGTAGACCAGCTGCCTCTCGCAAATAGCTGTGACAACAGCTTGGTCAACAGCATTGATATTGTCCTGGTCAGACAGATGACCTCTTGTGAACTGGCGAATCCGCTCCCTCTCTTTCTGCGACTTAGGATCGTCTGACAGTTCGCCATGAGGTCTGTGAGAGAGCCCGTCAGCATCAGCGTTTAATTTGGCAGGTCTGTACACGAGCTTGAAAGAAAAGGTTGACAGCATTGCAAGCCATCTGTAACTTGTTGCATCAAGCTTCGCAGTGGTCAAGATATATGTTAGCGGGTTACTGTCAGTAACCACAGTGAAATGATTACCATAAAGATAGTCACAGAATTTCTCAGCGACTGACCACTTAAGTGCCAGAAACTCCAGCTTGTGGGCTGGGTATCGGCTCTCACTCCGTGACAGTCCTCTGCTCGCATAAGCTATGACGCGAAGCTGACCTTCCTGTTCTTGATAAAGAACAGCACCAAGGCCACTAGTGCTGGCGTCAGTGTGAAGCACATACGGTCTTTGAGGATCAGCAAAGCCCAATACAGGAGCAGTGGTAAGTGACTCAATGACCTGCTCAAACGCCTGCTGACAAGCAGGTGTCCACCGACCTCCAAAGGGCTCCTTTGGGTTGTGGTACGCCTCACCGGTTGGTTGCTTCAAGTTCGATTTCTTGCGTGGAGGTGGGTAACCAGAGGTTAGGGCGTGCAGGGGCTTCACGATGTTGGAGTACCCCTTTACAAACCTCCTGTAGTACCCGGCAAATCCCAAGAATTACCTCAACTCTCGCAGATTCTGAGGGACTGGCCAAGTTTTGAGAGAAGCGATTTTCTCTGGGTCGGTCTCAACCCCTTTTCTGGAGACGACATGTCCGAGGTACTTTTTTTTTTAAATATTTTATTTTCTGAATTTTCAGATTTATATTTATACAACACAACAAGTAAGAAACAAAAGACAACACAAAATATAAAAATAAAATAAATGAAAAACTAAAACAAAACACAGAACCACGGAGCTGCCAAATACAAAAAAAAAGGTGTTAAGTTTACATAAAAGTTGTTGTAACAAGATCAGGGTTACAGAACTTTCACCATAGAGTCACACTTAACTTGCAGATTACTATTTTTTGAGATGGTCAATAAACGGACCCCAAAAAATGTCCAAAAATTTGTTTTTCACATTGGATCTGTAGAAGCGTATCTTTTCCATCTGAATAATGTTTGTCATTTCGTTGAGCCATTTTCTGAAGCATGGAGGGTTAGGGGTTCTCCAGACCAGGAGAATCATTTTCTTTGCAGCAACCATACCAAGCATTAGTGCCTTACGTACCACAGATGGATAACTGCTAGAGGACTCTGAGCATCCAAACAGAGCCAGCTCTGGGTCAGGAACAATGACGAAATCATATGCTACACTAAACCATTGAAATATTTCACACCAAAACATATGCAGTTGATGACACGACCAGAAGAGATGTGATAGAGAGCCCTCTGCGACCTTGCACCTATCACACAGTGGAGAAACTGCTGGGTAGAATCTATGCAGTTTAAGCTTCGAATAGTGAAGTCTATGGATGACTTTAAACTGAATCAATTTGTATCTGACATTGATGGAGCATTTATGAATTCCTTTCAAGGCTGCATTCCAGGTATCTAGAGACACATCAAGCTGTAGTTCGTTCGACCAAGCCTCTCTGAGATGATGCGTGGACGCAGAGGTGGAGAACAGTGATACAAAGCGGGATATTAGGTGCCTGGAGTCGGGTGGAAGCAGCATTAGATCATAAAAAGGGCAACTTGTTGGCATGGTAATGAAGTTTAGAAATCCGCCTTTAACATAATGCCTAATTTGAAGATATCTAAAAATGGTGGGAATTCGGAATGTCAAATTTAGTTTTCAGCTGTTCAAATGACGAAAAGCAGTTGTCTATATATAGGTCTTTAAGGGTCAGAAGTCCATTCTGTCTCCAGTCCGTGAACACTCTAACTGTCTGAGATGGTAGAAATGAATGATTGTTACATATAGGAGTGTGTATAGATAAAACTGGCAACTTATTAACACTTCTTATTTGGTTCAGGATTCTGAGAGAGTTTCTCAATACAAAATTGTTGCAAATTAGATCCTGAGGGGATTCTGTCTTAGCGAAAAGTAACGAACAAAGAGAGGAGCCTTTTACAGCTGTAGCTTCGATGTTTAGCCAATGGGGGAGGCTGCTGAACGTCTCGCCAGACGGGATTCGTTGCCAATACATCATGGCCCTGGCATTGGCTGCCCAGTAATAATTCTTAAAGTGAGGAAGGCCGAATCCACCCTCCTCCTTAGGCTTCTGTAAGTGTCCCTTTGATATTCTATGTGCCTTGTAACCCCATACAAAAGGAAGGACAATTGAATCTAATTGTTTGAAAAATTTTGAGGTGAGAAAAAGTGGTATGTTTTGAAAGAAATATAGAAACCTGGGGAGAACCACCATTTTAATTGCATTAATGCGCCCAACCAAGGATAGCGGCAGAATTCTCCATTTCTCTATATTAAGTTTAAGCTGCAAAAGTGCATTAGTATAGTTAAGTTTGAATAAATTCTTAGGATCACGGGGTATTTTAAGCCCTAGGTATGTAAAGTGATCCTTTACAATTGCAAAGGGTAGCGTATCAAGAAAGCGTTGGTCTAAGCTGTCTGTTAAGGGCATGAACTCGCTTTTCCCCCAATTGATTGTAAAACCAGAGAGTTTGCCAAAGTAATCAATAAGATCAAGTAGAGGGGGAATGGACAGCACCGGGTCCGCCAGGTATAGTAAAGTGTCGTCAGCGTAAAGCCCCACACGACTTTCTATGTTCCCTATCTTAATGCCCTTGATAAGGGGGTGGCTCCTGATCCCTATTGCAAGCGGCTCCAGTGCCATGTCAAAGAGTAAAGGTGACAAGGGGTCACCTTGTCTGACTCCACGGTGTAACTTAAAGGGTTTAGATTTTTCACTGTTGGTAAGGATGGAGGATTTTGGGCAGAGATATAACATTTTAACCCAAGAGATAAAAGCCTCACCAATACCAAATCTTCTAAGAGATTCAAACATAAAGGGCCACTCTATTTGGTCGAAGGCTTTGGCAGCGTCTAGGGCCAAAACAGCAGCTCTAGGGTCATCTGGATGGTCAGTGTATAAGTTGTTAAGTAGCCGACGAACATTACAGAATGAAAATCTGCCAGGGATAAACCCTGTTTGATCAGGGTGTATAACTGATGAAATATGTCTTCCCAACCGGTTAGCTAAAACTTTGCTGATCGACTTTAGATCAGAGTTGAGGAGAGCAATGGGTCTGTAACTCCCAGGCTCTGTGTCATCCTTGCCCTTTTTTAACAAAAGAGAAATATTTGCCTCATACAGTGACTCAGGAAAGATTTTGTTTTCAGTGGAGTCCTTTATCATTCTAAGCATAAGTGGGACAAGGATTTTACTGAATGTCTTATAAAATTCGCAGCCGAAGCCGTCTGGCCCAACTGCCTTTCCTGAGGGAAAGGATTTGATTGCCTCAACTAGTTCAGCTTCAGTGAAGTCTTAGTCAAGTTCCAATCTAGTTGGTAAATCAAATGTTGGTAGGTTGAGAGAGTCAAGGAAGTGGCTTATGTCTGCCTCAGAGGCAGTAGATTTAGCTGTGTATAAATCTGTATAGAAATCTTTGAAGTAGGAGTTAATTTCTTTAGGATTAACCAGCAAATTTCCCAGTTTAGACTTAATTTTATAGATGGCGCGGTTTGCCTGGGCACCTTTCAGCTGTCTCGACAACAGCCTCTCTGGTTTATCACCTAATTCAAAGTGTTTTTGTTTGACCTTTAGAAGAAGTTTATTAATGGTTTCACTAAGAATTTGATTATATTCATATTTTAAATTCAAAATCTTTTTGTAATCCTCTTGAGAAAGGGAGATCCGGTAGGCCTGTTCAAGGGTTGGAAGCGCATTTTCAATTTCAACCAAACGAAGCCGCTGTTTCCTCTTTTTTGAAGCTTCAAAAGAAATAATGTGGCCTCTCATGACAACTTTGAGGGTTTCCCAAAGCGTGCAGTCTGACACTTCACCTGTATCGTTGGTCTCAAGAAGCTCCTTAAGGCAATTAGAGATATAGTTTATAAATGTTTGATCAGTCAGCAAATATGGATTAAAACGCCAACAATAGGTTTGTTTTGGAAGGTCAAGTTTTAGCTGAAGCGAGACGGGACAATGATCTGATATTAAGATGTTATGATATTTAGTGTTTTCAATGTTGGGTAGTAATTTTACATCCACCAAAAAGTAGTCGATCCTCGTGTACGATTTATGTACATGTGAGAAAAAAGAATAGTCTTTGTCTGTCGGGTGCTGTAGTCTCCATATGTCGACCAAGTTTGTAGATTTGGCAAGGTTATTCAATATTTGGGTAGATGCTATTGTTATTGGTACACGGGAGGAAAGTCTGTCAAGATATGGATCAAGGTAGCAGTTGAAATCACCACCTATGATTAGATTAGTGGTGCCACGGTCTGGAATTAAATCAAATACCTTGCGAAAAAAATTTGGGTCATCTATATTTGGACCATATACATTAAGAAAGGTGACAGGGAATGAGTTAATATTTCCCGTTATCATAATATATCTGCCATTGGGGTCTGTAATTGCTGAAGCTAATTGAAAGGGAATATTCTTGCGAAAAAGAATGGCAACACCCCTAGATTTAGAAGAAAATGGTGCATGATAGAGTTGAGAGATCCAATTAGCTCTTAAACGTCTCTGCTGTGTAGGTTTTATGTGGGTTTCTTGCAAAAACATTATGTCTGCTTTAAGGGACTTTAGATGTGCAAAGACTTTCCCCCGCTTAACTGCATGACCAAGACCTCGTACATTCCACGAGACCAGTGAAATGGTACTCATGACTGTCTGATTTACAACGTTAGGTAATGACATGGATATTGTGAATGTGCAAAAATAGTGTTCTGTGATACCAAAAGACAAAGAATAACAATGACAAGTAAGTGGAAAACGTTAGGCAGCTCAGAACAAAAATGAACAAAAACGATAAACCCCACCCTCCCACCCAAAGACACTTCCCCAAATGAAGTGTCTTAACCCCCATATACTTACAGAGGGCCACCGGGCGTGTGGCTAAAGCACGACTCTAATAAGCTAAACAAACAATGAACTAAACAGGTCATCTGCTCCTCTACCTTTAACACAGCCAGATGTGAGCGTGAGCTCACGAAACGTTACCGTATGATATAGTTGGATATCTAAATTTGCTCTAAAAGAGAGGGGAAAGAGAAAAAAACACAAAAAACAACCACAACAACACCAACCGAAACATGTGAATCTTGTAGCGTAACTGTTAAGTCCAAAAACCCAACAGACCGCGTCTAGTCACCTCCAGTGTCCTGTTGCAAGATGCCGATGTATGTCATCGCATCGCTGGGAGAGGTGAATACCTTCTGGAGCCCGTTGTGATGAACGTGAAGCCTGGCAGGAAACCGCAAACTGTGTTTAATCTTCCTCTCCCGCAGGATTGCCATAACGTCACGGAAACCACGCCGCTGATCCATCACCTCCGCTGTGTAGTCCGGGAAAACGAAAATCCTGTTCGCGCCGAACTTGAGAGGCTGTTGCCGAGCAAGGCGTGAGAATCTTTCTTTGTCTTGAAAGTGGTGGACACGAGCCATAATGGTGCGAGGTTTGACCGTGGATCCAGAGCCTACCTCTGTTAGTTTGGGTAGTGGAAAGCGATGGGCACGATCGATAATCACTTGCTTCGGGAAGTTGATCTCGCCCAGAAGTTTAGGTATGAGAGTGCTCACAAATTCGGTTGGATTTCCCTTCTCCTCTCCTTCGGGGATGCCAACGAATTTAATATTGTTGCGCCTGGAGCGACCTTCCAAGTCGTTTACCTTGCTTCTGAGAGAGGCGCACTCTTTACGGAGACCGATGATGGCGTCCTCCGCAGCACTTAACCGGGTCTCGTGGTCGGTGACCGCCGTGTCAACCTCATCCATTCGACCCACAAGAAGGTTATGAGAGGATTGGAGGGATTCGAATTTCACCTCCAGGAGGTCGAACCTGGTGTTGATCGTTCCGAGTATGGTGTCCTGCATGTTTTTCAATGCTTCTTCCATTTGTGTCACAGGGACTTGTTGAGGTTCCGCGTCGGTGTCGCTAGCCGCAGTCACGCTGCTAGCTGGCCTCGGCAGGTTGGTTTTGGGCCTTTCCTTTCTCTCATTTTTCGTTTTATCCGGCATTTTTTGTCTCAAGTGGGCTTGGGGTGATATATAAAAATGAATTATTGGTATCTTGTCGAGCAAACTGGGTTAGAAACGGTAAAATTAAACAAATAAAAGTTGAAAGGAGAGGAGCTCTCGAAAATAGGTCTTACTCCATCCGGGCTCACTAGCGCCCCCATGTCCGAGGTACTTGACAGATGTCTGGAAGAAAGAACACTTCTCCGGTGAGAGCTTCAGGCCAAACACCTTAAGGCGACCAAGGACCCTCATAAGACGGGCCTGATGTTCCTCCAAAGTCGCAGAGAATACTATCAGGTCGTCCAAGAAAACCAAGACCTCTTTCAAATGCATGTCACCTACGCATCTCTCCATAAGCCTTTGAAAGGTACCTGGTGCGTTGGTCACGCCCTGTGGCATCCCATTAAATTCCCAAAACCCAAGGGGGCACACAAATGCCGTCTTGGGTTTGTCCGCCTCTTCGACTTCGATTTGATAATAACCAGACTTTAAGTCTAGGACGGAAAACCACTGGGAGCCTGAAAGTGCAGAGAAGGTGTCCTCAAGCTTGGGAAGTGCGTATGCGTCCTTTATTGTCTGCAGGTTGAGTTTGCGATAATCAATGCAGAGCCTAACAGTACCATTCTTTTTTCTGACCACCACGATTGGGGACGAAAAAGGTGACTCTGATTCCCGAATAACCCCAGTATCCAAAAGTTCCTGGATATGCTTGCGCACAGCTTCAATATCAGCTGGGTGTATTGGCCGAGGCCGCTGCTTAAAAGGGGTTTCATCTGATAGTTTAATGCGATGTGCTACTTTATCTGTCCGGCCAAAATCTAAATCGTGTTGTGCAAAAACTTCTGGCATGCCATTCAGCTGCTGCACAACACGCTCTTTCCACTCAGGTGGGATTGGAGACTCCCCAAAATTGAAATGCAAATTTGGCTTTTGAGGTGACCCAGCACTGACTGGTGTATTTACAAAGTGCTGTTGGGACAAAATACTCTGGTAAGTACTGATGTCCGCGAGTCTACACCCTGCAGGGACGACAACATCATGTTCAGATATATTACTAACAATGACTGGCAGCTTGAAAGGTCGCTGGCTGGGAAGGTCAACCAAGCAAGCCTTCACTATTAACCCGCCAGGCAGGGAAGAAGAAGATGGGTGCTCAACAACAACGGTCTTCTCCTCCCGAAAGTTGTTAGTTACAGCATTACCCTCGATGACAATGGTCTTCCCTGCCGGTATGACCTCAGCGTTACTGTTGGGTAGCTTAACTATGCTGTGACCACCTGCAGCCTGCCTGCGTTTGAGTTCCAAGACCTTAATCACAGCTTGATAGCCATAATGGGCTGGTAAATAGTTGGCTGACTTGCCATCAGAATACGTGTCATACAAGACATCCATCGTATTGGTGCCTATTAAGAAAAGAGGCTGTGAGTTGGCCTGGACATCGGGCACAACTAAAGCAAGCGTAGGTTCCTCGATCGATACACCAAGTAAAGCCTGTGGAAAACCAACGGTCATTTCAATGTACCATAGGTAGGGCACGGATTGTCCGTTGGCACCCGCTACCTCTAGGAGATCATGCAAGGGTTTGATCTCTTGCTGACCCAAGTGCTGCTCATAAAATGAATGGGGAACAGTGGTGACCTGTGAGCCTGTGTCGAGTAGACAGTTAACTTGCAACTCACCATTAATGGTCACTTCAGCAGTACTTCGGGTTCCAACCAAACCAGAAGGAAGCTGAAAAGAGTGGCCTCTTGTGGAATGGTCTAAGGTGGTACACTTCTGAACTTTGCGTTTCTTTGAGGTGCGTGGCGGCCTCTCTTCAGCCTCTGTCTGCCAGGCAACAGAGGCTGAATCTAGTTTAACGGTGAGTGTGGGTTGTTCTGTTGCTCCCACACTCGCTGTCTCTCTTCTAACAGTCGCCTCTTTTCAGTCACTAAAGTCGGGTTTGAGTCGTTTGTGCACGATGTCGATATATGCCCATCGCCCCCACAATTGAAACAATACCAAGGTCTGGGTTTATTTGTGTAGTTTTTCCTTGGTTGTTTGGCCGTATCTGATTTTGCACGATACGCTGCAAACACCTTGCCTTGAGTTTTCTCTGTAGCACCCCTATCACCGAACCCCTTTGACTTCTTTTGCGCCATTAAGGTGGTTAGCTGACTCTGGAGGCTAGCTACCTGTTTTCTGAAATCGTCAATACCACTTGGATCAAGCTTTGGGTCCTCTGCTGGCTCCAAAACACAGCCAATCTGTGACTGAAGCTGAACTCTGTGCTTTGTGGAACCTACATGTTTTCTCATGCGACTAGCTTTGGCTGCCTGCCTGTCCTCCTCCGTACGTAGCATTAGTAGAAGCTCTGAGAATGAAGGCGGAGAATTTTTCTTCTGCTCAAGCTGTAGACCGGAGAGCATAACAGAATCCCAGCACCCTCTGCAAAACTGTTTTAGAAGGTGTTTACCAACTTCCCCCGGTGCAACCCCGCCTCTCTTTACAGCCTGGTTAAGCGCGAGCTGCAACCGCTGCAGGTAAGTTGACGGTTTCTCGCCGGGATCCTGAAGAGTATTCATAAATTGAGCAAACAGCTCTTCCCCGTCCTCAACTACACCAAAAACAGAATCTAATAGTTGCAAATAGGCGGAAGGCAGCGAATTGGAAGACAAACCTTTGACCACGTCTGCGGCAGGTGAAAGCAAACTCTCCAGGATCCTTCGCGACACTTGAAGAGAAGACATGCTGGGATCATTCAAAAGAAGTTCAATGTGCGAACGCCAAGTGTCATAATCAGCTTCATTATTGGGTCTAGGAGTTTTCCCGGAAAAGGAACGGAGTCGTACAGGAGTCGATGAGAAAGAACCTATATCCTCCCTTCTCACAATGTGTTCAACAACAACCTTTTGAATCTCGGGTGGGTTAACATCACTCACCGAAAGAGATGGGACTCGTTTCTCAACAGTAATGGGCACTGTAGCAATGGTCACATCATTGTCATCTTGAGGGGGACCTAAAAGAGGGCTGGTAAATGGTGGGGATTCCTCAGGAGTCTCGCTTAGTGCTAAAGGTGATGGTTCAGGTGCAGATTGCATGCTTTCGACATCACTGCTGATCTGCGTCATCATTTCTCTCAAGACTGCTTCATAGTCTTTTCCACTGAGCTTTGCTAGCTCCTTTAACTCGGTTAGGTAGTTCTTAGTGGCACTGCTACCTAGCCTGGAAGTGTAAACACTACTCAAAGTCTGAATATTATACACAATATTGGAATCATCTTTTAAGGTGTATCTGTATGGCAATAGTGGCTCCAATCCCTCAACAGCTGAGCCACCAGAAAACTCGACAATCAGGTTTTTGTGGAATTCAGAATCAGAATCAGAATCAGAAATACTTTTATTTATCCCGAAGGAAATTCTTTTCGTAAAAGGATTCCAGTCAACTTAAGAAATGTACATAAAATATAGAAGCATGCAACTAACTAAGTAAAAATAAAAACAATAGAAAATTAAGTAGCTAACAGAAAAAATTGGCATAGTGCCAAGTGCAAATTTTAACAGTTAAGATGAAATAAAAATAAAGAGCATATGACTAAAAGATGGTGTAAAATGTTTGGATGTATGCATGTGGATATATATGGCAGACAGTGATTTTACAATGAGGAATTATATAGTTTAATTGCCACAGGAAGAAAAGATCTTCTGTGGCGCTCAGTCTTTGAGGTGGGGAGTCTAAGTCTCCCGGTCCGTGTGCTTCTGTGTTGGACCAGGAACTGATGGAGGGGATGGGTGGTATTTTCCAGAATACTTCGCAGTTTCTGAAGCATACGCCTCTCCATCACTGACTCCAAGGAGTCCAGCTTCACTCCAATGACGTCCCCAGCTTTGCGGATGAGTTTGTTGAGCCTGTTTGAGTCTGCGACCTTCAATCTGCTGCCCCAGCACACCAAAGCAAACAAGATAGCACTTGAGACCACAGACTCATAAAACATTCTCAACATAGTCCGGCAGATGTTAAATGACCTGAGCCTCCTCAGGAAGTAGAGGCGGCTCTGGCCTTTTTTGAAAAGGGCATCTGTGTTCCGAGCCCAGTCCAGTTTATTGTCAATGTGGACTCCCAGATATTTGTATTCCTCCACAGTATCCACACAGGCCCCCTGGATGGAAACTGGGGATACATCATCAATCAAAACGGTGCGTTGAATAGAACCGTACTTCTTTAGGAAATCGATCACTTCTTCATCATGAATTAATCCGGTTAACTTGTCAACAATGACTGCATTGGGTATTTTGACACTATATTTCTGAATAAAATCCATATTGTAACAGATTAATATTGATGTCACTCACACTGGGCTCCTGGCTGGCTCGCCACTTTACTCACTGTAACCCCCGTCTGATAGGAACTCAGTAAGTTTTAACTTCAGCTTCAATTAAACTAGGGCCAATTACAAAAGGTCTGAGGTGTCGCTCATGGAGCCCAAGGTGGTACATCAACATCAATCACACTCACACAACTCTGGTTCTCGAGAAAAAAATGTATATATTCTCGAACAGTATTGTGAGGATGAACAACACAGTTTCAAACATATATGGAAAATAATAAAGTGCGCACAAAATAAAATAAAACCAAAATAAAACAAGAAAATGAAATGTTGACAGATGTTATGATTATATGAGCTCAGTTCTTCTCGTTGGGGCCCTTTTATTTGTGTGTCTCTTCACCTCTTTCCTACCACGACGTTGATATCAAAGGTACAACTTGATGATCTCCGTCCTGGCTCAACATCCAAATCGGTGGCTCCACTCATCCAGCAGGTGTCCTCGCGGTCAGCTACTGCTGGTCTCTTCATTCGTACCGGCTCGATGATACTCTCACCCGCATCAATCTTCGCCAAGCTCAACTCCACAAAAAACCTGACCTATGAAACAGGTCACATTCACTTTGTTCAGCAAATCAAAATTACTGCTGCAAGTTATAAATCTTCACTTCCAGTATGTGCATGCGTGTGTGTGTGTGTGTGTGTGTGTGTGTGTGTCACAAAAAGAATAACGATAATAAAATAAAATCAATTATTCAAATAACCCAAAAGAAATATATTCCTCCTTGTTTTTAAATACGGCAAATCCCCTTTTATTTCCACTCACACGGCGCATTTTCTCCCACACACATTCACACCCCACACACACTCAGCAGCAGCGAAACATTTTAGCTAACCCACATTACCCACTAGCCGAGCTATTAGCAGCTAACACACATATTACAGTGCACTAGTAGCTTGCAACTAAATTAGCACCGTGACGGCGTGCTTTTACTCGTCACTCATTTCTAAAAAATAAAATAAAATAATAAACTCACCGCCGAGAAAGAAAACGGACCGACAACTCCGTAGACTCGGTCGATGCGAATTCGAACTTTGCTTTTTTTTCTCACAATCTTTCGGCCGGAGAAGTGCTCACGCACAGCCAGACCGCATGGCATCGGTTCTCTCTCGAACCAGGATGCAACGTGCGTACCGTAACGCGATTGGCCATGATGTCATGACGCAACCCTATGTTAGTTCAGGTGGCTCCGTTAATTGGAGAGATGCCTGCTTTCGCTCTCTTATAAACAAAGTTAAAATAATAAACTCCTGTTGTTTGTTTGTTTTTATTTTTTATCTTTTTTTCCAATTTATAAAGCCTGGGCTACATACACATGGGGATGATCACAAGGAATGTATCATGTGCTGTTATGGAGATGCAATCTGACCCTCCCTGTCACGTGTCAGACAGACATGAGGAAACACCTGACATCCGGACGAGTGAAAAAAAACTCCACCTTTTCCGACAAGTGCAAAACATGTGACTGTGAAATCCCCATCCCTACAGTCACATGTCACGAAAAGGGGCGGGACTTTATTTTTCTGTTTATTTATTTATTTATGTACTTATTTTCATCACATTATGTGATGTCATGACATTTTGACAGTAGGTGGGTCTAATAGGCTCTCTTTTATCTTAAGCGAAAATACAATTTAACAGTCACGGTTAAGGTTTTAATATTGTATGTAGTGCTCTGCTGCGTCTTTGTATTGGAAAATGCTTTGACACTATGATTCAACAATGAGGACAAAATAATTCAAAGGCAAACAAATAAAATGAAAGGAATCTTTAGTGAAAAATATGTTCAAAACATGACTTCAAAAAAGGTCAAACTTTTGGTTCAAACATACAAACTATCAGCTGAAAACCAGACAAATTTGTGTCATGTGTTGTCTGAGTAAATAATATTTGATGATTCATTCTAAAATGCCTTCCAGATGCCTGAAGATCTTTAAAATGATCAACAAAAAGGCAACCACTTGATGCTATTGTTTGCTGCGGGCTTGAGTTCATGCGAAAGAAAGTTTCTGATCCAGATTTACCTGTAGAGGGTAAAGTAAAGAGAAACACAGATTAAAAAGAAATATAAAAAGATTACATGCCCTATGCTACTTGTCTACTTACATGAAACAACACAGTGACTTTTAAAACAAGAAATGACAGAATGAAGTTGATGGAACTGATCCTGAGTGTTGTATGTTATTTTTAATGTTCTTACACTCGCTAGCTCCCCTTACAGACCTCAGCTACCATTTTCACCACCACCGGTCGCTTTTCCCATTCAAACAATTACAGGCAGACGTTTTCCCCAGACATACAGACACATCGGTTTTAACAGAGTCAATCTTGTGTATACCCATATTTTATCTCCTTTTATTACTCTCCACGTTTGGCGCAACCATTAACCTGACTGTGCTGAACGGGCACTCCCTTTTAAACAAATCATTTATCATAAGTGAATTGATTTTAGACAGTGAGTTGATGCTTTTAACAGAGACATGGCTTGGCACAGAGGCCCTAGCTGTCCTCAGATGATTGCCCACCAAATTTTCACTTTTTATTTTCTATCAGGGGAGGTAAGAGAGGAAGTGGAACTGCATCAATTTTTAAAAACATATTGATGTCAAAAGAAGTCTCTTTTAACAGTTACTTATCATTTGAGTACCATTCCTTTGTTTTTAGCAGTCCACCAATTATTTGCATCAATGCATATAGACCACCCCACTACTCAACTGTTTCTGTCAGTGAATTCTTCTAGCTTTTATCAATCTTACAACTAACAATAGAATTTTAATAACTGGTGATTTTAACATGCACATAAACAACAGCTCTGAATCACTGTCAAGAGAACTTTTACAACTTTGAAACTGCATTAATTTTAACGAGCACATCACACAGCCAACTCACAACAGAGGACACATCCTGGACCTGGTCCAGGTAGGCCCGGTGAGAACAGTGAGGGAACGCTGCCTTACTTCTAAGGTGGTTGCAAATTTTATTGAAGTTTTAAAATGCACTCCTGTTGAAATATTACCTGCACCCAGTGATTTTATTGTTGAGAATTTTGACAGCAAAACTTAAATCCGCGTTAGACTCTTTGGCTCCACTTCTAACTAAAACAGTAAAACCAAAGCTTTTGCTACCGTGGAGACGTAAACCTGAGAAACAGATTTTATACAGGGCGACTGTGGCTCAGGAGGTAGACCAATGACCGAAAGGTTGGCGGTTCATATCCCGCTCCATCGTAGTCCGTTGTTGCGTCCTGAACCCACTTAACCCTAAATTGTTCCCAATGGGGCTAGGCAGCGCCTTGCATGGCAGCAGCCACCCATTTGAGTATGAATGTATGGGTGAACGCGGACATACGTAAACTCACAGTCCTGATGCTACTGGGTCTAAGCGCTGCCTTTAATACAGGAGATCACCACATTTTATTAAACAGACTCAGAAACCTGTTGGGCCTCACTGGTGCTGTTTTTAACTGGTTTGGTTCCTATCTCAGAGATCAATATTTCTTCTTAAGATTTGATACGTGTTCCTCTGGAAAACATACAATTAAGTGTGGGGTTCCCCCATGGGTCAATTTTAGGTCCAGTACTTTTTAATCTTTACATGCTTCCCCTTGGGGACGTCATCAGGAGACACGGCGTCACCTTCCACTCTTATGCTGACGATACACAGCTTTACATTGCTGTGTCTTCTAAATGACCCGGGGCCTATTGTCACCCTTTTATAATGTATTTTAGATATTAAGTCATGGATGGCAGAAAACTTCCTACAGCTCAATCAGGACAAAACAGTGGTTTTAGTAATTTATCCTGAAGACAAGACAGAAAAACTTTGACCAAAATTGCACAATTTTAAACCAACACAATCTGTTAAGAACCTGGGCGTGAATTTTGACTCTGAGCTTAGTTTTAATGTGCATATTAAAAACGTCATAAAGATGGGTTTTTATCATCTTAAGAACATAGCCAGAGTCCGCCTGTTTCTCTCCCAGGCAGACACAGGTGCTGATGCATGCTTTTATCTCTTGTCGGTTAGATTATTTCAATGCCCTGCTCTCTGGTCTACCCAAAAAGACTATCTCTAACCTGCAGGTACTCCAGAACTCAGTCGATCGTGTGCTGACAAGGACCAGAGGGCGGGATCACATTACACCGGTTTTAATATCGCTGCATTGGCTCCCTGTGTGATTCAGAATTGATTTTAAGGTGCTTTTATTACGTTTTAAGTTTTATGTCTGTGTCTAACCAGTATGTGTCGCCAACAGACCAACAAGGGTTGAAATGTACGTACATAAGTTAAAGACTTGACGTGAAGCACCGTACATTTTCACGGTCAAATACATTTTTATGAATCCAAACGTCAATGTGGAAACTGGCATACAACAAGTTTTTGTGCGTACATACATTTTATGCATGAGGCCCCTGAGCTGCAGTCTCCTCTCCTTCTTTATAGGTCTTGATTACAGTGCAGCCACACCTGTTGGAAAGATAACACATAGAGTGAGTATGTGATCAGACTGGTCAGACCGACCAGCAAGAGGGAGGGGGAGCATGTAACAACAAGTCAACCAGAAGCACACTCTGTGAACTTTAAATCTTGTCCAAACTTGTTCAATAAACTGGGCATTGTTGAACATTTTATGAGTCATTCTAAAATGCCTTCCAGATGCTTGAGGAACTTTAAAAGGATCAACACGTAAGCAACCACTTGATGCTATTGTTTGCTGCGGGCTTGAGTTCATGCGAAAGAAAGTTTCTGATCCAGATTTACCTGTAGTGGGTAAAGTACAGTGAAACACACGTTAAAAAGAAATATAAAAAGATTTCATGCACTATGCTACTTGTCTGGTCAAATGAAACAACACATTGACGTTTAAAACAAGAAATGATATAATAAACTTGATGGAACTGATCCTAAGTGTTGTATGTTATTTTTAATGTAACAAATGGTGAATGTACATGTGTTATGCTTAAAGTCTGAAGTTCTGACTGACGTTTTTTACCGCTGGGGGAAACCGAGACATAACAAGACAATGTGTCACCTCTGATCTGTTGTCTGAGTAAATAAGATTTGATGATTCATTCTAAAATGTCTTTCAGATGCTTGAAGATCAACGAAAAGATGAACAAGCAAACAACCACTTGATGCTATTCTTTGCTGTGGACTCTCTTCTCATGTTAAACATTAAATCAACAATGAAGTAGTTTGATATGTCTCATGATGCCAAGGCACCAAACACAGAGGCCAGTTTCAGTGTCATCACTGCCAGTGTCGGTGATAATTTGGTATGGAAATGCAATTGCTCTCTGAGTCTGACAGAGGTGGAGAACATAATAAAGTTTTTACCCTAGAAGGTTCAGTGTTGTCAGATATTTATTTTTCATTCTGTTCTCCCGTGGAGCAGCATAGCTCTGGAGATATCGGCTGGTGTCCAGTACTCAGTGGCAGGCCATGCATTTCACACCAAGGCCATCAGTGATCATATTTAGTTAGTCCACCCAACATTAATACACCTCATTATACCCTCAATATGACACTATGGCTCGAGAATCCATACAGAATCATACCAACATATTACATCACCTTCATATAGGTGACCTAGTCGAGCAAAAGCTAACATTTGAATCACAATGAAGACTGAGTAAGTAAGGCCACTGATACTGTGAAAACTCACAAATAAAAATGTATTTTAAGAGATTACTTAACAAAGTTTTAATAAGTATTAAGACCCCCTAAAACAGCTCGCACCCAATGACATCAAACACAATCAAACAGTCAAGAGTTGTTAATCATACATTTTTTTTATTATTGTGAGGCAGGGTAAGTAATGTGACCAAGTAAAAAAAACAAAAAAAACAAAATATAACCTAATATATATTGGTGGGCCAGCCAAAAATAACAAAAGGAAAGAGAGCTACTACTGCCTGGCCCACATGAGCCATCGGAACAGTTCTCCCCTCTTCCCTAACCTAACCAACTAATCCCTAAACAAATGAGAAATTAAGCCATGAAAACTGAACTGCTGAACTGAACCCACCAGAAAAGAAGAGGTAATAAAATCAAAACTCAATAAGGTCACATTGAGTTGACTGCTGCAGTTGCAACTCCTGCTGCCACTGCTACCAACCAGACCAGTTCAGCAAAAGGCCAACTAGCTTACCTTAGCTTTGCATATTTAAGATCTGATTGGCTATCGCGACTGACTGTGTTCCGTTCACTGAAAGAGCACAGGAGCCTGCAATGGTGATTCTGGCCCCAAGCAGATTTCATAGCGCCTGACAACACAAGCCAGGTGAAACATGATTGGATAAAGTCTCTACTGTAATATACAACAATGGAAGTAATGCACCCAGGTTGATATTATAGGACGTGAAAAGAACAGACTACGGAGAATAATTTTATTATCATGTCTACGGGGAAAAATGTACTTTTTAAAGTATGTTTAGGCTAGCAGAGAAGGTCTAGCTGACAGTCTGCTCTACTGACAGTTCAGTACTGCACCTTTAAGAGCACATTTCCTGAAATATAGAGCAATTAAATGAAATAAAAGCATGGACATTTATGACTTTTAGGTTCTGGCAGTTGATTGACAGGCCAGTATTATTAGAAAATATTAGTGAAATGTTCATCAAAAGAACATAAAATGAGTCCCATCTTTCTTAAGCTTTCTCATGTTCAACAACAGCATCACTTTTGTACATGCCCAGCTAAGAAGAGAAAGAGGGAGGCAGAGGAGGTGGAGAGAGGAGGATCCTCTCACAGCCACTCCTCACAATTCCTTCCACATTTTTATGTTCAGACTCATTCTGATAAATAGATGTGCTGGTTAGTTCACCCTGCACTTCACTGCTTGTGAAGTGCAGTTATTTCACCAGAAATAACTAGAGATTATTTCACTCCGCAGAAAAAAGGACTTGTAGCCAACAAGCAATGGCAACAGCTGCAAATGATGACCAACAGCAGTTTAAGAGGAAAATAAATAGGAGAGAACATCAGGAAACAATTTTTTTGGGGCACCAAAAACCCAGCGACTTGAAGATAAAGGCTAGAGGATTAAAACACGGCTACCTTTTTAACGAAAACATCCCACGATACCCCCAACCAGAGTTTTGTGTCTCTCTTCTAAAACATGACACAGACAGGGATGGACTCCGAGGCATCTGGAAGGACAAAGGCTTCAGGGACCCGTTCGAATCCAAACTGGTTTGGTGGAGTTTGAACGTTGGACATAATGAGATAACTTCAGCGGCGACAAGTCCGATGATGACCAATCTGACAGATGAACTGGTTCAGGTGAGAGCAGACGACTTGGAGAAGTTTGC
The DNA here is from genome assembly GCA_009823395.1 of Thamnaconus septentrionalis. Classification (NCBI taxonomy): domain Eukaryota; kingdom Metazoa; phylum Chordata; class Actinopteri; order Tetraodontiformes; family Monacanthidae; genus Thamnaconus; species Thamnaconus septentrionalis. The sequence continues at coordinate 1,450,456 of CM020513.1, read as the reverse complement.
CACCTCTCCAGCCTTCCTGGAGTCTTCCAGACTGGGGGCGTACCGCTTCACCTTCCCACTGGAGAAAGTGCTGCAGGCATACAGCAAACAGGTACAGTGCTGCTGTGGAACAGAACATTCATCAGGAATGGAAATTTGTGTGAAGTGAAGATTATAATCTAATCTTCGTTTTATTCTCTTTAGTTCTGTAAAGGTGAAGAGCCCATGATGCGGGCATCCAAGACCTACCTATACAAACAGGAAGTGATGTACGTGGTGCTGGTCCACCGACCATGTGAAGAGGAGCTCTTCTTAGACTACGACCTGCTGACAGACACACCAAACCCTGTTTGTGCCTACAAAGACGGTCACATCATCTGGAGGGCTCAGGCCATGTGTAATGACCACAGGTGAGTCAATTCATCTCTGATGAGTCACTGACAACTTGATTACAAATACTGACAACTGCTGCTGTTTTTCAGATGGACCTTGGTGGAGAGGTCTGGTGAACAATTTATAGAGCCAAGTGGAACTAATTATTATGTGTGGGATAATGTCAGCATAGCCCTGCATGTTGGTGATCAGGTGACTCTCCTTTCACTGCTTCTTACAAACAACATAATATCCTGTGATAACAATCAGAAATTAGTCAATTTCGAAAAAAAATAATAACTCTGAGTCAAAGTATAAGTTGCATTTTAATGGCAGGTTCCATCCTTTAAAAAGATTTTGAAGTCTGTTTTCTCTCTTTCAGGTGCTAAAATTTGATGACAATGATCTGTGTAACAGTCTCAAGTTCTGCAGCAAAGGATATCCTTTTATTGGAAAAACATTTGATCAACCCAAAGCACGTAGAAATCTAGTCAAAAAGCTGTGGCCCAATTGTCCTGCACTGCAAGAAGATGCTGAGGTTGAGGAAGCAGCACAATCATTCCAAAACTTAACTGTGTCAGATGCAAATGCCTAATGTTTGCAAAATAGGGTGTTGCAGACATGTTCCAGTAGAGACTGTTTTGCGCACCACCCAAGATCTATGATGGGAGGAGGGAATAGATATGCAACCACTTCCTTCTGATATTTGCTCTGGGCTTCACTTCATGCTAAAGAAACTCTGTTCTATCTAGACTTCTCTTAAGAGCAAATACAATTTAACAGTTTTAATCTGGTATGTAATACTCTGCTGCTGTTTCATTCTGTTGGAACATGCTTTGAAACTATGATTCAACAATGATGACAAAATAATTTACAGGAAAATAATATGAAAAGAATCAGAGAAATGTAGAGGACATGTTGGCTCTATCAGTAGGGAAAGAATAAACTACACATATTGAAAAACAGGGCACACGGTGGTGCAGTGGTTAGCGCTGCCGCCTCACAACAAGAAGGTCGTGGGTTCGATTCCGGGGCCCGGGCCTGGGACCTTTCTGTGTGGAGTTTGCATGTTCTCCCTGTGTCTGCGTGGGTTCTCTCCGGGTTCTCCAGCTTCCTCCCACAGTCCAAAAACATGCATGTGAGGTCAATTGAACACTCTAAATTGTCCGTAGGTGTGCATGTGAGTGTGAATGGTTGTTTGTCTCTATGTGGCCCTGCGATGAACTGGCGACTTGTCCAGGGTGTCACCCTGCCTTCACCCTAAGACAGCTGGGATAGGCTCCAGCAGACCCCGTGACCCTGAAAAGGAACAAGCGGGTATAGAAGATGAATGAATGAATACTGAAAAACATGTTCAAAACATTACCTAAAAAAGGGAAATGGCACATTCTTTTGTTCAAACATACAGACAGAATCAGGTCCAGTCTTTTAGCGTTTTGGAATGTATCTTTTAACACACCGCTTCTATCGCTTCTATCCGAGGAAACTGGAGAGTTTTGCCCTGGTTCATGTGAGGAGACTTGGTCGAGTTTTATCGCAAGTAAATCCAACAACCTGCCTTTTAGATCCCATTCCCACATCACTTTTAAGGAAATTTGTCTTTCCTGCTGCCTTTAAAACAGCAGTGGTGACGCCCCTTCTGAAGAAGAGCAATTCAGACCCAACTATTTTTGACAATTACAGGCCTGCATGCAACTTGACATTTTTAATTGAAGATTTTTTGGGGAAAAAAATCTACCACATTAATTATTTTTTAAGTACAAACAACATTGTGGTTTGTACGGTGCTATGGTGCTGGTTTTATTCCTATGTTCCAAGTCAGATAGTGAGCCCACAGCTAAAACTAAACATAGTAAAGCAGCGTTTAGCTGTTATGCTGCACAGTGCACACAAATGGAATAAGCTTCACAGATGTGAAGTCAGCCCAAAGTGTGAATGTTTTTAAATCCAGGTTAAAGACTCTTCTTTTCTCTGATGCTTATGATTGAGTGCTTTTGTTCATATTATTATATTTTCCTATCATCTTTTTTATTTCTTTTCTCCTTTATTATTTATGCATTTTAAGATGTCTTTTTTTTCTCTGCATTTTTTCTTTGAAGAGTGTGTTCTTTTTTTTTCAAATGCTTTCAAAATGTTGAACTTTTAATCATGTAAAGCACATTGTGTTGCCTTGTGCATGAAGTGTGCTGCATAAATAAAGCTGCCTTGCTATGCCTTGCCTTCCTCTGGAAAACACAAAATTAAGTGTGGTGTGCCCCAAGGGTCAAATTTACGATCAGTGCTTTTTAATCTTTACATGCTTCCACTCTGCGACGGTATTATTGTCACCCTTTTAAAATGTATTTTTAGATATAAAGTTATGGATGGCAGAAAACTTCCTACAGCTCAACCAGGACAAAACTGAGGTTTTAGTTATTGGCCCTAAAGGAAAGAGAGAGAAACTTTTACCAAAATCTCACAATTTTAAACCAACACAATCTGCTCAGAACCTGGGCGTCATGTTTGACTCTGAGATTATTTTTATTCAGCATATTAGAACTGTGACATAAATGGCTTTTTATCATCTCAAGAAATATTCTGAGATTAGACTAGTGTCACATCCTGCTCTCTGGGCTTCCCAATAAGACTATCTCTTATTTGCAGTTGGTCCAGAACTCAGCTGCTTGTATGCTGACGAAGACCAGAGGGCGGGATGACATTACACCGGTTTTAGAATCACTTAATTGGCGCCCCAAGCAATTCAAGATTAACGTTAAAACACAAATAACAATCAAGGGCTAAACAGTCACCCTCACCAAAAGCAGTTGGTTTGATAAAAAAAAAAGTAAGGAAGAAACGTCCACTCCCAATGTTGAACATAGCTGTGCTGTCGATGACTGCTTTGCTCCATTCTTGTTTGACGGGCTAGTTTCACTTTCAGGGGAACCTGAAAGCAAATGCTCAGTACGTATACCGCAAGATACGGCTTGTTCTCAATCAATTATCCTCACGTCTGTTCTGCCGTTTAATGACCAATCAGCATGTGGTTATAGCTTCGTACTTCGTGGTGTGGAAATGGGGTATGTGCTCCGACCAGTCCATCGTATTTTCATTGAGTCCGAGCTGGTAACGGGGTTTTTCAATGTATCAATTTGCCCGGAGTTGCCGATCAATGGTGTAGAACTTTTACTGGGGAACGACATTGCGGGAGGGAAAGTGACTTCGTCCTTGGAGGTACTCAATACTCCACAGCGCCATGATCCTTCTCTTCCCTTATTCATTCCGGGCTGGCGGCCGAGTGAGTGCAGCCCCCTGGAACACCGGTGCATTCCCACCTCGTGCGGCTCCCCCGCGACCACTCCCCAGCGTGTGTCACTAGAGTGCCCAAGTTACGTGTTGGGGGTGGGTGGGCCACGACCATCCTCTCAGCCACGGAGGAGGTGTTTCGGGGGCGGAGTTGGGGGTGCACGGAGTCCGGGACTTCCAGGCAGACTTCGGTAACCGCCACGTTGTCTGTGTGCGTTTTTCTTGCAAGGGAATTGTTGTGTGTGTGTGTGTGTGTGTGTGTGTTTTTTCTTATTAGGGGGTTGCAGTGGGTGGCTAAGTGGTCTAGACGTGCCTGGCGGCGTATGGTATCTTCTGTGTGGGGGTGTACGCTGTGTTTTTTGTGCCCCGCCCACTTCCCTCGTCTGCGGACTCCTCCGGGTTGCCAGGTCGGGCCTCTTTTTTGTGGTTTTACTGCGGTGCATGCATGCGTGCGTCACTAGTTTTTTTTGGTTGCTGTGTGGGAGTGTACCTGGGGAGGACGGTCGAGGGGTGGGGAGTGGCTGTGAGGTGTGTGGGGTCCGTGAACCGACAGTAGCTGCCCCTAGCTCTCCCTTAGCCATGTCCAGTCTTTTATCTAGTATTTGTTTGTTTTTGACCTACTTGTTTCAAATAAAGTTTTTATATTTTTATATTTATCATCTTTTTTATTTCTTTTCTCCTTTATTACTGTTCTATTTTTATGCATTTTAAGATGTCTTTTTTTCTCTGCATTTTTTCTTTGAACAGTGTGTTCTTTTTTTTTTAAATGCTTTTAAAATCTTGAACTTTTAATCATGTAAAGCACATTGAGTTGCCTTGTGCATGAAATGTGCTGCATAAATAAAGCTACCTTGCCTTGCCTTGCTCTGGAAAACACAAAATTAAGTGTGGTGTGCCCCAAGGGTCAATTTTATGACCAGTGCTTTTTAATCTTTACATGCTTCCACTCTGGGACGGTATTATTGTCACCCTTTTAAAATGTATTTTTAGGTATCAAGTCATGGATGGCAGAAAACTTCCTACAGCTCAACCAGGACAAAACTGAGGTTTTAGTTATTGGCCCTGAAGGAAAGAGAGAGAGAAACTTTTACCAAAACTTCACAATTTTAAACCAACACAATCTGCTCAGAACATGGGCGTCATGTTTGACTCTGAGATTATTTTTAATCAGCATATTAAAACCGTGACATAAATGGCTTTTTATCATCTCAAGAAATATTCTGATGCATGCTTTTATCTCCTGTCAGTTAGACTAGTGTCACACCCTGCTCTCTGGGCTTCCCAATAAGACTATCTCTTATTTGCAGTTGGTCCAGAACTCAGCCGCTTGTGTGCTGACAAGGACCAGAGGGCGGGATGACATTACACCTGTTTTAGAATCACTTAATTGGCCCCCCAGGCAATTCAATGTCAATTTTAAGGTGATTTTATTAATTTGTTAGTGTCTTAACGGTCTTCGGCCATCTTATTTATCCAACCTGCTTTTATCATATTAGCCCTCGTGGATACTGAGGTCTTCTGGCACTTTTAAAGCTTTCTTTTTCTTAAAGCTCGTTTCTGCAGTAGTGGTAGCGGTGGTAGCGGTGGTGGTGGTGGTGGGGGGGGGGGGGGGTGTTTGACTAGATTTCTACGTGCTTCGGGTTGATCAAATGTTTTTCCAATAAAAGGCTTGCTATATAAATACACTTTGATTGATTTATCGATTAATGTCTTAAAATTCCAGGTATTTTTTAGTTTTGACAGTGTTTATGGTATATGGAGTCTATCCATTTAGTTACAGGACTAAGGATAACGTCACTGACATCACTTTTCACAGGAAGATGTGAAATGCTTGGCCCGATACTGGGTGACCGTTCATGTGTTGTGCTTAAATTATTATATCCTTACTGATATTCTCTCTAGTTATTTAATCTCAATTTAGTCCTCTGTCGAAATGATTTCAAGAACTTCTTTCACGCCGGACGCGCACGGCTCCACAACGGTCGACAGGCGCTTTTGCTCAGCTGCTGTTTGCTGCATTGAACTCCCTCTATTTCTCCACTTCCAAGATAAATTTTACATTGCCCATCTTGACTTCACAACAAATCCTCTCTGCCTCTTCTCTGTCGCTCTTTCCATTTGTTGTTTGTGACAACCAACACCTCACCCTACACATGGGCGTGGTAGTGGACGGGAGGGGGGGGGTGAGTACTCAGGGCCCGAGCAGGGAGAGGGGCCCATGAAAATCCAGATTTTTTTTTTTGTTGCTTTTTTTTTTTTTTGTGTGCGTCAGTGAGCTCAGATTGAATGACTTGAGTGCGAGACATCATGCTTCCCAAAAACACAAGTCGGGGTTCCAAAAGAGGAAAGAAAATGAAAGAAGGCAGAATGAGGGGAGGCAGTGCCAGCTGCCGACTGCTTTCTTTCTCAAAGGTGAACCGAGTTTGTTTGTTATGCAGAGTCCAATTAAAGTACGTAACGTCCACTCCAGACAGGTGCAGCTGATGTTTGTATGCTCACATGAAGTTAGTCTTTTAGCTTAGCTAGTTGCTGACCAGGTTGATTTGCTTGCGGCTGTAATGTATAAAGACACTCATGGGCCAGCTAACGTTAGTTGTCAACATTAACCAGCTGCTGAAACAAATAGTGGTGCAGATGCAGCCGCAGTAGCTTGAGCAGCAGGAACAGCAGCAGTGGTCAGTCCTGGCAGTGGCGGCTCCTCTGAACGTGAGGCTAATTCTGACGTTCGGGATGAGCAAAGACAAGGTGAGATCGTTCTTCAAGTATTCAAGACCTCCCTCCTTCCCAAGTTCCGACCCACCCTTACGTTGGTATGTTTGTTCGCGAGGGAGAGAGAGAGAGACCATCACAACACTTGACACACTATAAATCAATATATATATATATATATATATATATATATATATATATATATATATATATATATATATATATATATATATTATATATTTATATAATTATATATATATAATATTTTCTAATATTTTTATCTGAAGAATTTTTTTAATAATTTTATTAATAATTCATTATAATGTACAGTTTCTTTCGTAGTTATATTAATACTTCTAATCTTTTGTCCTTAATAATTGTTATAATCATCCATTTTTTGTAAACTTGTTGTGGCTTTGGCAACATTGTTGATGAACTGTCATGCCAATACAGCTCTTTGAAATCGAGAGGGAGAGCTGTACAAGTGAACTCAAGTGATTAAAGTATTAAATGAGCAATAAAGCTTTTTTTTGTTGGTTAAAAAGCCTTTGCAGTGCAGTGCTTAGAAGCTATTGTTACTACTCAATCAGGTCACCAAAGAAAATGAAGAATCATGTTAAATTACTGTGATGTCAATATCAATATAAAAATAATTGTGATTATGTTTTTTTGCAATAGATAGATAGATAGATAAAGAGACATATAGAGTTGTAGGTGGTGAGAATATAGAAAAACGAGTAGTTATACACACACACACACACACACACACACACACATACATATATAAATAATTATTGCTCATGCACCTCGTGCACTTACATGAATAGGGGCCCACTGACACTGAAAGTGTACAGGGCCCAAAATTTGGTGCTACGCCCCTGCCCTACGCCCCGTATAGCCAGTCCACTCTGTTGCTCACTTTCGCGTGTGCGCGCACATTTGTGTGTGGAACCAGTGGAACCAGTGACAGAATGATGGTAAGTTATGATTGGAACTTGATGATGCTTTAGGTGAAAATGCTCATTTGCCTAACGTTACTTAGTTTAGGATTAAAGTTAAAGGTTAGACCTTGCAGAGAGAACTTTTTGGCGTGAAGGTAAACTGATTCTTCTTGTTGTTGTGCTCAGGGTGATGACAATAATGCTTGTTTGCCTCGTTTGCTTTTTAGCCATACACACTAACTCATGCACTAACACCATATACTGCTATCCTTATATTTTGTTGATAGTGCAATTTTAATAGTTTACTAGCATTATTATCAATTCTAATAATCTTGTAGTCTGAAGATGATCCTGCTGCTGACAGATATAGCCAAGGCCTAGAAGTCAGTGCCCCCATGCAGCAGTATTATTTCACCAAAACAAAGCCAGTGTCATGGTTTTCTGTCATGTTCATGTTTAATTTTCGTTTCTTCCCTGAAGGCATCACCACCTCTCTGCACCCAGGTCAATCAGCATTAACTCTCTGCACCCAGGTCAATCAGCATTAACTCTCTTCACCTGCTCTCCTTGCCAGACTATTTAGCCGCCCTGCTCCCGCTCCTTCCTGCCAGATTGCTTTCTCTGCCATGCACGACGCTGCACCACGAAACCCCGGACTGACTCACGGGCTACTGACCTTGCCTGTTCTGGTTCTCGCCTCCAGCCTTTCCCCTGAACTTCGACGCCTGAGTGAGTTTTGTGTTTTGACCTGTTTTTCCCAAGAGGAGGATCCTTTTTTGCCCTTGGCCCCTTTTTCCCCCTCTTTTCGACTGACCAGCCACTTTCCCGCAAGAAATAAAGCTGTGCCTTCTTTTTGAACCGTCCAAACCTTGTCTGTGTGTTGCATTTGGGTCCAGAATAGACCTCCCCCGTTTCAGCCAGAGACATTAGACCTCGTTTTAACCAAGGATTCAGGATGTTTTAACTTGTATTTTTGCGTGTACTCTCACCTCATGACTTATATTGTAACTGTAACTGTATTGCATATTGTAACTTCAGTAATATTTTTTTGTCTCTCACCCACATACATATACAGCATCTTCCAGAGGGGACTCCAGGGAGCACTGTGTACAAAAAGGCAAAGACAGGAAAGATTCTTCTTCACATTTCAAGTTTTTAGTTTACAATTGTCAGTTTGCTATTTTCAGTTTAGTTCTCATGTTCATACATGTTCTGGGTTAAATTTTTATATTGTAGCGGAGCACGTCTCTCCAAACCTATATAAAACGTTTGCTCTTCTTAGACTATGACCTGCTGACAGACACACCAAACCCTGTTTGTGCCTACACGAAGACCCCCAATCAGGTGGCCAAAGTCCCATGAGAGAGGAGAGTGGGGAGCAGTAAACAATGACCTCGTCAGGCTCCTTGACCATCTGAAGGGGGTTCCGGACACGAAGCTGGACAAAAACCTTTCAGGTTCTTGAAAAATCTGTTTTCAAAGGAGAAAAATGGGGAGTTGTCATCATCAAAGGAAGCGGTAGAGGCACACCTGACAGAAGTTCACGCAGACTTTCACCGCGCGGGCCCAATTGTCCTGCCTCCTGACATGCCCCCCTTGCCCTCCCCACAGCACCAACTGGACACCAGCCCTCACAAGTGGAGTGAGGTCCTTGCGACTGTGCGTCGGGCAAGAGCAGCGTCATCTCCTGGGCCCAATGGCATTCCCTACAGGCTATACAAGAACGCACCAGATGTCCTGAGAGTATTGTGGAAATGGACGATAGTGGTGTGGAAGAAACAGGTCATACCCAGAGAATGGAGAAGGGCGGGAGGGGTCCTCATATCCAAGGAAAAGGATTCTTCCTCTATCAATCAGTTCCGTCACATCTGCCTCCTGAATGTTGAGGGGAAGATTTTCTTTGGAATTCTTGCTCGCAGACTGGCTAGCTACCTGGAAAAGAATGGCTACATTGACACCACTGTGCAGAAAGCAGGAATCCCAGGGTTCTCAGGTTGTGTGGAGCACGCAACAATGACCTGGCATCAAATACAATCTGCCAGGACAGAAAGGAGAGACCTCCACGTCGTGTTTTAGATCTCGCAAATGCTTCTCATCTCCTTTGGGCCACTTTTTCCTACTTCAGCATACCAGAAAGCATGACCAACCTCGTCCATACCTACTTCCAGGACATACAACTCTGCCTGTCCACAGTAGATTTCACTGCAGCATGGCAGCCCTTGGAGGTAGGAATTATGGCCGGATGCACCATCTCCCCATTAGCCTTCACCATGGCCATGGAGGTGATCTTTCGTGCATCACGCTGGGTGGTTGGGGGGGAACTCATGAAAACAGGCCTGAGGCTCCCTCCCATCAGGGCATACATGGACAACCTCACCACCCTTACCACCACAAAGGCCTGTACCAAGCGGCTTCGGGGGAAACTGCATGACAACATCAAGTCCAGAAGCATCTCGGTTGTGAAAGGGAAGCTGACAGAGCACCGGTTCTTCATCGGAGGGGAACCCATACCAACAGTGGCAGAGAAACCCGTCAAGAGCCTTGGGCGCTGGTATGATGCCTCCCTTAGGGACACGGTGCAAGTGGAACAAATCAGGGAGGACACCATCAGAAACCTGAAGACCATCGACAACTCCCTACTCCCTGGCAGGTTAAAGCTCTGGTGCCTCCAGTTTGGCCTCTTCCCTCGCCTCAGGGGGCCTCTCACCATCTATAGCATCCCACTTTCCAAGGTCGACAAGCTGGAACGACTGGTTAGCTCCTTTGCCAAAAAATGGCTTGGCCTCCCTAGGTGCATTACCAACACAGCACTATATGGGAAAGGAGTCTTGGAACTCCCAGTGTCCAGCCTTGTTGAGGGGTTCAAATGCTCCAAGGTGAGGTTGGAAATGACACTGGCAGAGTCCCGAGACCCAGTGGTGGCCCAATCCATCCCCACCGTGTCGACCGGAAGGAAGTGGTCTTCCGCTGCTGCGACCCAGCAAGCAATGGTTGCCCTTGAGCACCGGGAGATGGTTGGGAGTACCCAGCTGGGGAGAGGAGGCCTTGGAACTCGGGAGAGAAGACCATCATGGCAGAAGGCAACGCACCAACAACGGCGACAGTTGGTGGTCAACGAGGTGCGCCGACAAGAACAGGCAGAGAGGTGCACTAAAGCGGTGGCACATGCAAAGCAGGGCCAATGTATGTGTTGGGAGGAAGTTGAGAGGAGGAGACTATCATGGAAGTAGCTGTGGGGAATGGAGGCACATCGAACCAGCTTTCTCATCCGATCAGTGCATGATGTTCTCCCATCCCCTACCAACCTCAGCCAGTGGTACGGGTTAGACGCCACATGCCCACTGTGCTCTTCCCCCGCCAGCCTGAGACACACTGAGAACAAGCCAGCCGCTGGCTCTGGTTGATGAGGAAAGACAGCACCTGGGCCACGAAGCAGCAGCAGTGGCAGCAAAGGGAGCAGGGGATCCAGTGCAGAGGGGGGCACACCTGGGACGCCAGGTCGTGCCGATGATTGTTTGTCTATTTAGTTAGGTGTTTCTTTTTTGTTTTTTGTTTTTAACTGCCTTGTGTTTCGGATGGGGTGACACGGTGGCGCAGTGGTTAGCGCTGCCGTCTCACAGCAAGAAGGTCGTGGGTTCGATTCCGGGGCCCGGGCCTGGGACTTTTCCCGGGCCTGGGACACAGGGAGAACAGGCATGTTCTCCCTGTGTCTGCGTGGGTTCTCTCCGGGTTCTCCGGCTTCCTCCCACAGTCCAAAAACATGCATGTGAGGTCAATCGAACATTCTAAATTGTCCGTAGGTGTGAATGGTTGTTTGTTTCTATGTGGCCCTGCGATGAACTGGCGTCCCTCCCCTTAAAATATGTGGATACTAAACCTCTTTCATAATCTAATAACCTAATAACCTAATTCACAACATAACGTGCAGACATAGCAATAAAGAAAAACACTGAATACTAGAATTAGAAGAATTGGAACACAGACAAATACACACATTGGAGCAAGTATCATTTGAATAAGATATTACATACCACTTTATGAACTTGACGCAGACAGAAAAGAGCATCTCTTGAACTTGATGCAGACACTAGGACAGAGCATCTGAACTTGATGCAGAAAATAATTGATGAACAAAAGAACGGAGGGTCTCATGAACTTGTATCATGGATTTGAGGGATGCCCTGAAACCAGTAGATGTTTGCCTTAGATAATTGATTGATTTGTAAATTGGCCAATATCTCACGAAGAATAAAATAACGCCCTATTTTCAAAATTAAGAGTCTTATTCTGATAATTCAATGACACAAATGATTTGGTACTGAGTATCAGCATGGTGTCAGTGCATCACTTTTCACATTCACTATTTTAAAACACCTCTTTGTGCGGTAGAGGGACCGCACAAAACCCTCTGGCTTTTGTTAAAAACTCTTTGGTGTAGGCCCAATTCCTAGAACCAAGAGGGGCTTTGAACCCTTTGGCTGTGGGATTTCGACTGTTGAGGATGTCAAACAGCCTGTCTGTGATCTGTTAAAAAATAACTAAATTAACTTGAAACACTGGAATCATCACTATATCTTAGCATCTGACAGGAAACACACCCAAGCGCGAGACATTGCATAGCATATCCTGTGTTGCTATGCATTTTACAATCAAATTGATAAATTGCTTTAAACCTGTAAAATAGTATAGCATTCTTTCTTTTCTTCATGAAGGTGAGTGTTAGGGTTTTGGAGAGAATACGCGTTCAAGAGGTAAAGTCACATAGTCTGAATAGTAGAATGTTGGAAAATATTTTTCGTCAGTAATGTAAATACTCAGCTGCATTACCTCAATAAATTGCGTCGTAGCCTCACAATCCTGGAACTCTGTGTAGCCCATGTCCCTCAAGGTGCGCAGTGCCACAACTACAGAGTTGCTCAAAGTCTGAGCTGCCAGGGAGACCTTGGTTATGTTTTTAAGGAGAAAATAAGAGCACATCAGACTGAGATAAACATCAACAGAGTATAAAAATACAGCCCTAGTTCCTATTTTGAGTGTAGCCCTCTATATATATAATCAACCATACCTTCATCTTCTGGTTGTCGAACTTCACATGCTTGTCGGTGATGCGATTGGCAGCATGTAGCCCACTTTTCTTTTGCACATTGTTTAAGTGAACAATGTGCTGCCAGCGAATGCTGCCAGATGGGCTGAAAATTGGGCTGTATGCCTGCATGGAATCACATTATATTTTTAAGTGCTGTAAAGCATCATATTTTAAAAAAATATATGTAAAATGTGTTATATGATGTCAAAAAAAAAATAAAAATAAGGAAGAGAAGTCAACCAGAGTAAACTGGCAATAATGAGCATGTACCTGCATCATATTCCTTGTCAGTTTAAGCATGTGGCATGCGTCCATCATCACAAACACATTTTCACCTGTGACTGGATGTTGGAAATGTGTTTTCAGGGGCTTCTGAGGGTCTGCTCTCAGATTGCAGCCAAGTTGGTTGCACATGCTAAGATTTGATGCGTGACCATTGTTGGATCGCCTTATTTTCTAGTGTCGTGCTGACGATCCGCATGTTCGTTTAATGAAGAGTTTTAGGAGAAGAATGCTAATTTTAGCTTTAGTATGCAAATTCAGAATACAAGTATACAGTTCAAGCCTAACATCAACAAGTGCTATCAGGTCCTGAAGTCTGACTGACTCTTTGTCCCCTGGTCAGTCTTTTAGATAGAGAACATCCAGTTGTTCCTGCTGGCGCGCTCAGATTACGTCCTCCTCTGATTGGCTCTCTGGTCTCCGCATCCCAACCTCATTGGATGTTGCTGCTGCCTTTGTTCCCAGATGCAGGCTGAGGTCCGAGGTTGAGATGCTTGGTAGTGAGATGCTGGATCCTCTCTCGGCCTGGTACTGCAGGTCACCTAAGGGCGTGTTCTCATTGCCTCGCCTTGCCTCGCCACAGTTCAATTGTGTTTTCATGGCCCCCGGATCACGAGACAGTGGGCGGAGTCGACACACTAAAGCGGGATAATGTTTTCGACAGCATCATTTCTGTGCGATACACAACAGCGCAGCGATGGACAAAGTAGAGGTTGTTTCGTACCTGCTGCTCGGTCTGTGGTTGCTTTTCTGTTAAAGAAAGAACAGTTTTCCTCACTGAAGTCACAGTTGATAGCATTTATTTAAAAACAAACAAACAGAAAAACAGACAGTAAACACGCCTCCTTATTTGAAATAGCTGCCCGAGCGAGCCAAGGACGACTTTGTTAAATGCTGCGGTGTTCGAGGCTTCCTCGCGGCGAAGAGCCACGTCCTCTCGACGAATCCGTATTTCCTCTCGTCTCAAGACTCCTCGGATTCCCTAGCTTAACGCGCCTCACGCAGGAGCAACTCCATTTGTTCCGAGCGCTTCGCCATTTGCCGCTCGTCGTTTTGGCGAATATGGTTGAACACACTCGCGACGTCGAGGGCATTCCCGGTTCGCCTGCCTCTCCCCAAAAGACAAAGTAAACATGTATTGAAAAAGCTGTTTTCAAAAAATGTATACACATATAAATATATTTGTACACCATCAATAGTAGCTACTTGTATTCACGGTAAAATGTACCTGACACGGAAGTTCCATGTCGAAGGAGTTGGCGTCGATGTACGCTCTGACAGGGAACATCGACGAGGACACTGAGCCAATCCAGTGCCCTGCTCGTCGCTACGTCACCACTAAACTCTCTTCGTCTCACTTGGACCCTGGGGGATTGAAGTACCAAAACAGCGCCCCCTACAACCATGTAGCGGCCAGTGCGAACGCCCTACAACCGTACCGTGGCGAGGCGAGGCAATGAGAACGCCCCCTAAGGTCACTACGATGGGCGCATTCCTGTGTCCTCTCTGAGGTATCATGTTACTCTACACAAGGTTTACAAGGCATGTTATGCATACATTGCCCATCTTATGAATGGGTTAACTGACTGGATTAAAAATATTCATATCAATGATTATATGATTATGCATATTTATATCAGTGAGTATATGATTATGTTCAAGCATCTAGATTAAAACATAATGTTACCTTCAACACTCACCCTCCCCCTGCCAACGGAACCTCTGGGAGTTGGCATATACCTTGACCATATGAAAACTCACACTTGTAGTGGCGTCGCGGTATGGTCGGCGCAACGCAGTAGCGATAACCTAATACATGAAGAACTTAGGAGGAAGAGCACTCAACCATGACTTTAATACACAGAGTATGAAAAATCCACACAAGCATAACATATGTAAGAGTAGCAACAGTTAATCCGGGAAATGCAAAATACCAGGGAAATGCATATTTACTGTATCATTTTAGAGATATTAAGCCTCAAAGTTTTCAGTATACCATACTGAATGTTAAAGTCATCCTATCCAAAAAACAAACAAACAGGCAACTTTGAGGCTTAATATCTCCAAAATGATACAGTAAATATGCCTTATAATGATTGAGGATATAGTCAGGGTGTTCCTCAGGTCAACTGTACCAACAATTGACAGAGCTTATGGAGCAATTTGATGTTATTGTACAGTAAAAATGGAATATTGGAGCTGTCGCAAAAAAAAAAAAAAAGCCAACTTTAAGACTTAACACCTCCAAAATGATACAGTAATCAATCACATTTAGAAATCAAATGTTTCAAAATGTGATTGTGATCAAGTCAGTGCTTCACGTGTCATCAGCAGGCGTCGGCGTCAGTCATGGGGCATCGGCGGGTTTCGGGCGGAATCGCCAGGCGTTGGGAAGCGCTGGCGGGTGTCGGGGGCTCGTGGCCAGGTGGCGGACGTCACGGCAGGCGGTGGCCAGGTGGGCTCAGTCCCGCAAATGCTGCTTGCAGCTTTAATTAATGTTGCATTTCTTTGGGAATTTGACAATAAGACCTTTGGACCAGTCTTTAGGGATTGTGTCCCTGTTCCAAATGTTTTGAAAGAGGTCCGTCATCACTCATGTTGATGTAAGAATGTCGGCCTTCAGCATCTCAGCATGAATGGCATCAATGCCACATTCTTTGCCACTCTTCAGGGTTTGGATGGCAGTTTTAATTTTAGCAGATTCAGGAGGGTTGATGTCCATGGACCTTTTGTGCTGTTTATATGTACATGGTTTTGATGGGGTTACATTTCTTGTTTATGGTGGGTTCTTCTTCCATTTCAGAAGAAGACTTTGTTGTACTGAAGCGGTTTCTAAGTTCCAACACAAACTCCTTGTTTTTCTTTGGATGCTGACGTTTTGCAATGTCCAGTTTCTTCTGCCGGTGGCATTGTGGAATTGACTTCTTCAACTTGAGTTTGATGGCAGCAGGAATTAGGTAGTGGTCACTTAAGGCATCTGCTCCCCAATAAGCTCGAACATCTTGTAGCGACCCACACCATTTACCATTGATGATAATGTGGTTAATTAGTTTGATGGTCCTACCATCAGGTGGCTGCTATGTGAGTTTATGGATGTTCTTGTGAGGGAAGATTGTACCACCATACAAAAATCAACAAGGTGTTTGAAATTGTTGTTTCTTTCACATCCGTGCCTGCCCATTGCTCGCTCATTGTTGGAGTTGTCGGTTCCCACTTTGGCATTATTGTCACCAGTTAGGGTACCTTTGAAACAGCCATTTGTAATTGTTTGTACCAGTCTTCTTCGACCTCGTCCTCAGCCTCATTGGTTGGTACATAGCACTGTAAGATGGTGAGTTTACAGAACTTTGAGTTATTTTGTTTTGTTTTGTTTTGTTTTTTCCCTTGTCCTGTCTGGCCATAATGACAAGAAGAATATCTGAATGTCTTTATAACTGCTGACAGATTTTATTCTCAAAGGTAGAGCTTGTGACCCGAGGGTGTGAATCACACAGGTCGGTTCAGGAACTACCAGTTGAGTGGTTTTAGTATATTTTTATAGATAAGTGATATTCTGGCCATGAGGGAGGAATAGGGAGTGAGAAAGAGAGTAGAAAGGGGATGTAAGTGAGGGGCAAGCGGAGGGAGTGAGGGGACAGACGATGTAAAGTTTACACCCTCTCTGTCCCCTCTCTGTATGCAAGCGTTTACACTGTAAACAAATGCATTGATGTTTTTCTAGTGACTTTTGTTTTGACACCCAAGATATATCTATGTCCGCTAGGCAGAAACAGTGTAGAGCACCAAACACTTACATAGAGTAGAGAAGAGGCAGCGCGAGTCAGAGAGACAGCAAAGAAGAACCGATGGAGCAGAGCAAAGTTTCAAGACTATCACTGGTCAAGGGCGCACACAGTATATATCTTTCCTTTGTTCCGAGGTAACTTTTTTTTTGTTGTCAACAATAGCGAGTGAATTTAACATTCTTTTGTATGACAATGTGCACTCCTGTTTTTTTTTTTTTTATTGTATTTGCAGCGTTACACTGCCGAAGCCAATTGTCGCCTGCACACCTGAGCTACATGAACTTTGATTTGCACTGCCAGGGCAGCTTCAGGTTTGTTTATTTTAAGAGTTTTCATCAATTGTAGCTGGTTTTGTAAATTAAATGACATGAGCTTTAATAACATTTATTTGTATTGTTTTTAATTTTCTATGATCTTTAAACTTGATAAATTGATTAAAAGTTGCTGTTTATTTTATGTTTTTAATTTTATTATTATAATTTTTATTATTGTAATTAATGCATGTTGAATATGAATTTTATTGTTATTAAGAAGTACTCATTGAAACCTTTATTTTTTGTTTTCTAGTTTTCATGGTGTTCAATGGTGCTTCATTAAACTGTTTAAATAAAGGCACCTTTTGACATCAGTAAGAAGCATGGACCTACTGATTGGCCAGTGGTAGTTACAGAGGGATAAAGAGAGCAACTGGGAAAAATATACAAGTACATTGTAAAAAAAAAAAAAGAATTTGCATAGTTAATTATACAATAATTCAAATATTAAACAGATTAACTCATCAAGAAAACGAATAAGATAAATACACATATAAATAAAACCAAAGTAAGTAAGACAATAAACTATGTGAACGTGTACGTGCGCATGAGTGTACAGATGCCCGTGTATGGGTGTGCGAGTGTACCTCTGTGTGCATGCCTATGTGTGTATAAGTCTATGTGTGTGTGTGTGTGAGAATGCGTGTGGGTGTGTGTGTACCTGAATGTGTTTGTAGGTGTGTATGAGTGCGCCAACAACCCTGATGTAGGTAGACCGTCTTTTCAAGAGCGATCTTTCTTTCTGTTCTCTGTGGCGCTTGTTTTTAGCAAGCTACTGCTTCTGCGAACACGGCGCGCTTCAGGCATTCTTCTTCTTCTTCCGCCTTCAAGGAATAAACTTGCGGCACCACACCAAGCCGGGCATAGGTACTACATCGTTTTCAGTCGTTTCCAGCCGCGTAAACGGGATTTTTTTTTTTTTTCTGAGTGCAGTTTCAAATATATGCAGTTTAAAAAAAAAATCCCAAAACACGGAGTTGAATTATTTTATATTTTTTATCGTCACTTTTATCGTTATCGCAATAAATGCCAGAAATTATTGTGATAAAACCTTTAGTCCATATCGCCCATCCCTAGCCTAATGTTTTTATGTTTGTGAGTGCACTTCTTTAAAATCTGGGTAGGGGGTGTAAGTGTCACTGTGTGGTGTAGCCACAACACTATTTAATGACATTCACCTGTGCGCCTCGGATGGCTTGGTGTGGTGGAGTGAGCGTCGGAGGTCATTGTGACAAAAAAAAAATTAAATAAAAAAGAACCTCGAAGCAAGACTGGATTTACTTTTGCATGCGCGTCAACAATTACTCCTTCGCTTAGCCCACCGCGGCTTATTTATTTATCGATCGCCAGTTAGCCGCAATACGTGCTTTTATTTTGTAAAAGTGTGTTGCTGGCTTCTGCGGAACCAGAAAAGAAGACTTTGTTCATATGGTAGAACATTAAAATAAAAGTGCACTATACACTTCTTTTAAATTCATCATTGGATTTTGCGTTTACAGTGTGATTAATAATGATTAATCTGGGAAATCATGCGATTAAAACTTTTAATCGTTGCCCAGCTCTAAAATAAATAAATAAACAAATATCCAAATAAGTTAAAAAAAAAAATCAGCCACGGGGTTGTCTTTCCCAGCTACATGCCAGATGTCTGTGGTTAATTCCGAGACGAAAGCCATGTGGCGCTGCTGTCTGGCAGACCATGGCTCCGACACCTAGGCAATGGCAAAAACCAGCGGTTTGTGGTCCACAAAAACAGTAAACGGAAGAGCCTCCAGCAAGAAATGCCTGAGCGCTAAGTACAGGCCGGGCAGCTCACGGTCAAAAGTGCTGTACTTTCGCTCACTGGGAAGGAGCTCTCGGCTGAAGAATGCCAGGGGTTGCCAGACGCCCCCAACTAGTTGCTCAAACACGGTACTGATGGCATAGTCCGAGGCATCAATTGTCAAGGCCATGGAAGCCCCAGGCACAGGGTGAGACAGCATAGTTGCACCCGTAAGGGCCGCCTTGGTATCTCCAAATACCTTTAGCATGTCATCAGACTAGGAGATGATGTCCTGGGGGTTCTTCGCCTTGAGGGCCTCGTACAGGAGGTGCATCAGACGTGCAGCCCGGGGGATGAAGCGGTGGTAAAAATTGACCATCCCCAGGAACTCATGTAGAGCCTTGACCGTGGTAGGGTGTGGGAGCTGCCGGATGGCCTCCACCTTGGACGGCAGTGGCATCGCCCCGTCGGGGGTGATGTGGTGGCCAAGGAAATCCATCGAAGACAGTCCAAAAAGGCACTTTGCTGGATCGATGACCAATCCGTGTTCACGGAGATGACCAAAGAGAAGACGGAGGTGCAAGAGGTGCTCCTCCTTGAATGTGCTGGCAACAAGGATGTAATCCAGGTAAACAAGGACGAATGGCAAGTCCTATCCTAGTCCTGTCCTAGCACGACATCTATCAACTGCTGCAAGGTTTGTGCGGCATTCTTGGGGCCGGATGGCATTCGTAAAAACTTAAAAAGCCCAATTGGAGTTATGCCCGCCGTTTTAGGGATGTCCTGTGGGCTGACCGGCACCTGGTGGTAGCCCAGTACTAGATCCACTTTAGAAAAAATGGACGCTCCAGCCAGGTGGGCTGAAAAATTCTGAATGTGGGGTACGGGGTAGCGGGCAGGTGTAGTAACGCCGTCAAGGCGCCCATAGCCGCACTGCCTCCTGCCTCCGTTGGCCTTGGGAACGAGATGGAGAGGCAAGGCCCAAGGACTGTTGGAACGCCAAATGATGCCAAGCTTCTCCAAGGCGGCAAACTCATCATCGCGATGGCATGCTTGTGTGGGTTGAGGCAGCGGGCTCTGGCATGCACCGGCGGGCCATCCGTGTAGATTTGATGCTCCATGCCGTGCTTTGTGGCAGTGGAAGAAAAGGTAGGTGTTGTGATATCTGAGAACTCCAACAGCAGGGGCGAGTGCCAGCCAGTGCGTTTCCTGACACACCAAAGTTGCACAGAGGTAAGCATTTCGTGGCTTTGGTACCAAACTTAGAGTGGTAAAAACACAACCCTGACTACTTCAGCCGGCGGGTCACAACAGTGGCGGAGACAGAGAGAGGTCGGATCTCACCTTTCGTCAACTGTGGTGGGTTGTCGCTGCGAAACACTTCTTCCCAGCCAAGAAAAACATATCTGCTTCCCCGGCCAACTGGCGATAGTCCGACTTGACAGAATTAGTCACGGCCAAACAAACATGGTCAGGGACCTGTTGCAGGAACAGTTCCTTAAGAAGGAAACATGGCTGGTGGTCACCAAGCAGAGCCAGCATATGGTCCATAAGCTCAGGGGGTCAGAGGGTCACCGAGTCGAGGGAGGGACAGGTGGATTTTCAATAAGATTCACCACCCTCACCACAGTTGATTTGGAAAGAGCTGCCACCGTAAGTGCTGTCCGCCGTAATATCTCTTCGTGCAAACTGCGCCTCGGCCTGAGCAAATCAAGTGTGAGCATTCTGCTCCCAAAACTCTGGTAATTTGAGAGAAACTGTGTTTGCTGCTGTGTTGCTAACTGTTCAGTTAACTCTGGAAACGTCCAAAGAAAATCACGGTCACCAATATAGGAGTACGGGAACAGAAAGGCTGGAGGCTACTTTTGGGGACTGAAGAAAAAAACTACTTGTTTATTGTGCCATTAACTTCCAACTCACAACCCAACACACACTCTTAAGTAGCACCACCTGAACCCCATCACCGCTAAGGAACATGGGTAACGTAGTCCCATTGTGACAGCAACAAGGGCTACATCGCTGTGAATTCTAATGTAAAGTATATACTGTCCTGCTAGTGAGTGGCCACTACACTACATCCAAAGCCCTAGTGAAGATGTCAGTGGGTCACTGACTGCGAGAGAGCCAGACCATTGGCAGTAAGGGTGCAGCCGGCTAGCCGGCACCCTACGACAAGGGTTGGAGAACCGGGCTGGCGGGGGACGCCTACCAGGGATACGGCCGCCGTGCAAACCGATCCCCCCCATGGTGCACGGCCAGGCTAAAGTATGTGATATGGTGTGGCATAAAAGAGCATAGTGGCAGCATGAAACATATTCTGCCTGGTGTAAATAAAGAAGCCAATGAATAGCAGATAAGTACGAGAGTTCAATTGTCACTCCAACGCTACACACTGTTCACTAAACAAGGGACTCGACTGATGGCTTGAAAATTGATTGTTGTTACACAAAACCTGTTCCACAAAACCAATGTGAGAACTAACAACACGTTCTCACTTCCAACGTGTCAACTGTCTGACAAATGGTCATCGTCACATTCAGACGACTTAGGCACCCGTCGTCTTTTTCTGGCGACTTGGGAAACCCGACAGACTTACATAGGAACCTCACAGTGTCTGACAGAGTCTCCACGGCGGCATCAACTCGATCTAACTTGTCATAGTAACTTGATCCCAGAACTCTGTTCATGCTTCCAGCACTTCCAACAAAAAGGCTCATACAGAGTATAGATCTTGTACACACACACACACACACACACAGTGTTGGTCCATCAATACAAAAAGGAAGCTAGTGTTGTCACGGTGCTGGTGTAGGAGCTGTGAATATAGAAAGTTTATATTCTGTGAGTGCACTTCTTTGACACGTGGTTAGGGGTGTGTCACTGTGGGGTGTAACCGCAACACTATATAATGGCACTCACCTGTGGTGAGGGGTGAGCGTCGGGGGTGAAATTTTCTGTTGACCACTTCGCTTAACTAAGATCACTTTGTTTTTCCTGCGTTTGTTTTTTCCAAGTTTTAGTGGATATCCATCAGCTATTGGAGCTTAATGTGATAAAAGAATAAAGTAGTTCAATAGACCCTCGAAACAGGACTGGATTTATTTTTCATACGCGTCAACAATTACTCCCGAGTTTAGCCCACTGCGGATTATTGACTTATTGATCGCCAGTTAGCCGTAATAACTGGATTTCAGACTTCGATACGATATTTGGGAAAGTATTGTTTTTTGATACGATTTTGGATATTAGCCACCGCGGAAGTTTTGAGGGGTGGGGAGGCTGGCGGGACGGTCGGATATCGGGCTGAAATCCCACGGAAGTTTCGTACCTCCTACAGGGAGTAGCGGAGGGAGCGCTCGGAGTGTTTTTTGTGTGTGTTGGCAGCACCGCACGTCGTCTCGATGTAGTACGGATATATTGATACTACAGAGAAGTCACATTGTATCATTTTTAATTTTCAGTATCGAAAAACTATCAATATATCAATATTTTTGACAACACTACAGGAAGCAGCAGCGCAAGATCAAATAGAGCATGCTCAGTAAGAGCAGCCCCATCATGACAGGTGGACGCCACAGGACACACACACACACACACACACACAGAAAGTCAGAAAGAGAGAGAGAAAGACAGTTAACGGTTATAGTTAATAACCAGTTTAACCAGTCTCTATATAAACATTCAGGCTCCGCCTCTTCAGCCCCCAGGACAGAGACATGACCTGTGTGTGTCTGTGTGTGTGTGTGTGTGTGCAGGTGTATCAGTAGCTTAGCTGTAGCAGTAAAGTGCACGGTGGAGGACACACACACACACACACACACACACTTGAGGCAGCTCCACACCTCCTCCTCCTCCGAACCTCCTGCGCAGACGCATACTCACTCATTTCTCTGTGTGAGACGCAGCCGGATTGGAGCAGCACACACTCAGCAGCAGCAATAGAGGTAAGTGGCATGTGTTGAATTGTGGCACTCACACCTGTAGAGTGTGTGCCCCCTTGATAATAGGACGTGATTCTATTGCTTGAAGTATCACTATGCTTTTGTTGCAACTGACTGACAGACACGCACGCGTGCACACACGTCTCGGACACTGTTGACGTTGCCATGGAGACTCTGGCTCTGTGGATGTGCGACACCGCTGACCCCGTTGACCCAGGACCAACCGCCGCGTGGGGTGAGACATTCAGGTATCTCTGTAGTGTCCGGCGCAGACAGGAAAAGGAAATAAAGACAGGAAGTATGCTGAGGGGCCAGATTTAACTTTCCGACGTGATGACATCACTGGAAACGCCTTTGGATGCAATTTAGCGCTTTACAAATACAAGTTGATTGGTTGATTGATTTCCTGTGTTGCCATCCGTCTCCATGGAAACCAGCTCAACTCTTTAGAGTTAAGTTCACCTGACATCCACTAGGGGCACACTTCCTCTTGCTGGTTAAGCTGAGTCACATGAGTGAATCAGTCTGCATGGGTGACAGTGACACTGTGTGTGTGTGTGCCAGAATCTGTGTGTACCTTGAATAGGACGCCCCCTGCTGGTGAGACATGGGCAGAGATTTCACCTCACCTGCAGAAAAACAAACAGGTAGGAACTGTGTGTGTGTGTGGTGTGTGTCTCCACGCCAACTCCAACCTGTGTTTTGCTGGTTGCAGCTGCAGGAGGCGCTGTTGCAGCGGGAGGCGGAGCTTCTCCGCTTGCAGGAGGAGAACAACAAGCTTCGGCGCTTCCTCAGCTCTGCCTTTATCCGGAGCCTGGAGCTGAAGGTCTGGGAGAGTGGGGGGGGTGGGGGGGGGGCGCTCCAAACATCCACAAGTGCATAGCTTCTGACTGGTCCTGTGCCCTTTTCCTATTGTAGAGGCGGACACCCAACTGTTGGGGGAACCTGAAGAGGAAGCAGCGCTGCCACCAAGCTACTCCCCCCGCGCCGGCCAGCAGGAGAGTCTGCAGGAACCTGACAGCCGAGTTCTGCCGGCGGGATCCGGGAACCTCAGAACTGGGTCTGGATGTTTGGGTCCTCCAGACCCTTGGCCTCAAGGACCCAGACACCATCGACACGTCAGGTCACGCCCCCTCAGTGGAGCACGCTCCCTCGGTGGGCGCGGCCACCGAATCGATCCAAGACGGGTCCAGCAGGTCACATGACCTCGGCCCGCCGCTGTCCAGCCTTGCTGAAGGGGGATGGAGCTCCCACGCCCTCTGCACTCAACTAATGGGAGATATGACCCCACTGGCTCCGCCCACCCACTGCAGCAGCCAGGAGAGTCCAGTTTCGGCCCCAGCAGGCTCCGTCCCCTTCGGCCCCGCCTCCTCATCCACTCCACTGAGCGACCAGCAGTGGGCGCCGCCCACCTGGAGGCGTGTCCCGGTGGGCGGTGCCCAGCCGGTCTTCAGCACGTCCCTGAGCCCATCCAGCAGTGTGCGGACCCAGAGCTTCCCTCAGGGACAGGTGTTCCTTCACAGGGACCCTGGGGGGCGCTGGAGTTTCACCTGGATGCCCAACAGGGGCCTTCCTCAACACCAGGGGTCGCTCTAGCGCCTGCTTCCAGTCCAGCCCAGCCATAGTTAACCTCTAGTGGATCGCTAGTAAACCTCTGGTGGACCTCTAGTTGACCTCTAATTGATCTCTAGTGGACCTGTCGCTGCATCTTGCCATCGTAGTGAACTGTGCTAGCTTCGTTAGCGTGCCGAGGGGTCACACTGGGCTCACTGTGACACATTTCAACGTCTTCCAAAACACTTTATGAGGCTGCCGGTAACATCACCTTCCGAGTGTGTGTGCGCGTGTGTGTATTCAACACACACTTTTTTTATTAGTTGGTTGTATTTGATTGTGGTTAAATGTGGGCGGAGCTTCTTTCTTTCTTACTGCATGACTTCCTGCACTCAGCTTTTATACATGTCATTTAATTGATTGTGTTTTGAGAAGAGCTCAAACAAAATTTGTTCGATCAGAATAAAGTTGGACTGTTGAAATGAATTGAGATGATACAACCAAAAACTGCATGAGCTCGCTAGCTAGCTGACTGTGTTAGCTGTTAGTTCGCTGCTCAGACACAGCAGGTGATGTTTGCTGAAACAGAAAGACTCATGCCGTTTGTACTGGAAGTCACTGAATAAACCAGAGGATGAAACAAATTGTCCTGTCGTGTCTGGCAATTCCTGTGTTCTGATTGGATGACAGCCTCTGTGTGCTACACTTGGTTCTTCTGCTCTAAAGGTTTCCAAGGAAACAAGTTGTGGTTAGACGTTGGTTCTGTCTAAATGTAGCGCTCCCCTCAAAATGTTAAACCAATGAGGGCAGGGCTATTGGGTTCTTTTAATATATATGTTCTTATATACTCTGTTTGTTATGTTTTGGATCTCTCTTAATCAATTAATCAGTTAAATGGGTTTTAACTATTTATATTTAAATAAATAATTCTATAAATATTTATTTATATTTAATTATTTTACTTATAAATTATAATCAGAATGTACAGAACCTAGTTCTATATTTGAAGCTCATTAAGCACACCTCTGAAACACTGTTCACTGTCAGGTAAGGATACAAGTGCAACACAAGGTGGGTAAGGAAAGAGTTTATTTGCGAGGATTAGCAACTGCTGGCTAACAGCGGTTGCACTGGGAGCAGACCACGGTCGGTGAAAGCAGGCCGCCGGGTGGCGACCTGGATCTGGACCTGGTGCAGGAACCTCGCGGCGTGAGACAGACCTGGACAGACAGTCAAAGGAGAGCCGTGCTGGCGGCTAGAGCCGGAGAGCGGCAGCCAAGCAGCCTGGTGGCTCTCTGCTAGGCCTCTGCGCCTGTAGTTCAGGAAGCGCTGGCAAAAGCTCGTGGTCAGGGACGGAAGGCAGGTCAGTTCTCCGGGATGGCGGCAGAGCAGGCTGGTTGGGGACGAAGGGCTGGTCGGATGTCCAGGGCTGAGGTCGAGAGCTCGTGTCCAAGGCTTTCCAGGTCAGCAATAACAGGGCGGGAGAATCAGGCTCGTGGTTGGACACAGAAGCAAGGTCGGTTTACCAGGACAGGAACGCAGGTCAGGGGCATAAAACAGGTCGAGATCGGGCGGGCGGGCAGGCAGGCAGGCAGGCAGGCAGAACAGGAACCGCTGGAAGGTCAGAACAAAGTTAGCGGACAATCTGGCAACGAGTGAGTGTGGGACCAGGGCTTATATGCCACAGTAATGGCAGAGTGAATGCGGGTGTGTCTAATTAGGTGGAGACATGCCTCAGCTGCGTGCCAGCCGAGGGCACACTGAAATCAGCAGGCATGACTGACAGGCGTGTGTGACAGTTCACTGCAAACACAAGAACAAAGTACACAGCACAACAGATTTTATAAATAAAGTTCTGAATTATTTACTAAGGATGATAAACAAATGAATAAAAGTAAAATAGGAATGTTTGCTATTCAAGTCTTTCACTCAAGAAGTCCCCTTTCCCTTCAGGGTAAACGCTAGAAACAAACCAAACCAAAACACTTCAACAACTCAAAAAAACACATTTGTGGGCCCACACACCAACTAGGCCGGCACTTGTTAACTAATTCTTAAATAAAACAGCTCCTTTAGTGTAAGCCGGAAAGTAGCTCGGGTGCGTGGCTGCTTCACCCACCACTGGGCGATTGAATAAATGAAAAAACGGTACCTTGGTCCAGATCAACGGGGTCCACCATCACAGTTGGAACCAATGGACAGAGTGGTTGAGTTGGGGAAACTGACCGGCCAGAAAGACTTTAGACCCGCCAACCAGCAACGATGCGGCGTTCGCCCGCCGTCTGCTGCTCTTCTCGTCCCACGGTCTCCGCTTCCACAGGTAGCGGATGGCCAGTCAGGTCTGAGTATCATAACGGCAACAAGAAATCTCTACCTCACTCCCACCAGAGCTGAGTGACGCCTGTCAGTCAATCAACTGACACACACACATGGCTCTGTCCTGGGGGCTGAGCCTGAATCTAGAGGTGTTTGAGTAGAGACTGGTGATTAACGCTTAACCATTAACTGTGTGTGTGTGTGTGTGTGTCTGAGAGAGAGAGAGAGAGAGAGAGAGAGAGCGCTGTAATCACACACTGAGGCATGGTGCCAACATCACATTAGCTCACGCTTTGTGTTTATACATTACTAAGTGTGTCTTACAGGCACTGTACCTGTGTGTGTGTGTTTGTGTGTAAATGTGTGTTCAAAGGTCATCTGTGTTGATTGACTTACATTCCACACACACTTCACACAAGTGACTGCCACCAACCTGAAACTTAAAGCTTTCCCATTGTGTGTATGTGTGTTTATGTAGATGTATATGTGCATTTGCGCAGCAACAATGTTAACAGTGTTTCTTGTCTTAACAAAAGAAGAAAATAACTGATCTGAAGGGAAGACAAAAAGAACATTATCTATATAATTGTTAGGTGTGGAACGACGTCTGGACTCAAGCGCGGACATAGGTCTCCAGGTAGGAAAAAATGTTTTTTATTGCCAAAGACATGCAGGACTGGCAGCAGGACTGAAGAAACTGAACGAGAAAAAAAACCGCTGGAACCTCCAGGGTAACGGTTCCAGGAGAACAAAAAACAAAATCACTACCAACGGTAGGAAGCCACAAACAGGCAGGGAACAAAAAAATCACTAGACTGGCTAGGATGAGAACTAAATAGATACAAAAGGTTACCAAGGCACTTGGACATAGACCATCAATACACAGAGCGCAGGGCAGTGACTCTAGGGACTGGCAACGAGACGTTCTGGCATGGAGGAGGAGAACTGCCGGACCTATATACTGCTGCTGCTGATTGGGATTGCCCTCAGCCAGTTCTAATCAGCCGAACCTGTACCGTGCCAGCCCTGGAAAGAAAAAGGTAAAGAGACTGACTCTAACAGGAAGTAGAGCGACAACAAAATAAAAGCATATCCAGGAAATATAACAATTTTTGAGAGTGTTGGACACAACGGGGTGAAAGCCCTCTGCCAACTGGAGAAGTTGGAGAAAGGCTTGTTGGGAAACTCTCGGTAAAAGTCCTTCAACAGTTGATCCCCGATAATGAGGGAGCGGGGAATCCAGGAACGGTCCTCTGGGCCATACCCCTCCCAGTCAACTAAGTACTGGAACCCCCGACCTCGACGTCGCACGTCCAGGATCTTGCGCACGATGTAAGCGGTTGTCGATGAGCAGGGGAGGTGGTGGGGACTCGGCAGGAGGGCTGAGAGGGCTTGTGATGACTGGTTTTAGAAGGGAGACGTGGAAGACTGGGTGGACCTTGAGAGAGTCAGGAAGTTTTAAACGAACAGCAGCAGGGTTAATGATCTTCTCAATTTCAAAGGGGCCGATAAACCTGGGAGCCAGTTTACGCAAGTCCACTTGGATCGGGAGGTCACGGGTTGCCAACCACACCTTCTGCCCTGGATGGTAGTCTGGGGCAGGAATTCGATGCTTATCTGCTAGCAGGCGGTTAAGTGGTGCTGTGCCGGGCAGGGCTTCTCTCGCATGCCTCCATACTCGATGGCAACGGCGTAGGTGGTCCTTCACCGAGGACACTGCAACACTCTGTTCCTGGGGTGGAAACAATGGTGGCTGGTAACCATACACAACCATTAATGGCGACATACCCGTAGCAGCAGAAGTGAGGGAGTTGTGGGAGTATTGCACCCAAGGCACATGACAGTAGATCAGGAGGCAGGATGGCGGGCAGACACACAGCGGAGAGCAGATTCCAGATCCTGGTTGGCTCTCTCAGTTTGTCCATTAGTTTGTGGATGAAAACGAGAGGACATGCTGACCGAGGCCCCTATGGCCTTTCAGAAGGCCAGCCAGACGCGGGAAGTGAATTTGGGGCCTCGGTCAGAGACAATGTCCGTGGGCAAACCATGGAGCCGGAAGACGTGAGCCACCAGGTGGTTAGCGGTTTCCATGGCAGATGGGAGTTTAGGGAGAGGAACGAAGTGAACCATCTTAGAAAACCTGTCCACAACAGTCAAAATGACGGTGTTACCTTCAGAGGGTGGCAGACCCGTGATGAAGTCGACGGCGATGTGGTACCAGGGACGTCTGGGAACTGGGAGAGTTTGAAGGAGGCCAGTAGGAGGTCTATGGGATGACTTCACACGGCAACACACAGAGCAAGCAGCGACAAACTCCCTGACATCCTGCCCCATTCCAGGCCACCAGAAACGTTGCTGGAGGAATCTAAGAGTTCGGTTGACTCCAGGGTGGCAGGTGAGTTTAGAGGAGTGACCCCATTGCAGGACCTGAGCCTTCACGCTAGCAGGAACAAATAGACGGTCCTTGGGGCCTGAACACGGATCTGGATCTTGCTGTTGTGCTCTCAGTACCACCCTTTCAATATCTCAGACCGCAGACCGGATGAAGCAAGATGCAGGAAGGATCGTCTCAGGTTCCCCCTTCTCCTGCGATGGTTTGTGTATACGGGATAACGCATCTGGCTTGGCGTTGCGGGAACCTGGACGATATGACAGAGCAAAATTAAAACGTCCAAAAAATAGTGCCCACCTGGCCTGACGGGAGTTGAGCCGCTTGGCTGAATGGAGATATAGAAGATTCTTGTCATCGATGAGTACCAGGAATGGTGCCTCTGAGCCTTCCAACCAGTGTCTCCACTCCTGCAATGCAGCCACCATAACCAACACTTCACGGTTCCCGACATCGTAGTTCTTCTCCGCTGGGGACAGCTTCCTGGAGAAGAAGGTACAGGGATGCACCTTCTGGTCTTTGGGACTCCTCTGGGAAAGCACACTCCAATGCCAGTGTTAGAGGCGTCTACTGCGACGATGAATTGGAGCCAGAATGAGTCAACACCGGAGCTGAGGGAAACAGCTCCTTCAGGTGGCGAAATGCGGCATCAGCCTCAGGAGTCCAGACGAAGTGGAGGTGAGTGGAGGTATGTGAGCCGGGTCAGCGGAGCCGCCACCTTACTGTAGTCTCGGATGAACCTCCGGTAAAAGTTGGCGAAGCCCAGGAACTGTTGCAGTTGCTTGCGAATAGAGGGCTGAGGCCAGCCTACCACTGCCTCTATCTTGGCAGGGTCTGGTTGGAGCTTTCCTTTAGCTCCAACCAGACTGGCGACAGCGCAGCCGGCCAGCCAGCCACGCCGCTCTTGAGCTCTGACTGAGCGAACCACTCGACTGTTTTCTCTTAAAAGGTGATCGTTCTCCAAATTATTTAGTCTGTTCTCAATACACCTATCTCTATCTGTTTGCACAAGCACAGTCGAAGCCATGGCTTCTCCCTCTCACCTCTCCCTGTCCCTCTCTCTCCTCCCGTCTTTTCTTGCTCACACTGCCAGATGCTTAGCTTTAGCTCGTCCTCAATTACCGAGTCAGGGATGTGTATTAAATGTAGTGCTATGTTAGCGCTTGAGGCGAGACTTAGCCAGCTTGAGGAACGTCTTCGCTCCTTCGAGCATAGTAGTCCCGTAGCTAGTAGGGTTAGCCTAGCTGGAGCGGAGCGTTCATTCGCTAGCGTGGCGCCGGAGTCTCTAGGTCCCACTAGTTCCCTCCTTCGCGCTCCCGAGCAGCCGGGAAAGGTCGGATGGGTGACTGTCAGGAGGAAGCGTAGCCTTAACAAGTCTGCCGGGCACCACCACCATTCTCAACACCAGGCCCCTCCGTCCATGTCTCGAATAAGTTTGCCCCACTCAGCAGCACGCCGACTGAGATTGACACTCTGGTGATCGGCTCGTCTATAGTGAGGCATGTTAACGTGGGACAGCCATCGGCCACAGTGAAGTGCATCCCGGGGCCAGGGCGGGCGATATTGAAGGGCATTTAAAGTTAATGGCTAAGAATAAACGGAGATTTAGGCGGATTGTAATTCACTGTGGTTTCAATGATGCACGCCTGAAACGTCCGAGGTCACTAAGTTAAACGTAGCTTCGTGTGCGCATTTGCTCAGACCATGTCGGACGAAGTAGTTTTCTCTGGCCCTTGCCAAATGTTAGGAACGATGAGATGTTTAGCCGCATGTCATCTTTTCACCGTTGGCTGTCAGGGTGGTGTCCCAATAACTCGGTGGGCTTTGTAGATAACTGGAAGCCTTTCTGGGGCAAGCCTGGTCTTGTTAGGAGGATGGCATTCATCCCACCCGGGAAGGTGCAGCTCTCTTATCTAGCAATATAGTTAAAATTTTAGCTTCCACTCACTGATGCTCCAGGGTGGAGACCAGGCAACAGAGTTGTAGTCCTACACGCTACTCTGGGCTTCTCTCACTGCCGTCCCCAGCCGTTAGTAAGTCCTCGAAGCCCTGCCAGTCTTTTCCAATAGAAGTTGTGTCGGTCCCTCGCACCTCCAAACCTCTTATGCTGTGCAAATCTCCAATCGATTATAGTAACCTAATTCGAATAGATTGTAGAAATAAGGGGGCCCGGTCGGAGGTGGCTCCAGGGTCTCCCACAAACAAAATGGTGAAATGTGGCCTCCTTAACATTAGGTCTCTACATTCCAAGGCAGTTTTAGTTCATGATTTGATTAGTGAACATAATGTTGATATTTTTGGCCTCACAGAGACATGGTTACGTCAAGATGAATGTTTTAGTCTTAATGAAGCCACTCCTCCTAGTCATATTAATACTCATCAGGCTCGTGATAGTGGTCGAGGAGGTGGCGTTGCAGCTATTTGTTAGTCAATCTCAAGGCTCAATCTATTTATAGTTCATTCGAGAGTTTAGCGATGTCTATTTTGCTGTCACCTGATAGACAGGCAGATTCCGTTGAATTCATTGTTGTCTACCGTCCCCCCGGTCCATATTCTTCTTTCTTAGATGAATTTTCAGAGTTTTTGTCTACTTTAGCATTGACTAAGGATAAGATCATAGTGATTGGAGATTTTAATATCCATGTTGACATTGAGAGTGACAGTCTGAGTTCTCATTTCAAATCTATCCTTGACTCCTTAGGCTTTCTTCAAGTTGTGAATGTACCCACTCATAAGCATAGTCATACTTTGGATCTTGTGCTCACTTTTGGACTTGGTGTGGAGCAGTTGACAATCTTTCCCGAAATGACGTTTTGTCTGACCACTTTCTGATCACTTTCGGCTTTATTGTGGCGGATCACATTCCCCAAGCAAGGTCTATAATGAGTAGAAACATTTCGGACTCTGTTGTTGCTGAATTTAAAGAGAGGCTTCCTGATCTGCTTGATGCTCTTGTACCTCTGGACATGCTTCCGGCCTCTCCCCCCACCCACTTGACTGATCTTGATCTTGACTCCTTGACAGATCGTTTTTCTGGTATTCTGAAATCAACATTGGATGATCTTGCCCTTATAAGGTAAGAATGAAAAGGCAGGATCGATCAGCCCCTTGGTTTACTTCCTCTACTACAAAAATTAAAACGAAATTTGCGAAGGCTTGAGAGAACTTGGCGTTCGTCAAAAACAGCTTCATCCTTCAAGACTTGGCAGGATTGCTTTAGGTCCTATAAAAAGGCCCTGCGTATCAGTAGAACTTCCTACTATTCTGCTCTTATTGACTCCAACAAGAACAATCCAAAGTTTTTATTTAGTACAGTTGCTAAGCTGACGAGGAGCCATCATTGTGTTGAGCCATGCGTCCCTATTGGCCTGTCAAGCAACGATTTCTTGAATTTCTTCCAGCAAAAAGTAGAAGATATTAGAACTGAGATTGGGAATTCTTTGTCTTCTTTGTCTTCCACTGGTCACATGGCAGATCTTTCTCAACATGGCAGCCAGTGTTTATTTCGGGAGTTTTCGGCAAGTTGGACTCTCTGAACTTTATTCTCTTGTCTCCTCTGCTAAGCCGACCACAATTCCAACCAGGCTTCTCAAGGAGGTTTCCCCATTGCTTCAACCCAATTTGGACTCGAGTGTGCTTTCAAATTATAGGCCAATTTCGAACCTTCCGTTTCTCTCTAAGATCTTAGAAAAAGTTGTTGCTAGGCAGCTTGTGGACTTCTTGAACGACAGCAATCTATTTGAGGTTTTTCAGTCAGGCTTCAGAGTTGGACATAGCACTGAAACTGCATTGCTTAAGGTAAGTAATGATCTCTTGTGTGCATCTGACCGAGGTCTTCTCTCTGTTCTGGTCCTCCTAGATCTCAGTGCAGCATTTGATACAGTTGACCACAGCATTCTTCTTAGGAGATTAGAAAATGCTATTGGCATCAAGGATCGCGCCTTGGACTGGTTTGGATCTTACTTGTCTGACCGCTTTCAGTTTGTTCATGTTCATAATCATTCATCGGAACGTAGGAGGGTTAGTCATGGTGTCCCGCAAGGATCTGTACTTGGCCCTCCTCTTCAACATCTACATGTCACCTCTTGGTGACATCATCAGAAAGCATAACATCAGTTTCCATTCCTATGCAGATGACACACAGCTGTACTTGTCTTTTAAGGCAAATGAGGCTCATCAGTTGGCCAAATTGGAATCTTGTCTTCATGATGTCAGAACTTGGATGACACAGAATTTCTTGTTGCTTAATACCGATAAAACTGAGGTCATTATATTTGGTTCGCGAGAGAGTAGGGACAGAGCCTTTGATGGACAATGTGGTCTATTTGGTACTACACCCAGTTCTACTGTGAGGAACCTTGGAGTCACTTTTGATCAGGACCTGACCTTTAATTCTCATATACAGAATGTGGGGAGGTCAGCTTTCTTCCACTTAAGAAACATTGCCAAAATTCGAGTTTTTTTGTCCTTCAAAGACGCTGAAAAAATAATCCATGCTTTTGTTACATCTAGGCTAGATTACTGTAACTCGGTACTAGCAGGATGCCCAAATTCGTCCCTTAGGACATTACAGTTAATCCAAAACTTTGTGGCACGATTGTTAACCGGAACTAGAAGGAGGCAGCATATTACTCCAATCTTAGCTTCCTTGCATTGGCTGCCAGTCAAATTTAGAATTGAATTTAAGATTCTAGTTTTAACTTACAAAGCTCTTCATTCTCAGGCTCCTTCTTATATTAGGGAACTAATTGAACTTTATCATCCTCCAAGAGCCCTTCGCTCTGAGGATTCAGGTCTTTTAGTTATCCCAAAAATTTCTAGAGTTAGGTCAGGAGGTAGGCGTTTCAGTTTCCTGGCACCTTTATTTTGGAATCATCTTCCAGCCTCGGTGAGGGGGGCAGACACAGTTAGTTTATTTAGGAGTAGACTTAAGACTTTCCTTTTTCTTAAAGCTTATAGTTAGATTCCATCCACTGTCAGTTAAGCTGCTATAGGCTTACGCCGTGGAGGGAGATCTTTCGCTCCCGCTACAGGGACCGTTGCTCTGTGCAGGCGGAGCTTCTATCACTCTCCTCACCCAATCAATCTTTGACTCTTTTGACTCTATCTACTCTGTCCAAACTAGCTCTCATTGTGCTTTGTACAGTATGCTCAATATGCATGATACTGCCGCACTATGTGTCCCCGGCAGGTGATGACCACTGCGCCAGGAGCTGGATTGTGCTGTCCTGGGGGTCTTGGTGTCATCGCTTCATCCCACAACCACGCCTAGGACCTGGACTTGTCCTATCGGCAGATTGTCCATCGAGCTAGGCTCTTGCCTTCCAAAGCATGGACACTTACAGCCCACGCGGACAGCAGCCTTGAATTATTTCCTATTCTTTACACACATACATAACAATAGAACAATATTGGGTGTATCAAAAGACTTCTATTCTTTTTTAATCCAACCATCACCAGGACATCATCAGTTGAGGATGAGGTTGACTCCATTGTTTCTCCTTTGGCACGACAGAAAGAGCCCCAAACTTCACTTGCTTAGCAAAATTTTAGACGCATATTCACATTGCACTTGGTATGTACAATGTACAGACAAAAAAAACGCTGGCCAGACATTCGCCTTTTCGCGTCGCTTCGCCTTTTGCCCGATGTGGAAGGACCTTCACACACACACACGACTCTTCAAGTTAAAACCATTTTATTCAGTTGTCAGGACTTCAAAATTACGTTTCAAACTGCAGAAGAAGAAGAAGAAAAATCTCCAGTGGTTTCTCAGAGGTGTTCAGAGGGAATTTGAATTCTTTCATAAACCCTGGACTCTGCTGCTACCTTTTTTTTTTTCTTTCTCCATTCAACCATCAGGAAGGATGTGGTTCATGAAAGGCTGGCGCTGTGTGTAAACATCCCACTATGTTCTAACGGTGGCCTTCCTGTCATCGACCTCTCTGGTTCCTGAAGCTCAGCGGCCAACTTTGTTCAGGGCAACCACAAGACAAAACAATGAGCTGCACTGGAGAGCTGAAGGCACAGAAGGAGGAGAAGAAAAAGAACAGGTAGAGGAGGAAGATGAAGAAGGTAGAGAAGGTAGAGGAGGAGCTCCACCCATTTCTCACCGCCCCAATCTCTCTCTCTCTCTGTCTCTCAGCGACACGACCGCCCACTCTCTCTCTCTCCCTGGACACGCCTACTCTCTCTCCCTCCCTCACAGTTTGGCCCTGGTCTGGAAGAAGTTCATGACGGCGTTGAAGCACTCGTCGGAGGTCCAGCGCTCAATCAGCAGGTCCACCTCTGCATCGTTGACGGCGTGAAGCTGCTCCCTCTCCACCCTGCGAATCAGCTGCTTGGACAGAGCCAGGGACTGGCCGAGCGAGAGAGAGAAAGCGAGAAGGAGGGAGAAAGAAAGAGAGAGAGATCACACCAGCTGGGAGGGGGGAGAAATCACACCAGCACAGGTGCATTGACTAGTGTGTGAGTAAGTCAGAATGAGTGAGTGAGTGAATGTGTGTGTGTGTGTGTGTATGACAGACTGTGTGTATGTGAGTGTGTGCAAGTGTGTGTCTCACGTTGCGAGGCAGGTTGGCATAGGCCCGCAGGCGGGGCCAGACCTCTGATTGGAAGCTGGTGTCGGGGAAAACCTCAGAGACTAATCCCAGCTGGCAGGCCTGGATGGCCGTCAGCTTCCTGTTGAACAGCAGCATCTCGCTGGCCTGGACACACACACACACACACACACACACACACACACACACACACACACACACACACACACACACACACACACACACACACACACACACACACACACACACACACACAGCTGAGGAGAGTGTTGCTGCAGGACTGTGTGTGTGTGTGTGTTCTGTTGGCTTAGCACCCTCTGTTCTGTTAGCTCAGAAAGGTTATGGAAACAGCTAGCAGTGATGGTAGAACTTACAGCGTTTGTGTGTGTGTACTGTTAGCTTAGCTTTAATGCCAAAAAAGCAGGCTGTGCTAAAATTAACAGAGTGTGTGTGTGTGTGTGTGTGTGTGTGTGTGTGTGTGTGTGTGTGTGTGTGTGTGTACCTTGGCCGTGCCCATCATCTTGGGGAAGGTGTAGGAGGAGCAGCCCTCAGCACTCTGACCCAGCTGGCTGAACGGTGTGTGGAAGGTGGCCTGCCAGGGACACAACAGCACGTCAGTGTGTCTAAAGGTCCTTACACACCGGGCAAAAGGCAAAGTGACGCGAAAAGGCGAATGTTTCGCCAGCGATTTTTTTCTATACACACCAAGGGCGACGCGAATATGCGTCTAAAATTCACTAAGCGACTCAAGTTTGGGGCTCTTTCTGTCGCGCCGAAGGAGAAACAATGGAGTCGACTACATCCTCAACTGATGATGTCCTGGTGATGGTTGAATCAAAAAAGAAAAAGAATAGAAGTATTTGGGTTCACCCAATATTGTTCTTGAGAGAGGTATTGCAGCCGTTAAATGAATGACTTTCGAACGCCGACTACCTTAGTTTAAGGTGGACATGTGTTTTCTGCTTATTGTGTTGCTAGAATTACTATACTATATTATTATTATTTGTTTTTTCGTGCCTTGAGAGGGTGTGTCGTGTGCGTCAGGTGGTTATATAGGTCAGGTGAACACGTGGCGGCGCAGGTGGAAGATGATGAAGAAGCGGCGGTTATTTAAGTTCCTGTTGCCATAAAATATTTTGTTGTTTTCCTTTGGATGGTTTTATCATTAAGAAAGCTTTTCGGAACACATTTAAACCAAATAATAAAATATATGATTTTTTTTTTGGTGACAGAGAAGTTTTGTTTTACGTGCGTAAAATGAAACACTGCTTTCCACACCATAGCTTAAAAAAAAAAAAAAACAACATAAGAAGAAATGGGTGAGTTCAACACGACCATCCAGGAGAACTAAATTTGACCCAGTGAAATTTGGCCAGTACTTCAGAATGTCCGTCGGACAATTTGGAGGAGTGCTCCGACAACTGGCTCTGCGTTTGCAGACGGAGAGAACATTGTCCACGTGTTGATGTGATGTCATCGAGCATCCAACATCATTTTTGATTGGTCAGAAGTCCATTGACTTCAATAGGTTTTAAAATAGCGAAAATTATTCGCCAAGCGAATTTGCTCCCGGTGTGTAAGGACCTTAAGTGTGTCTGAGTGTGTATTATGTGTGTGCGTGTGTACCCTCTCAGTGGCGTAGACCAGGTCAAAGAGTCCCAGCACGGTGACAGAGATCCCCACCGCCGGCCCATTCACCACGGCCACCAGCGGCTTGGGGAAGTCGATGTAGGCTTTCACGTACTTCCTGTTTCAGCCAGGGGGGAAAACCAACGAAGAAGAAGAAACAACAAGAAAAAGCAGCAGCAGCAGGTGAGTGGGGAGGCTGTTCACACGGCTAGATTTGGTTAGCTCAGAACTCCTTGAAAGTCAAATAAAAAAAAGTTTCAGAATAAAAACAAAACAAAAGACAGGCACAGAATGCCCAGCCTTCCCAAAGTCGAGCTCTGATTGGATCAATCAGACGGTGGGTGTGTCACTGGTCACCTGAGCAGGTCTCCTCCCGCTTTGGCCATCTCCTCCACGCCCCCTTCAGGAATCTTGGTGAAGTTGGTCAAATCGTTTCCACTGCAGTAAAAATCACCAGCACCTGGAGAGAGGCACAGTGTGTGTGTGTGAAGCTTGAAGAACAACAAGAGCCTTGGCCTTGATGGAATCCCCACAGAAATCCTTAAACATGGTGGCTGCCTCCTCAACTGCAGACTACATCATCTGACCACTTCCATCTGCTCATCTGAAGTCGTCCCGTAAGATTGGAAGGTTGCTAAAATCATTACGATCTTCAAGGGCAAAGGCGACAGAGCAGACTGCAGCAACAGTAGAGGCATCTTCACCCTGTCAGTGGCCGTGAAGGTGCGAGCACGGATCATGCTTTTCCGTCTGGCATCCCATGTTACCGAAAACATCCTGCCGGAGTCTCAATGTGGCTTTAGGCGTGAGCGTAGTACTGCGGACATGATCTTTGTTGCTAGACAGGTTCAGGAGAAATGCACAGGACACTGCAGAGACCTGTACCTGGCATTCATCGACCTGTCCAAAGTCTTCGACACGGTCAACGGTGAACTGCTGTGGGAAGTGTTAAGGAAGTTGGGTGTTCCACCAAGGTTCGATAATATCTTTCGGCAGCTCCATGACGGGATGCAAGCCTGCGTGAGGATTGTGGGCCAGCAGTCCCCATTCTTCAGTGTGGATGTGACGGTCAAGCAAGGGTGCGTTCTCACCCCTACCATCTTCAACATTTTCCTTTCCACTGTCACCCTCCTCTCTCACAAACACCTCGACCCCTCTGATGGGGTGCAGATACAATACAGACTGGATGGCAACCTCGTCAATATCCAGCACCTCCAAGCCTTCACCAAAACCACCACCCAGCACATCCTGGAGCTACAGTACGCAGACGACTGTGCTCTCCTCGCCCACTTACCTGAATCTCTACAGCGTGCGCTAAATGTAGTCACTTCTATATACAGCGCAGGTCTGCAAATCAATATCAAGAAAACACAAGACTGTTATTCAAGAATCGACTCCTCAATACCGTGTGCCCAACTTCACCATTGACGGTCACTCCCTTGTCACAGTTCCACACTTGAACCATCTAGGCAGCATCCTGTCTCCCTCCTGCAACATTGACCATGACATACAGGTCCGCATCAGCTTCGCCTCTGCTGCCTTCCTGCTGCTCTGGTCGGCTCAGCTCCAAAGTCTTTCGGAACAGGAACCTCACCACCTCCACCAAAGTAGCTGTGTAGAGGGCAGTCTGCCTCTCCACACTGCTGTATGGATCGGAAATGTGAACCCCCTACCAGAGGCACCTACGTACTCTCGAGGCCTTTCACATCCGTTGTCTGCGTAGTAACCCGAGTGTGTCCTGGGAAGACAGGGTGCCCTACATTGACATCTATGACCGGTCCCACACACCTAGCATCTCCGTTCTCCTTGGGCAAAAACACCTACGCTGGGTCGGGCACGTGATCCGTATGCCTCCCCACCGCCTCCCGCGGGAAATCCTCTATGGCCAGCTTCCAGTCGGTCAGAGATCTGCTGGGAGTCAGAAGAAGCGCTACAAGGACCACCTTAAAACCCTCCTGAGGAAATGCAATTTTAATCCAACAGCACTCGGGTCCCTGGCTGCTGATCGGCACATGGGAGCTCTACCTGTAATCAGGGAATTAGCTATTTCCAGGAGCAGGCCACAGTGAGGAGGCTACAACGTTGTGCACAGAGGGACCAGCGAGATGCACAGCCCACGTCCTCTGGTGTTGTATTCCCCTGTCCCTCATGTGGCAAAACTTGTGGATCCCGCATCGGCCTGCACAGCCACATGGCTATGCACCGCCGTCACACACCCCAGTAGACATCCATACCTTTATGCTTTGGAGCAACGTCGTCATCGATAACGATGGACTGCCATAAGTAAGCAAGTGTGCGTGTGTGCGTGTGTATACCGGTGAAGACGGTGATGACCGAGTCGTCCCTGGCTGCCTGCTCCAGCGCTGCGATGATCTCGTTGTACATCTAACACCAGTTGAAGACAGCACACACACACACACACACACACACACACACACAGAGTAAGTTTTAGTATAGCTACTTCCATAACCTTTCTTGTGTGTGTGAAGGTGCGAAGCAATGCTCACTCACTCACTCACACAGTCCACCACACACTGTGTTGGACTGTGTGACTGTCTGAGTGAAGGTATAGGGATGGGGGGGGTGTCGACAGAGGTTGAAACGCCCCCCCCCCAAAACGCCTTCCGACCCCTTCAGATGCCTGCTGACTCGTCAGACGCCTCCGACTCCTATTGACTGTGCCTGTAGGTGTTGCTATGGAGCACCTAGAGTTGTCATCATTGCTTTTAAAAAAAATGTTTTCAACAGTCCTGACCTGCTTGCTGAATTTCGTCAAAACTGATCAAGGTTAAAGGGGTCAAATGTCAGCAGAAATTCATTTATGACGTTTTTAGATCGTTATGGAAAATTGGACACTTTCTTTCTACGTGACTAAATTGTTGACCGTGATAAGTACACGTCAGTATTTATTTCGTGGCTCTAGCCCCTCCCTTTTTGAAACAAGGGCAGTTTAAGTTGCATTTTGTCACTTGTGCATGTACACTGTATGGAAATATTCACTAAAAATCAACTACCAGGATCTGAAGGACTTCAAATAGAGTTTTTGATCTTCACAGTCTTGGCCATGTTATACAATGTATGTCGCGCCAAAAACATTTGCAGTTTTAGAGAGGAAGATGCACATAACCTGCAAACAAACTGAAAGTGTGCATTTTCTGTCAAGGATGGAAACTCGGACAGACTGTTTGAAAGGTAGCCGAGGATCACGCGTGGGTTTTGGTCCCATGATTCTACTACGTCCGTACTGGCCAGATGGGTTTTTCTTGTGTGGATGTTGGTTCGAGCCACGTCATTCGTCGGGCTTAACCCCAAAAAATAAACACTCAAAAAACAATGAGTCTTACTTTTTTAAAGTATACATGCATTTTGTTAATCATAGTTTCAGATTTAAAGTGAAATGTGTTTTATTGTGTGACAGCCGAACTGAACAGCGTTGAAGCCGATGAGTCATGTTGACGTTTCACAGTAAAATCCAGCACATAGAAAAACAAAATCCAGCACATTGTATATTATTATGACAATCAACTGGATCCGCTGTGTTCTCACATCCGGAGTTATAATAGTTTTGGATTTTTCATTTTAGTTTAGTTTTATTTCATTTTGACTTACATCCCTACAATTCAGTTACTTTTAACTAGTTTTTAGCGTGGGTTTGCTAGTTTTTATTAGTTTTTATACTTTCAAAAAAGCTTAGCTTTAGTTTAGTTTTCGTTACAGTTTTAGTTGATTAACACTTTGGGTTATTTGTCTGGTGCAGGATTCAAAAAGGTATTGTCTGATAAAATTCAACAAAAGATAGAAGTTTAAAAAATGAGGGTGAGTTAATTATAACTGACTTTTTGTTTTTGGGTGAACTACTCCATCAAGGAAAACATACAAAGTGCATTACAGATGAAGACTGTGTGTGGCACTGTGAGACACATATGGTCAAACCAAAAAATTCAAAAATAACCAGCAAAGCCTTTTCCATCTTAGCTCCAAAAATGTTATTCACTCTTGCAGCACTGCGGCATTTGAGTTTTAGTTCGAGTAAAGGGGAACTTCCCATTAGTCTGACAAATTTCCCATTGGTTCGACATCCCATT
The DNA here is from genome assembly GCA_009823395.1 of Thamnaconus septentrionalis. Taxonomy (NCBI): domain Eukaryota; kingdom Metazoa; phylum Chordata; class Actinopteri; order Tetraodontiformes; family Monacanthidae; genus Thamnaconus; species Thamnaconus septentrionalis. Next base: position 1,409,467 of record CM020513.1, on the reverse strand, counting down.
AGTCCGACAAAATCGACCACAAGTCGGACCAATAGGATGTCGGACCAATGGGACGTCCTGTTAGTTAACTGTCATCGCTACTTTCTGACAAGCACTCAGAAAACGTTTCTAGCGCACAACAGTGCGTAAAAGTCATGCGTAATGACAGCTCCTTGCTGGTGAAACACAATAAACTGCACCTCTTCTTTCACGTGTGTATTTCTGACAGGTGAAGCCTACATGAAAAATTATATCAAAAAATACACGACGTCGGGTTTTTCCATTGCTCAGCAGCGTCGGTGACCAGAGACAGAGAAACACAATATAAACAGCCGAGAAGTTGGACACTCACTTCTAGCAAATTCTCTGATGATATGTCCCTCCATTCAGGAACAAATCATTAATAATCGAGATGTATGGCTCGAGTGAGCGGCGACGGGTGCGGGCGGAGGGGCGTTGAAAAGCTCACAGCCGGAGCCTCGAGCCACCTTCGCCACCGAGCCCTTCCAGTCCGACCCGGAGCTGGTTGCAACGCACTGCCGCGGAGAAAATATGCCGGAGAAAATATTATATTTTGAATTATTTAAAACTGTTTATATTACAGAAATATTGACAGAATTTGTGTATGGCGAATGGTAGGAATGGAGAGATGGACTAATGCCAACACGTCCAGTTCGAACTAATGAGGACGTCCCATTACTCTGAATGTCAGACAAATGGTACGTCGAACTAATGGGATGTCGGACTATTGGGACGTCGGACCAATGCCATGCTCCCCGAGTAAAGTGCAGAACCTTTTGAAGGCAATGGAGTCACACAGTCGTGTCGACATCCCTGTCTCAATAAACATGTTCACTAATGCATCTTTGCAATTTTCCTCGACATATATTAATTTGACAGAGACAAAAACGAAGGGAAATACGACTTCAATTTAAGTTTGTTTTAGTTAGTTTTCTAAACACACAAAACAGTTCAAGTTAGTTATCATTTTTGTCTTGTAATTTTAGTTTTTGTCTTTTTCAGCTAACAAAATTGTCTTTTCAATTTTAGTTTTCGTTATTTTGTTCGTTTTTGCTAACGATTATAACCTTGTTCATAGCATTTTTACGCTTCTGGGACGCTTCTGAAGTGCGGCCGCTCTGCGCCTCGTATGAACATGCACAAGGTTGTTTTAATGGCCGTGTTTTGCCGCGGAGCAGAGAACGCTCTGCAGATGCTCTACTTATGCTGCTGGTGTGAATTGGGGGTAATACCCTCACCTGGTTGGTGATGGCGTTCTTCTTAGCTAGGAGAAGCTGCTAAGCTAACAGAACACACTCGCCCACACTGACCTGGTTGTTGATGGCGTTCTTCTTTTCTGGTCGGTTCAGTCTGATGGTGGTGATGTTGTCCTCCACCAACACCTCAAGCGTTTGGAACGCCGCCGTCCCACTTCCTGCCGCCACTGCCCCGCCCTCCGCCTCCACCAGGGAGGCAATCAGGTCGCAGTACTGATGCCTGGCCTCCTCCTGAGCAAAATTAGCATTAGCATTTTGGACAGTAGAGAAGTGGCTGCGTGCAGCCGTGGTTACCTGGGAGATGGCGCCCAGCGACCTCCAGGCCTCCCACTTGGCCTTGTTTACAAAGTCCAGCAATCCTGGTTTGGGGGTGTTGCAGGGACCCTGAGTGGCCTGCAGGGGGAGCCACAGGACAAGAGATGTGAGGGAGGAGGTTGTTAACAGACCTGAAAGAACTGTGGAACAACAGGAGGGCCAAAATGATTGTACTATTATCATATATGATATAATAATTATTATATATTAATATTTATATTATTACTATGTTATAAAATATTCGTTTTATTTTGTTGTTGTCGTCATTGTCGTTGCTATAAAGTAAATATAATAATTATAATTCTTTTTAAAAAAGGAAATAACTGTGAAAATATAAAGAAGAATAAATCCCTGGACATTTCGTTTGATTGACAACCCATTTCAACTGGTAAAAGCAAATACGAAAGGAAAAAGCAGTGACAAAATAGGAAACAAAACACGGACAAATGGAAAAGACAAAGACAAAATCTACCTTAATATTTCTGTATTTTTTCATTCATTCTTTTATTTGTTTATTCATCTTTATATTGACACTCTTATTTCCTTATTTTTTTCCAACAGATTTTGTATTTAATTTGGGCCCTCCTGAGATTCCATACCGAACCAAACGTCTCGGAGGGAACTTGCAGGACTGTAAATGCAACCCCAGCCACCAAGGGGAGCTGCTCACCTGCTTGAAGAGGCCGTAGATCTTCAGCTTGACGTCGTTGCCAGGGTCCTTCTTCAGGGTGGACAGTCGACCTTTGGCCTCCTCAAACTGCTCCACGGTCACACCTGGACACACACACACACACACACACACACACACACACACACACACACACACACACACACACACACACACACACACACGAAGATGACACAGCTCTTTCTCTGTGTGCACACACGCCTCACCTCTCTTGCGGCTCTAGCAGCTGTTAGCCGCAATGGCTGCCTGCTGACTTTTTCATGTATATATTTTTCCTTCTTTTGCACCACATTGTTGCTATAATTATATATTGCAAACTTCCCCAGTGTAGGATTAACACTGGTAATTACATTCATTAAACTTGTAAATCATACAACTGTCCATAGGATGTGAATATCTTGTTTGTTTTTTCCCTTTTTTGCCGCATAAATATTTTCTTTATTTAATTTTATTTCTTTGTAATTAATAGATGTTTTCTTATCTTTGCACTATATTGTTGCTGTACCGAATTGTGCATATTTCCCCAATGTGGGATTATTGATGGGAATTCTATTCTATTCCTCTTCTATTCTACTGTTTTGTTCCAGCTGCAAACTGGACTTACCCATCCTGGAGCTGGACGTGTTGTGGAAGGTCACACTGGGAACACTGGTCACACTGGAGATTCTCAGTGAGCTGACGAGCAGAAGGTTGGGAGTGAACTTCCTGTCTGACCTCCTCTGAACAAACTCCCTGTATCTTACGACCCACCAAAAAAAAAGTCAACACTCACAACAAATACGAGTAGATGATTTAGAACAACCGTCACACACTGGTTTCTGTCTCCCTGTGGACAAGGTTTCCTTCGTATGACTCTGGCTCCGCCCTCAGGAGCCCTTATTCTGGAGGTGTTTATTTTATTTACTTTAGTCTCCCTTCACCCCGAGACCACTGAGATAGGCTCCACCCCCTTACTGTGGAGAGACTTCGCCCCCTGTGACCCTGAGTGCAGGGCAAGCGCTGAGTAAATACAATATTTATTTCAGGTCACATCGTTTTCTGAAAGAAAGAATTATTGTGGGGATGAGAGTGGTGACGGAGGGGGTGAAGGGAACAAATGGTTGGTGCCCCCACCCCAATAATTGTGTTTGAATTTCAGTCATCAACAACCTGACATCTTTAATCAACGTTGTTCATCTGACGACAAAGAATCAAAACCGACCAATTACCGCCAGCAGCAGGTGAGGACGCAGATCGGTCCAACCTCTAACCAGCTTTACCGCCATGAACTGGGGCAAAGGTCAATGTTCGTTGTAGCCGTTAGCATTCAGCAAAACACAACCAACACATGACTTCTAGCGCTGCAGGCTGCTAAGCTAATGGCTGTTAAGTAAGTTGTTTTCTCTGTCATTGATCGGCTAATAAGTTAGCCACTGCTAACTAGAGCTGCTAAACTACAGGCTAACTAACTACCAGTCAACTACAGCCTCCTCTGCAGCCACGGTAGACGTCACGGCGGCTATCAGACACACAGTTTCCGTTTCTCACCGTCGGAGGTAGAGTGAACGCAGCGGAGCGGAACATCTGAGGGCGACGGCGGCCATCGGAACCTTGAAACCACAACCCGGCGGACGATAGTCCAAAGTCTGAGAAGACGAGAGAGAGAGAGGGCGAGGAGACGGGGCAGCTAGCTCCAAGCTAACGACCAAAACAATGTCAAACTGCTAGAGGTAGGGAGCGTCTTAACCGATATACGATCTCTGAAGCAATGACAACGACGACGGCGGCTTCGAGGGACCAATAATCATAGCCTCTGGTGTCCTGTCAAAGTTCCAGAAGACGCGAGTGGAGACGGACAGAAACGCATTGCGAATCAGGTTATAATATGTAATGTCAGATCACATTATTACATTTTTCGTCAAAGCTTTCTCTCAGATTCATTGCACGTGTAATGATAGTTGAAAACTTTTTAATATTCCATTTTAGTCGAAGAAAAAGAAGGAAGGGGAGGAAGGGAAATTTGTATAATTCCAGCAACAATATGATAGAAAAGTATTTATTGATTAAAAAGATAAAATATAAATAAAATAAAATACAAACTAAAATATATATAGGCTAAATATATGTTAGCCTAATAGGAAAAAACGGCGATCAAAAACAAAATAAATTAATAAAATAAATTAATGAACATTTCATCCTGGAATACAAAGTGTGACATTTAAAATGAATGCATGAATACTTCTTTATTGTTGGCTACATTTCCAGTCAAACAGCCTCATTCAGGGAGATCACACCCCCAACTCACTTCTGGAACTTTCTCTGAAATGTGCACTGATCAGAAACAACAAAACATGAAAAAAAAACAAAAACAGCTGCCATAAAACTCCATAAAAATTTCATTGACTGATTGAACTTCTTACAGGAGTAGTTTTTTCCCCTTTTTTCTTTTTTTTCAGCAGAAAGTGTTGATGCCTTATGGAGAGCCAAAATCAAAACTAGATATAAAGAAATGAATAGAAATATAAAGGTACATTTTGTCTTTGTCTTTTCCCTTTTGTCAAAGCGTAATATATATATACATATATATATACATATATATATATATATATATATATATATATATATATATACATATATATATACATATATATATATACATACATATATATACATACATATATATACATACATATATATACACATACATATATACATACACACACATACATACACACATACATATATACATACACACACATATATATATATATATATATATATATATATATATATACATATATGAACTATGCGCTGGGACACATCTTTAGTGTTGTTCCTGAGGTCATTGGGTGTTTCAGGTCTCGCAACATCATACACCCTCACTGAGGCAGCCCCACCAGGGCTGATCACACCTTTGCTTGTGTTCCAGCCAGCAACATTAGCCCACGGCTCACTCCTCCTGATCCAAAGCTATCTGGAGGCCCTCTCTGCGGCGGCCTCAATGGTGGACTTGGTGGCTTTCCTTTTAGCTCCAGTGATGCTAAGTAGGGTGTAGACCAGGGGTCACCAACCTTTTTGAGACTGAGGGCTACTTCATGGGCACTGAGTAGTTTGGAGGGCTACAGTGGACCTAGTTGCTACAAACTTCCTAAATAACAAAACTGCACGGATCTCTATAGCAATAATAATGATAATAATAGCAGTAGTTATTATAACACTATGTGAAGAGATTGGTCACATATCAAGTAACCGAAGGAGTAACTATGTCTAGAACTCAGCTTTTCAAGCGATCTACATGACTACTGGTATCATCTTTTAGCTAGGCTGTGCTGCAGTTATGTGAAAGTTCAATCACAAGCCAGCATTTAACTGACTGACATGTTTTCATAGCCTTTGAGCATGTTCTGCCTGCCAGTTGAGGAAAAAAGAGGAAAAAGAATGTTACATAATCAGTGTCCTTTATAGTGGATCTTGCATTGTCAAAGCCGATCCAACGTTCTAACTATATCCATAAATATGAAGAGTTATGAGTTAGAGTCTGGTTGGAGGGCTGTTACCTCAAAAACGTTGGAAAAAGCAAAAATGTTTTGATGATTCTTTGTAATGAAGGTCCAGACTATGTCTTACTGAATTTTCAAGCCCGTTGGACTTGCGCTTTCTGAGCCTTATGATTTTAATTTGAAAACCAAACAAGTGGGAATAACTCACTTCCTGTTTGTCGGGGGACAAAGGTTAGGCGCATCTGAAATGTCGGGCTTGAAGAGACGAGCATGGGTGTTCTCCCATCTTTTTTCGACCTTCTAGTGGAAGCTAGGGCCATTTGTAATTTGTGGTCAATTGTGGTTGTACGCCTCTTGAGGGCGCACGCAAGCAGTTGGAAGCATCCCTTTTTTTTTGATGATTCTTTGTAATGAAGGTCCAGTCTATGTCATACTGAATTTTCAAGCCCGGCCGGACTTGCGCTTTCTGAGCTGTATGCTTTTAACGTGAAAACGAAAAGTAGAATAATTCACTCCCTGTTTGTCGGGCGACATAGGTTAGGCGTCATTTAAATGTCGGGCTTGAAGAGAGCGAACGCGTGGGTGTTTCCCCATCTTTTTCGACCTTCCTAGTGGAAGCTAGGGCCATTTGTAGTTTTTGGACACTGTAGTTGGACGCCTCTAGGGGGCGCTAGAAGTGGAATTTTGCCTTTTGTCTTCATTTTCTTTCATTGTGTACCAGTTTCTACCTCCGTGCGAATTTGGTGAGTTTTGGAGCATGTTTTGTAAATAATAATAATAACTAGCCCTGCAAGCAGGATTAAGCGGGACTGAGCCGCCACCGCCGCCGCGACCCCGATGACCCCGACCTCTGCCAGCGCCGGCGACTGATGAGACAAATCGTGGATGTTTGAATGACGTCTGTACGACTTCCCTAAAGGAAACTGCAGCCATTTATGTGTGTTAAAAAGAGGAGATAGAAAGGCGTTGGGGCTCCAACCGAGCAGGAGCAACCTAAGCTTGGAACTCAGCCATTTCGGCGTCTACATGAAAGATACTGGTATCATCTTTTAGCTAGGCTGTGCTGCAGTTAAATGTCTGTTGTTATGGGCGTTGTTCAATCACAAGCCAGCATTTATGACTGACATGTTTTAATAGCCTTTGAGCACGTTCTGCCTGCCAGTTGAGGCAAAAAAAAGAAAAAGAATGTTATGCAGTCAGTGTCCTTTATAGTGGATCTTGCATTGTCAAAGCCGATCCAACGTTCTAACTATATCCATAAATATGAAGAGTTATGAGTTAGAGTCTGGTTGGAGGCGTTGCTGCAAAAACGTTGGAAAAAGCAAAATTAATACACACAGGCTCACAAATCCACATAAAACATTAGTGGCACGAGTTAGTGCGGAGGATGCTCTGGTAGCTTTGCTGAAAAGTTACTTCAGCATAACAGTGAGGCTGAAAAAGGTTCAGGCCCTAACCTGATCGTAGAGGTGTTACGCATTTATTGAATCATGTAAAAATCAGCTTTACACTGTTGAAAAGCATTAGCTTACACGTTAACACACATTGACAAGTGTAGTGAAATAATTATTTTCCTGACAGTTTATAGGTACAAGAAGGAATTCAGTGCACTTACCTTGCAGAGGTTAGACAATGGCTGTCCGGCCGAGTTGCTCACCGTAAGAGGGGACAATTCTAAGAGCCTTTGTCTGACAGGATATTTATATGTCACAATTTGGACATTCTGATGTGGACATTCTGTTCCCCACCTTAAGTCTTTACGATCCAGCCCATCAGCAAAGTGACTCCATTCTTCTTGCCCGCTTTGATCTGACTGGTTAGTTACAGTTGTGGTCAGAAGTTTACATACACTTCATGTTCCTACACTAAATCTCATGCTAGGTCCTGAAGCTACGTTGGTGCACTTGTCAGTGATGGTGTGCTTCATTAATTGTAGGCATGCTTAAGTGGCCGGCCGCAGCACTTTCAGAAAGATGTCTAAACCAGTATATAAGTCTAACGCCGGTTCACACTGGGCGGAAGTGCCCATGGCCAGGCGCGCTTCCATTCGGCGCCCATGTTAATCAATGTAGTAGTTCACACCAGAGCTCCACTCATCTTTTAGCTAGGCTGTGCTGCGGTTAAATGTCTGTTGTTATGGGGCGTTCAATCACAAGCCAGCATTTATGACTGACATTTTTAATAGCCTTTGAGCATGTTCTGCCTGCCAGTTGAGGAAAAAAAAGGAAAAAGAATGTTATGCAGTCAGTGTCCTTTATAGTGGATCTTGCATTGTCAAAGCGATCCAACGTTCTAACTATATCCACAAATATGAAGAGTTATGGCTTAGAGTCTGGTTGGGGGCCGTTGCATGCAAAACGGTTGGAAAAAGCAAAAATGTTTTTGATGATTCTTTGTAATGAAGGTCCAGACTATGTCTTACTGAATTTTCAAGCCCGTTGGACTTGCGCTTTCTGAGCCTTATGATTTTAATGTGAAAACAAACAGAGTGGGAATAACTCACTCCCTGTTTGTCGGGGACAAAGGTTAGAGGTGCAAAATGCCGGGCTTGAAGAGACGAACAGCGTGGGTGTTTTCCCCCATCTTTTTGGACCTTCCTAGTGAACGCTAAGGGCATTTTGTAATTTGTGGTCAATTGTAGTTGGGCGCCTCTTGGGGGAGGCGCACGAAAACGTTGGAAAAAATCCCTTTTTTTTTGATGATTCTTTGTAATGAAGGTCCAGTCTATGTCATACTGAATTTTCAAGCCCGTCGGACTTGAGCGCTTTCTGAGCCTTATGCTTTTAACGGAAAACGAAAAGTGGAATAATTCACTCCCTGTTTTTTGGGCGATATAGGTTAGAGCGTCACGAAATGTCGGGCTTGAAGGGCGAACGCGTGGGTGTTTCCCCATCTTTTTCGACCTTTCCAGTGTGGAAGCTAGGGCCATTTGTAGTTTTGGACAATTGTAGTTGGATGCCTCTAGGGGCGCTAGAAGTGGAATTTTGCCTTTTGTCTTCATTTTCTTTCATTGTGTACCAGTTTCTACCTCCGTGCCGAATTTGGTGAGTTTGGAGCATGTTTTGTAAATAATAATAATAGAACTAGCCCTGCAAGCAGGATTAAACAGGACTGAGCCGCCCACGGCCGGCCGCGACCCTCGTGACCCCGACCTCTGCCGACGCCCGGCGACTGATGAGACAAACACGTGGATGTTTGAATGATCGTCTGTCACGACTTCCCTAAAGGAAACTGCAGCCATTTATGTGTGTTAAAAAGGAGAGAGATAGAGAAAGGTAGGGGCTCCAACCGAGCAGGAGCAACCTACGCTTGGAACTCAGCCATTCCAAGCGTCTACATGAAGATACTGGTATCATCTTTTAGCTAGGCTGTGCTGCAGTTAAATGGCTGTTGTTATGGGCGTTGTTCAATCACAAGCCAGCATTTATGACTGACATGTTTTAATAGCCTTTGAGCATGTTCTGCCTGCCAGTTGAGGCAAAAAAAAGGAAAAGAATGTTATGCAGTCAGTGTCCTTTATAGTGGATCTTGCATTGTCAAAAGCCGATCCAACGTTCTAACTATATCCACAAATATGAAGAGTTATGACTTAGAGTCTGGTTGGGGGCCGTTGTACTGCAAAACGGTTGGAAAAAGCAAAAATGTTTTGATGATTCTTTGTAATGAAGGTCCAGACTATGTCTTACTGAATTTTCAAACCCGTTGGACTTGCGCTTTCTGAGCCTTATGATTTTAATGTGAAAACCAAAAACGTGGGAATAATTCACTCTCTGTTTGTCGGGGACAAAAGTTAGAGGTCCAAAATGTCGGGCTTGAAGAGACGACAGCGCCAGGTGTTTTCCCCCATCTTTTTCGACCTTCCTAGTGGAAGCTAGGGCCATTGTAATTGTAGCCAATTGTAGTTGGACGCCTCTTGAGAGCGCGTAAAAACTGTTGGAAAAATCCCTCTTTTTTTGATGATTCTTTGTAATGAACGTCCAGTCTATGTCATACAAAAGGAGAGATAGAGAAAGGCGTTTTTGCAACCTTGGACACCTAAGCTTAGAACTCAGCCATTTACGGCGTCTACATGAAAGATACTAGTATCATCTTTTTAGCTAGGCTGTGCAGTTAAATTTCTGTTGTTATGGGGGCGTTGTTCAATCACAAGCCAGCATTTATGACTGACATGTTTTAATAGCCTTTGATCATGTTCTGCCTGCCAGTTGAGGAGAAAAAAAAGGAAAAAGAATGTTGGCAGTGGTTTCCTTTATAGTGGATCTTGCATTGTCAAAAAGCGATCCAACGTTCTCACTATATCCACAAATATGAAGAGTTATGTCTTGGGAGTCTGGTTGGGGGCCGTTGCACGAAAACGGTTGGAAAAAGCAAAAATGTTTTGATGATTCTTTGTAATGAAGGTCCAGACTATGTCTTACTGAATTTTCAAACCCGTCGGACTTGCGCTTTCTAGAGCGTTATGATTTTAATGTGAAAACCAAACAAGTGGAATAACTCACTTCTGTTTGTCGAGGACAAAAGGTTAGAGGTCCAAAATGTCGGGCTTGAAGAGCTCTAACGTGGGTGTTTTCCCCCATCTTTTTCGACCTTCCTAGTGGAAGCTAGGGCCATTTGTAATTTGTGGTCAATTGTAGTTGGACGCCTCTTGGGGGCGCCACGAAAACGGTTGGAAAATCCCTCTTTTTTTTTGATGATTCTTTGTAATGAGCGTCCAGTCTATGTCATACTGAATTTTCAAGCCCGTCCGGACTTGGCGCAAAAGCCTTATATGATTTTAGCGTGACGAAACGAAAAGTGGGAATAACTCTCTCCCTGTTTTTCGGGGGACATAGGTTAGAAGCGTACGAAATGTCGGGCTTGAAGAGACGAACAGCGTGGGTGTTTCCCCATCTTTCTTCGACCTTCCTAGTGGAAGCTAGGGCCATTTGTAGTTTTTGGACAGGTGTAGTTGGACCCCTGTGAAGGCGCTAGAAGTGGAATTTTGCCTTTTGTCTTCATTTTCTTTCATTGTGTACCAGTTTCTACCTCCGTTACTTTTGAATTTGGTGAGGTTTTGGAGCAAGTTTTGTAAATAATAATAAGAACTAGCCCTGCAAGCAGGATTAAACGGGACTGAGCCGCCACGGCAGACGCGAATTCTCGATGACCCCCCGACCTCTGCCAGCGCTCGGCGACCGATGAGACAAATGCGTGGATGTTTTAAATGACGTCCTGTACGACTTCCTAAAGGAAACTGCAGCCATTTATGTGTAAGAAAAAGAGGGAGAGAGATAGAGAAAGGCGTTGGGGCTCAACCGAGCAAGAGCAACCTAAGCTTGGAACTCAATACTCATGGCGTCTACATGAAAAACACTGGTGTCATCTTTTAGCTAGGGCTGTGTGCTGCAGTTAAATTTCTGTTGTTAAGGGCGTTATTTAAATCACAAGCCAGCATTTATGACTGACATGTTTTAATAGCCTTTGAGCATGTTCTGCCTGCCAGCTGAGGAAAAAAAAAGGAAAAAGAATATTTATGCAGTCAGTGTCACTTTATAGTGGATCTTGTATTGTCAAAGCCGATCCAACGTTTCAACTATATCCACAAATATGAAAGAGTTAAGGACTTAGAGTCTGGTTGGAGGGCCGCTGCACCAAAAAACGGTTGGAAAAAGCAAAATTAATACACACAGGCTCACAAATCCACATAAAAAACATTAGTGGCACGAAAGTTAGTGCGGAGGATGCTCTGGTAACTTTGTTGAAAAGTTACTTCAGCATAACAGTGAGGGCTGAAAAAAGGTTCAGGCCTAACCTGATCATTGGAGGTGTTACGCGTTTAGTAGTCATGTAAAATCAGCTTTACACTGTTGAAAAAGCATTAGCTTACACGGGGACTGAGCACGCCACGGCAGCGGCGACCCCGATGACCCCGACCTCTACCAGCGCCCGGCTGACTGATGAGACAAATCGTTGGATGTTTGAATGGCGTCTGTAAACTTCCTAAAGGAAACTGCAGCCATTTATGTGTGTTAAAAAGAGGAGAGATAGAGAAAGGCGTTAGGGCTCCACCGAGCAGGAGCAACCTAAGCTTGGAACTCAGCCATTTCAGCGTCTACATGAAAGATACTGGTATCATCTTTTAGCTAGGCTGTGCTGCAGTTAAATGTCTGTTGTTATGGGGCGTTGTTCAATCACAAAGCCAGCATTTATGACTGACATGTTTTAATAGCCTTTGAGCACGTTCTGCCTGCCAGTTGAGGCAAAAAAGAGAAAAAAAGAATGTTATGCAGTCAGTGTCCTTTATAAGTGGATCTTGCATTGTCAAAGCCGATCAACGTTCTAACTATCCATAAATATGAAGAGTTATGAGTTGGAGTCTGGTTGGAGGGTTGCACGTTGCAGCGGTTGGAAAAGCAAAATTAATACACACAGGCTCACAAATCCACATAAAAACATTAGTGGCACGAGTTAGTCACGGAGGATGCTCTGGTAGCTTTGCTGAAAGTTACTTCAGCCCTAACAGTGAGGCTGAAAAAGGTTCAGGCCTAACCTGATCGTAGAGGTGTTACGCATTTATTGAATCATGTAAAATCAGCTTTACACTGTTGAAAAGCATTAGCTTACCACGTTAACACACATTGACAAGTGTGGTGGAAATAATTATTTTCCTGACAGTTTATAGGTACAAGAAGAATTCAGTGCACTTACCTTGCAGAGGTTGAACAATGGCTGTCCGTCGAGTTGCTCACCGTAAGAGGGGACAATTCTAGAGCCTTTGTCTGACAGGATATTTATATGTCACAATTTGGACATTCTGATGTGGACATTCTGTTCCCCACCTTAAGTCTTCTGATCCAGCCCATCAGCAAAGTGACTCCATTCTTCTTGCCCGCTTTGATCTGACTGGTTAGTTACAGTTGGTCAAGTTTACATACACTTCATGTTCCTACACTAAATCTGCGTACTGCTAGGTCCTGAAGCTACGTTGGTGCACTTGTCAGTGATGGTGTGCTTCATTAATTGTAGGCATGCTTCGTGGCCGATAGACGCTTAGCACTTTCAGAAAAAGATGTCTAAACCAGTATATAAGTCTAGCGCCGGTTCACACTGGACCGGAAGTGCAGCGACGCGCCGGCGCTTCCATTCGGCGCCCCATGTTAATCAATGTAGTAGTTCACACCCAGAGCTCCTCATCTTTTTAGCTAGGCTGTGCTGCGCCTCGGTTAAATGTCTGTTGTTATGGGGCGTTGTTTTTCAATCACAAGCCAGCATTTATGACTGACATTTTTAATAGCCTTTGAGCATGTTCTGCCTGCCAGTTGAGAAAAAAAAGGAAAAATACTGAATGTTATGCAGTCAATGTCCTTTATAGTGGATCTTGCATTGTCAAAAGCCGATCAACGTTCTAACTATATCCACAAATATGAAGAGTTATGGCTTAGAGTCTGGTTGGGGCCGTTGCCACGAAAGCGGTTGGAAAAAGCAAAAATGTTTTTTGATGATTCTTTGTAATGAAGGTCAGACTATGTCTTACTGAATTTTCAAAGCCCGTTGGACTTGCGCTTTCTGAGCCTTATGATTTTAATGTGAAAACCAAACAAGTGGGAATAACTCACTCCCTGTTTGTCGAGAGGACAAAGGTTAGAGGTGCAAAATGCGGGCTTGAAGAAACGAAACAGCACGTGGGTGTTTTCCCCATCTTTTTGGACCTTCCTAGTGGGCTAGAGGCATTTGTAATTTGTGGTCGGTAGTTGGAGAGGGCGCCTCTTGGGGGGCACTGCGCTGAAACAGTTGGAAAAATCCCTTTTTTTTTGATGATTCTTTGTAATGAAGGTCCAGTCTATGTCATACTGAATTTTCAAGCCCGTCGGGACTTGCGCTTTCTGAGCCTTATGCTTTTAGCGTGAAAACGAAAAGTGGGAATAATTCACTCCCTGTTTTTGGGCGATATAGGTTGGGCGTGCAAATATCGGGCTTGAAGAGACCCGAGCGCATGGGTGTTTCCCCATCTTTTTCGACCTTCTAGTGGAAGCTAGGGCCATTTGTAGTTTTTGGACAATTGTAGTTGGATGCCTCTAGGGGCGCTAGAGTGGGTTTTTGCTTTTTGTCTTCATTTTTCTTTCATTGTGTACCAGTTTCTACCTCCGTGCGAATTTGGTGAGTTTTGGAGCATGTTTTATAAATAATAATGTAAGAACTAGCCCTGCAAGCAAGGATTAAGCGGGACTGAGCCGCCCACGGCCGGCGCGACGGTGACCCCGACCTCTGCCGGCGCCCGGCGACTGATGAGACAAACACGTGGATGTTTGAATAGCGTCTGTCTGACTTCCCTAAAAAACTGCAGCCATTTATGTGTGTTAAAAGAGGAGATAGAGAAAGGCGGTGGGGCTCCAACGAGCAGGAGCAACCTCGCTTGGAACTCAGCCATTTAGGCGTCTACATGAAAGATACTGGTATCATCTTTTAGCTAGGCTGTGCTGCAGTTAAATGGCTGTTGTTATGGGGGCGTTGTTCAATCACAAGCCAGCATTTATGACTGACATGTTTAATAGCCTTTGAGCATGTTCTGCCTGCCATTTGAGGCAAAAAAAAGGAAAAAGAATGTTATGCAGTCAGTGTCCTTTATAGTGGATCTTGCATTGTCAAAACCGATCCAAGCGTTCTAACTATATCCGCAAATATGAAGAGTTATGACTTAGAGTCTGGTTGGGGGCGTTGCCGCAAAGCGGTTGGAAAAACAAAAATGTTTTTGATGATTCTTTGTAATGAAGGTCCAGACTATGTCTTACTGAATTTTCAAGCCCCACGTTGGACTTAGCTTTCTGAGCCTTATGATTTTAATGTGAAAACCAAAAAGCATTAGGAATAATTCACTCTCTGTTTGTCGGGGACAAAAGTTAGAGGTCCAAAATGTCGGGCTTGAAGGAGCGAGCAGTGGGTGTTTTCCCATCTTTTTCGACCTTCCTAGTGGAAGCTAGGGCCATTTAATTGTGGCCAATTGTAGTTGGAGCGCTTCTCTTGAGGCGCGTAAGCGGTTGGAAAAATCCCTCTTTTTTTTTGATGATTCTTTGTAATGAGCGTCCAGTCTATGTCATACAAAGAGGAGAGATAGAAAAGGCGTTTTTGCAACCTTGGACACCTAAGCTTAGAGAACTCAGCCATTTGGCGTCTACATGAAAGATACTAGTATCATCTTTTAGCTGAGCTGTGCTGCAGTTAAATTTCTGTTGTTATGGGGCGTTGTTCAATCACAAGCCAGCATTTATGACTGACATGTTTTAATAGCCTTTGATCATGTTCTGCCTGCCAGTTGAGGAGAAAAAAAAAGGAAAAAGATATTCATAATCAGTTTCCTTTATAGTGGATCTTACATTGTCAAAAGCCGATCCAACGTTCTCACTATATCCACAAATATGAAGTTATGTCTTAGAGTCTGGATTTGGGGGCGTTGCTTGCAGCAGTTGGAAAAACAAAAATGTTTTTGATGATTCTTTGTAATGAAGGTCCAGACTATGTCTTACTGAATTTTCAAGCCCGTCCGGACTTACGCTTTCTGGCGTTATGATTTTAATGTGAAAACCAAACAAGTGGGGAATAACTCACTTCCTGTTTGTCGAGGGGACAAGGTTAGAGAGTCCAAAATGTCGGGGCTTGAAGAATTCGAGGCAGCGTTGGGTGTTTTCCCCATCTTTTTCGACCTTCCTAGTGGAGCTAGGGCCATTTGTAATTTGTGGTCAGTTGTAGTTGGAGGGCCTCTTGGTACTTGCGAAAACAGTTGGAAAAATCCTCTCTTTTTTGATGATTCTTTGTAATGAGCGTCCAGTCTATGTCATACTGAATTTTCAAGCCACCACGTCGGGACTTGCAGCTTTCTGAGCCTTATGATTTTAACGTGAAAAGCGAAAAGTGGGAATAACTCTCCCTGTTTTGCGGGGGACATAGGTTAGGCGTCTGAAATGTCGGGGCTTGAAGAGGCAACAGCGATGGGTGTTTCCCCATCTTTCTTGACCTTCCTAGTGGGAAGCTAGGGCCATTTGTAGTTTTGGACAATTGTAGTTGGACCCCTGTGAGAAAGGCGCTAGAAGTGGAATTTTGCCTTTTTGTCTTCATTTTCTTTCATTGTGTACCAGTTTCTACCTCCGGTGCGAATTTGGTGAGTTTTTGGAGCAAGTTTTGTAAATAATGAACTAGCCCTGCAAGCAGGATTAAGCAGGACTGAGCCGCCCACGGCCCTAGCCCGACCCCCGATGACCCCGACCTCTGCCAGCATGGCGACTGATGAGACAAATACGTGGATGTTTTAAATGGCGTCTGTCGACTTCCCTAAAACTGCAGCCATTTATGTGTGTAAAAAGAGGAGAGATAGAGAAAGGCGTTAGGGCTCCAACCGAGCAGGAACAACCTAAGCTTGGAACTCAGCCATTTCGGGCGTCTACATGAAAGATACTGGTATCATCTTTTAGCTAGGCTGTGCTGCAGTTAAATTTCTGTTGTTATGGGGCGTTGTTCAATCACAACCAGCATTTATGACTGACATGTTTTACTGTAGCCTTTGAGCATGTTCTGCCTGCCAGTTGAGGAAAAAAAAGGAAAAAGAATGTTATGCAGTCAGTGTCCTTTATAGTGGATCTTGCATTGTCAAAGCCGATCCAGCGTTCTAACTATATCCACAAATATGAAGAGTTATGACTTAGAGTCTGGTTGGAGGGCCGTTGCACAAAAAGCAGTTGGAAAAAGCAAAATTAATACACACAGGCTCACAAATCCACATAAAAACATTAGTAGCACGAGTTAGTGCGGAGGATGCTCTGGTAGCTTTGCTGAAAAGTTACTTCAGCATAACAGTGAGGCTGAAAAAGGTTCAGGCCTAACCTGATCGTGGAGGTGTTACGCATTTATTGAATCATGTAAAATCAGCTTTACACTGTTGAAAAGCATTAGCTTACACGTTAACACACATTGACAAGTGTAGTGGAAATAATTATTTTCCTGACAGTTTATAGGTACAAGAAGGAATTCAGTGCACTTACCTTGCAGAGGTTAGACAATGGCTGTCCGTCGAGTTGCTCACACGTAAGAGGGGACAATTCTAAGAGCCTTTGTCTGACAGGATATTTATATGTCACAATTTGGACATTCTGATGTGGACATTCTGTTCCCCACCTTAAGTCTTTCTGATCAGCCCATCAGCAAAGTGACTCCATTCTTCTTGCCGCTTTGATCTGACTGGTTAGTTACAGTTGTGGTCAAGAAGTTTACATACACTTCATGTTCCTACACTAAATCTCATGCTAGGTCCTGAAGCTACGTTGGTGCACTTGTCCCAGTGATGGTGTGCTTCATTAATTGTAGGCATGCTTCGTGGCCGCAGCACTTTCAGAAAAAGATGTCTAAACCAGTATATAAGTCTAACGCCCGGTTCACACTGGGCCGGCGGAAGTGCATGACGCCAGCGCTTCCATTCGAGCGCCCATGTTAATCAATGTAGTAGTTCACACCAGGCGAACAGTGCGGCGGCTCCCCTCGCGGATCGCGCCATGCATTTAACATCAGTTTACTGGACGTTGAAGCGAGCGCCCGCTCTATTTAATGCGCCAGCATAAGCGATCCTCGTCAATACAGAGAGTCGCTCAAAAAAAACAAGCGAGAAAATCCGGTTGAATTTTCAAAATAAACTAATTTCAAAATAAAACCGAATACAGGAAGTCGCTCAAAAAAGCGAGAAAATCGGTGAATTTTCAAAATAAACTAATTTCAAAATAAAACCGAATGACAAATTCGATCACATTTTGTATGTTATATTTGTCAGTACATTGTATCAAAGTGCGAAAGAGATTAAACAAATACATCTTGCGGCGCACACACACACACACACACACACAAACACAGAGAAGACTTGATCAAAAATACATCTGTGTTTGATCCTTGAATGCGGTCATTATGAAAGAGGTCTTGAGATGGACACCTGAGTGCGTGTTTCTATTTACACACACACACACACACACACACACACACACAGATTTCCAAGAATATGAATACTGAACAATTGCGTATTAATAATAAACACGTGGATATTTGAATGAGTTAGCTCCACTCATCTTTTAGCTAGGCTGTGCTGCAGTTAAATGTCTGTTGTTATGGGCGTTGTTCAATCACAAGCCAGCATTTATGACTGACATTTTTAATAGCCTTTGAGCATGTTCTGCCTGCCAGTTGAGGAAAAAAAGGAAAAAGAATGTTATGCAGTCAGTGTCCTTTATAGTGGATCTTGCATTGTCAAAGCCGATCCAACGTTCTAACTATCCACAAATATGAAGAGTTATGGCTTAGAGTCTGGTTGGGGGCCGTTGCAAGCGGTTGGAAAAAGCAAAAATGTTTTGATGATTCTTTGTAATGAAGGTCAGACTATGTCTTACTGAATTTTCAAGCCCGTTGGACTTGCGCTTTTCTGAGCCTTATGATTTTAATGTGAAAACCAAACAAGTGGGAATAACTCACTCCCTGTTTGTCGGGGGACAAAGGTTAGAGTGCAAAATGCGGGCTTGAAGGGCGAACGCGTGGGTGTTTTCCCCATCTTTTTGGACCTTCCTAGTGGGCGCTAGGGGCATTTGTAATTTGTGGTCAATTGTAGTTGGGCGCCTCTTGAGGGCGCACAGCAGTTGGAAAAATCCCTTTTTTGATGATTCTTTGTAATGAAGGTCCAGTCTATGTCATACTGAATTTTCAAGCCCGTCGGACTTGCGCTTTCTGAGCCTTATGCTTTTAACGTGAAAACGAAAAGTGGGAATAACTCACTCCCTGTTTTTGGGCGATATAGGTTAGGCGTCTGAAATGTCGGGCTTGAAGAGGCGAGCAGCGTGGGTGTTTCCCCATCTTTTTCGACCTTCCTAGTGGAAGCTAGGGCCATTTGTAGTTTTGGACAATTGTAGTTGGATGCCTCTAGGGGCGCTAGAGTGGAATTTTGCCTTTTTGTCTTCATTTTCTTTCATTGTGTGCCAGTTTCTACCTCCGTGCCGAATTTGGTGAGTTTTTGGAGCATGTTTTGTAAATAATAATAATAAGAACTAGCCCTGCAAGCAGGATTAAGCGGGACTGAGCCTGAGGCCACGGCCCGGCGCGACCCCCTGATGACCCCGACCTCTGCGGCGCCCGACTGATGAGACAAACACGTGGATGTTTGAATGATGTCTGTCGACTTCCCTAAAAGAAACTGCAGCCATTTATGTGTGTTAAAAGAGGAGAGATAGAAAGGCGTCAGGGCTCCAAGCGAGCAGGAGCAACCTAAGCTTAGAACTCAGCCATTTCGGCGTCTACATGAAAGATACTGGTATTATCTTTTGGCTAGGCTGTGCTGCAGTTAAATGTCTGTTGTTATGGGCGTTGTTCAATCACAAGCCAGCATTTATGACTGACATGTTTTAATAACCTTTGAGCATGTTCTGCCTGCCATTTGAGGAAAAAAAAAAGAAAAAAGAATGTTATGCAGTCAGTGTCCTTTATAGTGGATCTTGCATTGTCAAAGCCGATCCAACGTTCTAACTATATCCATAAATATGAAGAGTTATGAGTTAGAGTCTGGTTGGAGGGCGTTGCAAAGCAGTTGGAAAAAGCAAAATTAATACACACAGGCTCACAAATCCACATAAAAACATTAGTGGCACGAGTTAGTGCGGAGGATGCTCTGGTAGCTTTGCTGAAAAGTTACTTCAGCATAACAGTGAGGCTGAAAAAAGGTTCAGGCCCTAACCTGATCGTAGGGTGTTACGCATTTATTGAATCATGTAAAAATCAGCTTTACACTGTTGAAAAGCATTAGCTTACGTTAACACACATTGACAAGTGTAGTGGAAATAATTATTTTCCTGACAGTTTATAGGTACAAGAAGAATTCAGTGCACTTACCTTGCAGAGGTTAGACAATGGCTGTCCGTCGAGTTGCTCACCGTAAGAGGACAATTCTAAAGAGCCTTTGTCTGACAGGATATTATATGTCACAATTTGGACATTCTGATGTGGACATTCTGTTCCCCACCTTAAGTCTTCTGATCCAGCCCATCAGCAAAGTGACTCCATTCTTCTTGCCGCTTTGATCTGACTGGTTAGTTACAGTTGTGGTCAGAAGTTTACATACACTTCATGTTCTACACTAAATCTCATACTGGGTCCTGAAGCTACGTTGGTGCACTTGTCAGTGATGGTGTGCTTCATTAATTGTAGGCATGCTTAGTGGCCGGCGCGGCACTTTCAGAAAAGATGTCTAAACCAGTATATAAGTCTAGCGCGGTTCACACTGGGCCTTGCGGAAGTGCCCATGACCCAGCGCTTCCATTCGGCGTATGTTAATCAATGTAGTAGTTCACACCAGGCGAACAGGCGGCGGCTCCCCTCGCGGATCGCGCCATGCATTTAACATCAGTTTACTGGACGTTGAGCGGCGCGCCGCTCAATTTGTGCGCCAGCCATAGCGATCCTCGTCAATACAGGAAGTCGCTCAAAAAAACAAGCGAGAAAATCCGGTGAATTTTCAAAATAAACTAATTTCAAAATAAAAACGAATACAGGAAGTCGCTCAAAAAAGCGAGAAAATCCGGTGAATTTTCAAAATAAACTAATTTCAAAATAAAAACCGAATGACAAATTCGATCACATTTGTATATTATATTTGTCAGTACATTGTATCAGAGTCGAAAAGAGATTAAACAAATACATGCGGCCTTTACACACACACACACACACACACAGAGGAAGACTTGATCAAAATACATCTGTGTTTGATCCTTCTGAATACCGGTCATTATGAAAGAGGTCTTGAGATGGACACCTGAGTGCGTGTTTCTATTGACACACACACACACACACACACACACACAAGATTTCAAGAATATGAATACTGAACAATTGCGTATTAATAATAAACACGTGGATATTTGAATGAGTTAGCTCCACTCATCTTTTAGCTAGGCTGTGCTGCAGTTAAATGTCTGTTGTTATGGGCGTTGTTCAATCACAAGCCAGCATTTATGACTGACACTTTTTAATAGCCTTTGAGCATGTTCTGCCTGCCAGTTGAGGAAAAAAAAGAAAAAGAATGTTATGCAGTCAGTGTCCTTTATAGTGGATCTTGCATTGTCAAAGCCGATCCAACGTTCTAACTATATCCACAAATATGAAGAGTTATGGCTTAGAGTCTGGTTGGGGCGTTGCAGCGGTTGGAAAAAGCAAAAATGTTTTTGATGATTCTTTGTAATGAAGGTCAGACTATGTCTTACTGAATTTTCAAGCCCGTTGGACTTAAGCTTTCTGAGCCTTATGATTTTAATGTGAAAACCAAACAAGTAGAATAACTCACTCCCTGTTTGTCGGGGACAAAGGTTAGAGTGCAAAATGCCGGGCTTGAAAGAGACGAGCGCTGGGTGTTTTCCCCATCTTTTTGGACCTTCCTAGTGGGCGCTAGGACCATTTGTAATTTGTGGTCAATTGTAGTTGGAGCGCCTCTTGAGGCGCCTTGCGAAAACAGTTGGAAAAATCCCTCTTTTTTGATGATTCTTTGTAATGAAGGTCCAGTCTATGTCATACTGAATTTTCAAGCCCGTCGGACTTGCGCTTTCTGAGCCTTATGCTTTTAGCGTGAAAGCGAAAAGTGGAATAACTCACTCCCTGTTTTTGGGCGATATAGGTTAGAGCGTACGAAATGTCGGGCTTGAAGAGACGAGCGTGGGTGTTTCCCCCATCTTTTTCGACCTTCCTAGTGGAAGCTAGGGCCATTTGTGTAGTTTTGGACAATTGTAGTTGGATGCCTCTAGGGGGCGCTAGAAGTGGAATTTTGCCTTTTGTCTTCATTTTCTTTCATTGTGTACCAGTTTCTACCTCCGTGCGAATTTGGTGAGTTTTTGGAGCATGTTTTGTAAATAATAATAATAAGAATAAACATAGCAAATACAATAGGGTCTTTACGCCATTCACGAAAGACCAGTTCATTCGAACTGGTCTTCCGCTGGCTCAGTCCCCTAATAAACATAGCAAATACAATAGGGGTCTTTACGCCATTGCGAAAGACCAGTTCATTCGAACTGGTCTTTCACTGGCTCAGTCCTAATAAACATAGCAAATACAATAGGGTCTTTAAGCCATTACGAAAGACCAGTTCGTTCGAACTGGTCTTTCACTGGCTCAGTCCTAATAACTAGCCCTGCAAGCAGGATTGAAGCGGGACTGAGCCGCGCGACGACGCGACCCCGATGACCCCGACCGCCTGCAATTGCCCCGTCCTCTGCCGGCGCCCGGCGACTGATGAGACAAACACGTGGATGTTTGAATGGCGTCTGTCACGATTTCCCTAGAGGAAACTGCAGCCATTTATGTGTGTTAAAAAGAGGAGAGATAGAAAGGCGTTAAGCCTCCAAGCGAGCAGGGAGCAACCTAAGCTTAGAACTCAGCCATTTGGGCGTCTACATGAAAGATACTGGTATCATCTTTTAGCTAGGCTGTGCTGCAGTTAAATGTCTGTTGTTATGGGGTTGTTCAATCACAAGCCAGCATTTATGACTGACATGTTTTAATAGCCGATCATGTTCTGCCTGCCAGTTGAGGAAAAAAAAAAAAAAAAAAAGATATTACGCAATCAGTGTCCTTTATAGTGGATCTTGCATTGTCAAAGCCGATCCAACGTTCTAACTATATCCACAAATATGAAGAGTTATGGCTTAGAGTCTGGTTGGGGGCGTTGCAAAAGCAGTTGGAAAAAGCAAAAATGTTTTTGATGATTCTTTGTAATGAAGGTCCAGACTATGTCTTACTGAATTTTCAAGCCCGTTGGACTTGCGCTTTCTGGCGTTATGATTTTAATTTGAAAACCAAAAACGTGGGAATAACTCACTTCCTGTTTGTCGAGGGGACAAAGGTTAGAGGTGCAAAATGTCGGGCTTGAAGAGGCGAACAGCGTGGGTGTTTTCCCCATCTTTTGGACCTTCCTAGTGGAAGCTAGGGCCATTTGTAATTTGTGGTCAATTGTAGTTGGAGCGCCTTTTGGGCGCCACGAAAATGGTTGGAAGCATCCCTTTTTTTTTGATGATTCTTTGTAATGAAGGTCCAGTCTATGTCATACTGAATTTTCAAGCCCGTCGGACTTGCGCTTTCTGAGCTGTATGCTTTTAACGTGAAAACGAAAAGTGGGAATAATTCACTTCCTGTTTGGCCGAGGCGACATGGGTTAGAAGCGTCTGAAATGTCGGGCTTGAAGAGGCGAGCAGCGTGGGTGTTTCCCCATCTTTTTCGACCTTCTAGTGGAAGCTAGGGCCATTTGTAGTTTTTGGACAATTGTAGTTGGACCCCTCTAGGGGCGCTAGAAGTGGAATTTTGCCTTTTTGTCTTCATTTTCTTTCATTGTGTACCAGTTTCTACCTCCGTGCCGGTTTGGTGGGTTTTGGAGCATGTTTTGTAAATAATAATAATAATAACTAGCCCTGCAAGCAAGGATTAAGCGGGACTGAGCCGCCCACGGCCGACGCGACCCCGGTGACCCCGACCTCTGCCGACGCCCGGCGACTGATGAGACAAACACGTGGATGTTTGAATGGCGTCTGTCTGACTTCCCTAAAGGAAACTGCAGCCATTTATGTGTTAAAGAGGAGAGATAGAGAAAGGCGGTGGGGCTCCACCGAGCAGGAGCAACCTACGCTTGGAACTCAGCCATTTCGGCGTCTACATGAAAGATACTGGTATCATCTTTTAGCTAGGCTGTGCTGCAGTTAAATGTCTGTTGTTATGGGGTTGTTCAATCACAAGCCAGCATTTATGACTGACATGTTTTAATAGCCTTTGAGCATGTTCTGCCTGCCAGTTGAGGAAAAAAAAGAAAAAGAATGTTATGCAGTCAGTGTCCTTTATAGTGGATCTTGCATTGTCAAAGCCGATCCAACGTTCTAACTATATCCATAAATATGAAGAGTTATGAGTTAGAGTCTGGTTGAGGGCCGTTGCGAAAACGGTTGGAAAAAGCAAAATTAATACACACAGGCTCACAAATCCACATAAAAACATTAGTGGCACGAGTTAGTGCGGAGGATGCTCTGGTAGCTTTGCTGAAAAGTTACTTCAGCATAACAGTGAGGCTGAAAAAGGTTCAGGCCTAACCTGATGCGTAGAGGTGTTACGCATTTATTGAATCATGTAAAAATCAGCTTTACACTGTTGAAAAGCATTAGCTTACACGTTAACACACATTGACAAGTGTAGTGGAAATAATTATTTTCCTGACAGTTTATAGGTACAAGAAGAATTCAGTGCACTTACCTTGCAGAGGTTAGACAATGGCTGTCCGTCGAGTTGCTCACCGTAGAGGGGACAATTCTAAGAGCCTTTGTCTGACAGGATATTTATATGTCACAATTTGGACATTCTGATGTGGACATTCTGTTCCCCACCTTAAGTCTTTACGATCCAGCCCATCAGCAAAGTGACTCCATTCTTCTTGCCCGCTTTGATCTGACTGGTTAGTTACAGTTGTGGTCAGAAGTTTACATACACTTCATGTTCCTACACTAAATCTCATGCTAGGTCCTGAAGCTACGTTGGTGCACTTGTCAGTGATGGTGTGCTTCATTAATTGTAGGCATGCTTACGTGGCCGCGCCTTAGCACTTTCAGAAAAGATGTCTAAACCAGTATATAAGTCTAACGCCCGGTTCACACTGGGCGGAAGTGCCGCTGAAGCGCCAGCGCTTCCATTCGGCGCCCATGTTAATCAATGTAGTAGTTCACACCAGGCCTTGAACAGGCGCGCGGCTCCCTCGCGGATCGCGCCATGCATTTAACATCAGTTCACTGGGCGTTGAAGCGAGCGCCGCTCTATTTTGTGCGCCAGCCGCAAGCGATCCTCGTCAATACAGGAAGTCGCTCAAAAAAAACAAGCGAGAAAATCCGGTGAATTTTCAAAATAAACTAATTTTAAAATAAAAACCCGAATACAGGAAGTCGCTCAAAAAAAAGCGAGAAAATCCGGTGAATTTTCAAAATAAACTAATTTCAAAATAAAAAACCGAATGACAAATTCGATCACATTTGTATGTTATATTTGTCAGTACATTGTATCAGAGTGCGAAAGAGATTAAACAAATACATGCTGGCACACACACACACACACACACACAAACACAGAGGAAGACTTGATCAAAATACATCTGTGTTTGATCCTTGAATACCGGTCATTATGAAAGAGGTCTTGAGATGGACACCTGGTGCGTGTTTCTATTTACACACACACACACACACACACACACACACACAAGATTTCAAGAATATGAATACTGAACAATTGCGTATTAATAATAAACACGTGGATATTTGAATGAGTTAGCTCCACTCATCTTTTAGCTAGGCTGTGCTGCAGTTAAATGTCTGTTGTTATGGGCGTTGTTCAATCACAAGCCAACATTTATGACTGACATTTTTAATAGCCTTTGAGCATGTTCTGCCTGCCAGTTGAGGAAAAAAAGGAAAAAGAATGTTATGCAGTCAGTGTCCTTTATAGTGGATCTTGCATTGTCAAAGCCGATCCAACGTTCTAACTATATCCACAAATATGAAGAGTTATGGCTTAGAGTCTGGTTGGGGCCGTTGCACAAAACGGTTGGAAAAAGCAAAAATGTTTTGATGATTCTTTGTAATGAAGGTCAGACTATGTCTTACTGAATTTTCAAGCCCGTTGGACTTAGCGCTTTCTGAGCCTTATGATTTTAATGTGAAAACCAAACAAGTGGGAATAAGTCACTCCCTGTTTGTCGGGGACAAAGGTTAGAGGTGCAAAATGCCGGGCTTGAAGAGAGCGAACGCGTGGGTGTTTTCCCCATCTTTTTGGACCTTCCTAGTGGACGCTAGGGCCATTTGTAATTTGTGGTCAATTGTAGTTGGGCGCCTCTTGGGGCATACGAAAGCAGTTGGAAAAATCCCTTTTTTTTGATGATTCTTTGTAATGAAGGTCCAGTCTATGTCATACTGAATTTTCAAGCCCGTCGGACTTGCGCTTTCTGAGCCTTATGCTTTTAACGTGAAAACGAAAAGTGGGAATAACTCACTCCCTGTTTTTGGGCGATATAGGTTAGAGCGTGCGAAATGTCGGGCTTGAAGAGACGAACAGCGTGGGTGTTTCCCCCATCTTTTTCGACCTTCCTAGTGGAAGCTAGGGCCATTTGTAGTTTTTGGACAATTGTAGTTGGATGCCTCTAGGGGCGCTAGAAGTGGAATTTTGCCTTTTTGTCTTCATTTTCTTTCATTGTGTACCAGTTTCTACCTCCGTGCCGAATTTGGTGAGTTTTGGAGCATGTTTTGTAAATAATAATAATAAGAATAAACATAGCAAAATACAATAGGGTCTTTGCGCCATTCTGCGAAAGACCAGTTCGATTCGAACTGGTCTTCCGCTAGCTCAGTCCCTAATAATAAGAATAAACATAGCAAATACAATAGGGTCTTTCGCCATTGCGAAAGACCAGTTCATTCGAACTGGTCTTTCACTGGCTCAGTCCCTAATAATAAGAATAAACATAGCAAATACAATAGGGTCTTTCGCCATTGCGAAAAGACCAGTTCATTCGAACTGGTCTTTCACTGGCTCAGTCCCTAATAAACATAGCAAATACAATAGGGTCTTTTCAGCCATTGCGAAAGACCAGTTCGTTCGAACTGGTCTTCCACTGGCTCAGTCCCTAATAAACATAGCAAATACAATAGGGTCTTTACATGCCATTGCGAAAGACCAGTTCGTTCGAACTGGTCTTCCGCTGGCTCAGTCCCTAATAATAACTAGCCCTGCAAGCAGGATTGAGCGGGACTGAGCCGCCCCGCGGCCGACGCCGACCCCGATGACCCCGACCGCCTGCAATTGCCCCCGTCCTCTGCCGGCCCGGCGACTGATGAGACAAACACGTGGATGTTTGAATGGCGTCTGTACGACTTCCCTAAAGGAAACTGCAGCCATTTATGTGTGTTAAAAAGAGGAGAGATAGAAAGGCGTTTTTGCAACCTTGGACACCTAAGCTTAGAACTCAGCCATTTCGGCGTCTACATGAAAGATACTAGTATCATCTTTTAGCTAGGCTGTGCTGCAGTTAAATGTCTGTTGTTATGGGCGTTGTTCAATCACAAGCCAGCATTTATGACTGACATGTTTTAATAGCCTTTGATCATGTTCTGTCTGCCAGTTGAGGAAAAAAAAAAAAAAAAAAAGAATATTACGCAATCAGTGTCCTTTATTGTGGATCTTGCATTGTCAAAGCCGATCCAATGTTCTAACTATATCCATAAATATGAAGAGTTATGAGTTAGAGTCTGGTTGGAGGCCGTTGCAGCAAAACGGTTGGAAAAAGCAAAATGTTTTTGATGATTCTTTGTAATGAAGGTCCAGACTATGTCTTACTGAATTTTCAAGCCCGTTGGACTTGCGCTTTCTGAGCCTTATGATTTTAATTTGAAAACCAAACAAGTGGGAATAACTCACTTCCTGTTTGTCGGGGGACAAAGGTTAGAGGTGCAAAATGTCGGGCTTGAAGAGACGAACGCGTGGGTGTTTTCCCCATCTTTTTTCGACCTTCCTAGTGGAAGCTAGGGCCATTTTTAATTAGTGGCCAATTGTAGTTGGACGCCTCTTGGGGGCGCACGAAAACGGTTGGAAAAATCACTTTTTTTTTTGATGATTCTTTGTAATGGACGTCCAGTCTATGTCATACTGAATTTTCAAGCCCGTCGGACTTGCGCTTTCTGAGCCTTGTGCTTTTAATGTGAAAACGAAAAGTGGGAATAACTCACTCCCTGTTTGTCGGGCGACATAGGTTAGAGCGTACGAAATGTCGGGCTTGAAGAGACGAACGCGTGGGTGTTTCCCCCATCTTTTTCGACCTTCCTAGTGGTAGCTAGGGCCTTTTGTAATTTTTGGACAATTGTAGTTGGACCCCTCTAGGGGCGCTAGAAGTGGAATTTTGCCTATTTGTCTTCATTTTCTTCATTGTGTACCAGTTTCTACCTCCATACCGAATTTGGTGAGTTTTGGAGCATGTTTTGTAAATAATAAGAATAAACATAGCAAAACAATAGGGTTCATAATGGCGAAAGACCAGTTCGTTTCGAACTGGTCTTCCGCTGGCTCAGTCCCTAATAAGAATAAACATAGCAAATACAATAGGGTCTTTCGCCATTGCGAAAGACCAGTTCGTTTCGAACTGGTCTTTCACTGGCTCAGTCCCTAATAATAGCAGTAGTTATTATAACACTATGTGAAGAGATTGGTCACATATCAATATTAATTATTTCCCACAATTATAATCAATGATTTACACAAAAAATAATGATAAGAAAAACATGTTCAAACATAAAACATTTATTTATGTTTATTTGCTCATACATTTGAAAGTCAGGGGGAACACCTGCTGTATTTGTAGTGCAAACGATCACTTCTAACATTTTTAAGCCAAGAAAAACATCAATCTATTTGTCAGAAGAAGTTATTAAGTTCTTTCTGAACATTTAAGATTTTGTGCAACATTTTAGTTTAATATTGTTTCAGTTTATCTGATAAACTGAAACAATATGGGCGATATTTCAATCTCGATTCGGGATTGCGATAAAATTTTGATCGATTACAATAATCAGCTGGGACCTGTTTTATCGATCAGCGATCACATGGGAAAAGTAGGCACAACAGTGAGAGTGCACCGGGTGCCGCTTGTTAGGTAGGACACGCCTACTTCCCCAATGTGCAGCAGAGCGGCTGCAGTTGTAAAACCAGTGGGAGAGAGGCAGAAAGGGGGCGTCCCCATAGCACCGCCTCGCCTCGCCGCGCCTCGCCACGGTTCGATTGTGTCCCAATTGGTCCCCGGTTCACGAGACCGTGGGCGGAGTCGACGCGATAAAGCGGGACAATGTTTTCGTCAACGTCATTTCTTCACGACACACAACAGCGCAGCAATGGACAACGTAGAGGTGGTTTTGTACTTGCTGCTCGGTCTGTGGTTGCTTTTTAACAAAAAAAAAGGGACGAAAGTCGAAGAATTGAGGAAAGACAGGAAAGACTCAGGGCGGCCAGACTGGCATCTTTTATTTTTCTGTTGTCACTTTTCAACTTTTTCAATTTTTCTCGGCATTGTTTTGGTGTCCTAGCGTACCCGTGCAACTCCATTTGCCGGGAGATGTCGGTGTAAACCTTCACATTTCGGACGGCCCCATCCAGTTCCCGCTGGATTTTGTCTTCCGCGACAATGGATAAAAAGGTCTGGACTTCTGAATTTGTCCACGCTAAAAAACGCTCTGCCATCTTCTTAAAAATAAAAGCAGACAACCCACTACATCCGTTACCAAAAACAAATAGCGGTTTGGTTTTCGCGGAGAGTCGCTCTCACCTTTCGTCAGAAAATATGAGCCAATCAATGCCCTCTTCATTGCTACGTCACCACTAAACTCGCCTTGTCTCGCTTGGACTCTGAGCGCTTGAGGTACCAAAACGGCACCTCCTACAACCGTGTAGCGGCCAGTCGGGCCGCTCTACAACCGTACCGTGGCGAGGCGAGGCGGTGCTATGGGGACGCCCCCAAAGAGAAGTTGGTACAGACTACGGAGAGGGAAAAATTAGTTCATTTGAAGACGAGGAAGCCAAAAACAATTCCGAACATCAAAGCGACATCTCTCCAACACCCGGTAACAGGTTCTCAGTTGCGTGGAAGTATTTTGGGTACAGCAAAAACGACAAAGAGCAGATGAAGCCGGTCTGTAAAATATGCCGGCGGTTGATAACAACAATCTTTTCAGTCACCTGAGACGGTACCCTACCTATTCACGACACAGAGTCAGTAACTCTTGCGGGCTAAAACTGGCGCGACACCGGACATGCAGCCAGGTACCACAGCTAGTGTTTCTCCTGGAGTTAACATCGCAAGTGGAAGCGGCGCGGTTCCAAAGCAACAAACTATACAGTCGTGTTTTTCAGCCATTGCCCCATATGAAAAAAAAAAATCAAAGGGCAGCAATAATATAACAGACGCTATCACATATTGTTTGGCTAAAGACAGCTTCAAGAAGCTCATTAAAGTGTTAGACCCCAGGTACGTGCTCCCTGGCAGAAAACACTTCTCTCAAACAGCGCTGCCACAGCTTTATGACAAATGCCGTCGTAAACTGCAAATGAATCTGACGGAGGCAAAATACTTCGCCACCACCACCGATCTTTGGTCCAGCCGAACATCTGAGCTGTATATAAGTCTCACAGTTCATTTTATTGACGACAAGTGGGCTCTGCACAGCAAATGTTTACAGACAGATCCATGTTAACTCATACTTGATGATGTTCAACGTCCAGCCAAAGCAATTTGATGTGATAGTTGTCACAGCTGTTATTTTGTATACTTTATGTTTCATTGAGGAAAAGTGTGTATATATTTATGTCTCATGTTTACAAATGCAAATAATGTGCACAATCTACCTAACCAGTTTAAAATAATTTCATTTTTGCATTTCAGTACCCCCAGAAATCTCTGGAAGGTAAACCAGTGCAGTATTACTGTAGAGGTTTAGTTTTACTTTTCCTTATAGTTTAGCACTTCAATGTGCCAGAGGGTGTGGCAACATGTTAATTTTGTTTAGTTTTGTGATGCCAACAAAAAATTGAGATTATTAAAAGTGTTTAGGTAGTTTACAAAAGCAAAAAATGCAAACTATAGTGAAAAGTGACTAGTCACTTATTGCACTTGCTTGAAAGCTTAAGACTGTAAGAGCTAAGGAGGCTGCTTTGATTTCTTTGTTCTTTTTTTGCCAGTTGTGGGCCCTGATGCTCTCTTGGCCAATGGAAAGCAATCCTTACAATTAGAGAGTGTAATGTGAATCCTTTGTCTGCATATTATTTGTTGTGTTATTAAACTTTATTAAGTTTCAGTGAATCTCTAGTTTCTCACAGACACATTCCGCAAAAATTACATATTGAGATAATATCGATAAGAATCGAGATTGATCAATATGGAAAAACATATCGTGATTTTAAAAAAAACCCTCATATCGCCCAGCCCTAGTTTATCAATTAAAATATTGTCTCTGTGATTTGTCTGCTTATTTACTATGTAGGTGGGAGGCCTGGCACTGCATTCTGCTCACCAGTGTATTATAATCTGGTGAATAATTTGAGACTTCGATTCTCAGTGAGTCTCGGATAAATACCATCAGATGAGCTGTGCTGGCGCTGTCTACCGACTCGTCACACTGGATGCTAAACCACCCGCATGTAGTGAGATCCCGGTTTAGTTGCTCTGTTAATTTCTCTGACAAAGATGACACTCGTCTAGCCATCGTACTTGCTCCAAGTTGGACTTCAGAAATCGCAGCGATGACATCGGGACCATGTTTCTCATCTTTGAAGATCGTGTTAGGGACAAGCATCGTAGCTTCTTTAAAAACCTCCCCATCCGAAAAAGCTTTCTTGTTCTATATCAAAAAATGTGCCGCTCGAAACGAAGCTTCGGTTGCGTTCTGATATTTTTTTTTCACTGGCATCGTGAAAAAAGTCTTCTTCTTCTTGCTTCTAAAGCTGCCTTTAACCCACTGACTTTTTCTGTCCTTAATGCGCTGCCTGATGGGTAGTACACAGCGAAGATTTCATGACATGTTCTGAAGTGTCTCTCGACATTGTGCCACTTTGATAATGCAACAGTCGTCCCGCAAATAAGACACAAACATTTTTCTTTAAATGACGTAAAAAAGAACTCTTCCTCCCACTCACTGTGAAAACAGTATGTCCTTTTTCGCTTTTCTGTCATGACGTTTAGGGCTAAAGCACAAGCAAGCTAACTCCTCATCACCGCTTAACTGCACCGTGTCTGGAAAAAGGCGTGCTGACCGCGCACTAATACCTTTGACACCGTCACCGTCAAAGGTATTAGTGCCCTCAAAAGAGGTGAGTTCGTTATATACCAAATATTTTTGTTTTGATTTTTTTTTTAAAATATTATATCGATATATATAAAGGCATTCTAAAATGCGATAATGTAAGCATTAATTCAAAAATGAATGCAGTTTTTTTAAATTGATTTCCATTGTGACCAGTGCTATTTTTAGAGCATGCCTTGCGGGCGCCTTAAGTGGTCCTCGCGGGCGACCATGCGCACTGCGTTGGTGACCCCTGGTGTAGACCTTGAACAGTGTTGGCCTGCAAAGCCTCACATCCCATTTCAATAGGCTCACAACGAGCCTTCTAGACTCTCCCCTGGCACTGTTCCACCAGCTCCTGGCACTTGGACCTCCCAGGGGACTGTCAGCTGTATAAGGAGCATCTACATTGAAAAGGGAAATGATAGTACTTGCAGTACTTGCAGCTCCCAGTCCGACGCAGAGGTGAAAAAACTGGCTGCTGCTCTGGGCTTTGACTGAGGCTGCTCTTCTGCCAAAGGACATGCTTGGTGCTGGCTATGACTGTGGAGATATCTTTGGAGATATATATATATATGTACATATATTCCGTCATTGACATTGTGAAGCAAAAATGTGTCTGAATGTCTTTTTGATGGTTGACAGATTTATTCCTAAAGGTAGAGCTTGTGACTCAAGAGTGTGAATCCCAAGGGTTGGTTCAGAAACTACCTGTTGAGTGGTTTTATTATATTTTTATCTATGAGTGGTATTCTGGCCATGACCGAACTGAGATATGGAGTGAAAAAGAGAATAGAAAGGGGATGTAAGTGAGGGGCAAGAGGGGGGAGAGAGGGTTCAAAGAGATATTAATTTGCATAGTTAACTATACAATATTAACTAATTTAAATAATGAACAGATTTAACTCATCAAGAAAAAGAATAAGATAAATACACACACAAAAAAAGATAACCATAAATAAGTAAGACAATGACCTGTGTGTATATGTGCGTGCACACGAGTGTACAGATGTGCGTGTATGTGGTGTGCGAGTCTGTGCTTGGATGTGCAAGTGTTTTATTGTGCGTGTCTATATGTTTGTGCCGTGCCACGGCGCAGCCCCACGGAGTCGGTCGGGAAGAGGTCCAGAGCAGTAAGCCCCCCCGGCCATAGGACACCCGCCACAATGAGTCAGGGCAAGATGGCAGAGTGGTATATGGAAGATAATCAGTGCCATCTGGTTTTGAAGGTGAGGAAAGTCCTGACTGAAAAGCTGCAGCTACACCAAGACATCAAGCTGGAGAGGGCTCATTGATTTTCACAATGTGCCACACAAACTACCTTGCTAACTACCCACAGGGCAGCGCACTACGAACAGAAAAAGTCTGCTAGTTAAAGGCAGCTTTGCACAAACAGCAATCTTTTTTCACAAGACCGGTGAAAATCTCCCAAAAGGCAACCAAAGCCTCATTTAGAGCTACACAATTCTTGAGTAAGAAAAAGAAGGAATTTTCAGATGGGGAGGTTATCGAAGAATCAATGATGTGTATTGTTTAATATGAAGCTCTCACGTTTATATCGCAGTGTTGCAAAATGCGATATTACACGCTTTACGTTGGTGATGTAAGTTGCATTTTACGTTACTGATGCACCATATGAATCCAAGGCATGCTACAGTGTTGCCAACTTTGAGACTTGCTCGCTAAATTTGGCGACTTTCCAACTGTTTTTTGTCAAAAGCGAATAGTGACTTTTTCTGGTGTTATTGGAGACTTTTCTGGTATTTTGGAGACTGACATGAAAGCATGTTTTGTCCTTCACAGTTCCTGTTCTGACACTGACTGGACACTTGACCTTGTATTTTGAATGGACATTACTGGGAAACTGAACAGTTGGAACTGTGAGCTGCAAGGCAAAGGTGAGACTGTTACTGATATGATCAGTGCTTTAAATGCATTTAAGGCCAAGATGAACATTTTCTCTGTGCATTTACAGATAAAAAAAAAGGTGCTGCACTTTCCCTCTGTGCAGATGGTGCTGAAAGACAATGCTATTATATATATATTAATTATTAATAATACCATATAGTTAAAGGTAAATTGAGCAAATTGAGCTATTTCACAGGTGTGTATCAAATTGGTAGCCCTTCACATTGATGAGTACCCAGGAAGTAGCTCTCGGTCTCAAAAAGGTTGGTGACCCCTGATCTAGAGCTACAGACTTTTCACCACAGTAACTATCGTTCACATGATGTTGAAAATGACATATATCCAGAAAACAACTTGATCCACAACATAAATAATAATTGCCTCTACTTTACCAATGACCAATTTAATAATACCATCAAGACTAATCTCAAACTTTCACTAATCCACTTCAATGCCAAAAGTCTGTATGCAAACTTCCACAACATCAATCACTACCTCAGTCAATTTCTACAGTCATTTAATATTATTGCAATTTCAGAAACATGAATGCACATTGAAAGTGGTATGGTCTTTGAACTCAAAGATTATGAAATGGAATGTAAAAACAGAGAAAACAAGAATGGTGGTGATGTGGCCTTGTTTATAGCCAAGAATCTTATTCATGAGGTAGTAGAGAAAATGACAACAGTGGTTGACAATGTTTAAGAATGTGTTACAATTGGACTATTAATGGAAAAAAACAAGAATATAGTTATAAGTTGCATATATAGAACTCCCGGCTCTAAGAGATACAACGACTGGGTTGGAAATCTTCTTACAAAAATAAACCAAAAACCATGTCTATCTGTGGAGTCTTTATCATCGACCTCCTGAACCCAAATAAGCACAGAATGACAGATGATATTGTAACCCAGGTTGAACTATTATCTTCTTAAATTTACTTTATTATGATTATTATTATGATTATTATTATTGTTATTATTATTATTATTATCATCATTATTGTTATTGATCACGTGACCACGTCATCTACGGACGTCACAACGTCTGCCGGGCGGGATCATGTGACGAAGCGCGTCTGCTTCAGGTGTTTTAAATGAGTTCAATCAGTCGCTGCCAGAAGTTGCTGGATGGCGTGCACTAAGCAGGTTGCTGCCGGAGTTGCCGCAGGTAGTGATGTCCAAACGAGGCTTCATGAGGCTATAAAACCCTTTTGGACTACTGTGTTGAAAATTGGTTCATTACTCCAAGCCTCATTCATTAAGAACGTGGGGGTCATCTGCTGGCGCATTGGTTGTACTGCAGCCATGCAAAAGGTTGATGACCCGAGCAAGTATGCACTTTGAGATCTGCTGTATTTGTGCACTTTTGTTAGTATTATTACCATCGTTGATAACTTTTACTCTGTGTTTTATGACTCTGTGTTTTTGTATGACCTTGTATGTATGTTGGCAACTGAACACACATCTCCCCCTCTGGGGGATTAATAAAGTATCTATTTCTAAATAAAACTGAAGTGAACTTCATTTCATGTGTTGCTTTTCCTTCTTGCTCTGCCTGACCAATATATCAAGGTTCACCTTGTTATATTGTTCATCTTGAACGAAATTTGTTCCTCAGGCCAACATTAAATAAATAATGAATAATAAATAAATAAACCATTGCCAAAGTCATTGATGAAAAGGTTAGGGTTAGAAATAATAGTAGTAGAGGTAAAGTATATATGAATATGCAGATAAAAAGAGGAAATTGATTCATGATATGTATGCACACACACACACACACACTATGTACAGATGTGTATGTGTGGCGAGGGGGGGGGGGTCTGGCGGAGGTGGAGACAATTCTTATAGTGGGTGTAAAGGAAAATGGGGGAGGGTTGCTTGACAACGCCACCTGGGGAGTTGCACCCCAGGAAATGAACTACAATAAAATTCCTCGGGCTACACAGGTTCGTTACACTCTGGAATGTAAGAGGACGAGATGGACTTCCAAAAAACAGCTTTATTTGAGAACAATTTTAAAATAGTTAACTCTTTTTTAAACATGGAAAACCCTTTTTTTTTTTTAAAGAACAATAAGACCAGGTTTCGATGCCTGAGTGTCAAGAAAATAAGTATACCAAAAAGACTGTTAAACATAAGAAATTAAGGGGACCAGGGCTGGACTTAGCCGAACGGACAGGCTAAACAAACCAAAGAAAACTCAAAAAAATGGGGGAATAAACAAAGCTAAAGAAATCACTACAAACCAAAATTGACCTCGTGCTGTGCAAAATAAACCAAAGTGAAGGGGAACCACCACCGACGCAGTCTGCCACATGCTACGCCAACTCCTGTCCAAAAGAAAAGAGAACAAAATTAATATAATACCTTGAGACACTCAGGCAAGCGTTAAGCAGTTAAAACAAAACACAACTATTGTGTTAAAAGAGAACATAACAGATCGTATATTTGCATAGCTAATTGTCAGATACTGGGCTTATTCAAATGATAACCTGATTAATCTAAAGAGATATACATGCACATACCCACACATATACACATGTTCATATACAAACAGATGCATATATACCCATATATAAACATACATGCGAGTATATATAATGACAATAATAATAATAATAATAATAGCGATGATAATAATAACAACGTTAATAGTGACACAACAATATTGATAATAATAATAATAATAATAATGATATACTCATGGATAAATAAGGCAATAAGCTTTGCAACAGTTTGCAACAGTGTACCCGCGCTTGTGTATACCTGTGTGTGCGTGTGTATATACTTGCATGTGTGTATACTTGTGTGTGTGTGCATACTCACATGTGTGTATACTTGTGTGTGCGTGTGTGTGTGTGTGTGTGTGTGTATGGATGTGGTGGTGTATGTACCTGAATGTGGGAGTGGGTGTGTTTAAGTACGTCACTGGAAGTAGGCTGCCAATT
The DNA here is from genome assembly GCA_009823395.1 of Thamnaconus septentrionalis. Taxonomy (NCBI): domain Eukaryota; kingdom Metazoa; phylum Chordata; class Actinopteri; order Tetraodontiformes; family Monacanthidae; genus Thamnaconus; species Thamnaconus septentrionalis. The sequence goes on along the minus strand of CM020513.1, from coordinate 1,372,994 downwards.
AGTGCGGCCTCCGAGGTCGCAACCGCCCCACGCCAGCGACGAGTCAAAAACAACTTGAGGTGGCGTTGTCGTTCCATATTCCTACTCCTTAACAATAACCCTCCTTACATTCTGTAATTGCTTCAACATTACCTTCTCACCCCCACCCCCACACTGCTCCTTCGTGTTGCCACATTTTGGTCTCAATTTCAATGAGTTTATCATTAAGAGATCACAAGAGATGTGTGTGTGTGTGTGTGTGTGTGTGTGTGTGTGTGTGCGGTTTATTTGTTACTGTATGAATAAGTTGAGTAATACGCTTGTAACAAATTACCTTGTTCGGCGGCACGATTTCAAAATGCTCCCAGACTTGAGATCTCTTCCTGGTTGGTTCCATTGCAGAGCAATAAGAAAGCAAACCGAAAGCAATATGAACGCTAATCAAATCAATCCAAAAGGTATTGACCAGATAGGCAACGCATCGCGCTGTTTCATCCATTTAAAACTCAACTGAGACCCGCCAGTCTTTCAAAGCCCCGTCCATTGAACCAAACCAGTCAGCTGATTCAGTCCGAATGAAGCACTGAAGTGTTTCAAACGGCCTCAGTCACGTGATTTGAAGCAAGCTCCGGAGCAGTGCTTCAGAAAAAAACCCTGCTGAGTTTTGGGACGTGGTTCAAAGCCCCGTGTAAGAGGGAACATCACTAGCCTCAGGAGCTAAATGCCGGAGTTGCCGCAACAATGTTCACCGGACCATTTTGGTTTGGAACTCGGATCTATAATAATAGCTTGGAGCCAGCTGGGTCCGGGAACAAATTTCTCAGAGCCATTCGGTTCCGGGTCCTTCAAATTGGACCAGTGAAGACCTCTAGTTTGAACATGTGTGATATCAGGTTCAATATGAGGGTATGTGAGGTGTGAGGGTATATGATGGTATGGTTTGATATGATGGATGGTATGATATAAAGGTATAAATTTACCCCTTCTATTTATACCTAAATATAATCACTTTTTTATAGTTTCCAAATATCATAACTTAGTTTTATTTAAAGATAACTTAACTTATCAAATCATCTTTTTAATTTACTAATTTCTAATGTAGTTGTTGACAGAAGTTGCTGCAAATTTTTCCCAGGGACCAGGATATTAGTATCGTCTGCAAAAAGGGCAAATCTTCATAACCTAGATGCATTACAAATATCATTCATATAATATCATATGTACATACAGACCCTTTTCAAAAAATTAGAATATCTTGGAAAAGTTCATTTATTTCCATAATTCCATTCAAAAATTCAAACTTTCATAGATTATAGATTCAGGGCCCACAATTTAAGTGATTTCAATTATGTATTTGTTTATTTTCACATAATTCGGGCTTCCAGCTCATAAAACTCACGAAAACAGGATTTCAAAAAATTAGAATACTGTGAAGAAATCACCATTTACTTCTCAGAAAAAAGAAAATTAAGATCACATCAAATCAATCAAAATATTGTACTTTCAAAACAATATGTCAATCTTTAATACTTGGTTGGAAATCCTTTTGCCTTAATAACTGCCTCGATGTGCCGTGGCATAGAGGCAATCAGCCTGTGGCATTGCCCAGGGGTTATGGAAGCCCAGATTTCCTTGATGGTTGCTGTCAGCTCTTCTTTGTTTTTGGGTCTAGTGTCCCTCATTTTCCTCTTGAAAATACCCCATAAATTCTCAATGGGGCTGAGGTCCGGCAAGTTGGCTGGCCAGTCAAGCACTGTGATGGCATGGGCATCAAACCAGGTTTTGGTGCTTCTGGAGGTATGGGCTGTTGCTGTGACCTTGGATTTAAGGAAGCAGAGTTTACCAACACCTGTACCGGACATTGCACCCCAAATCATGACTGACTGTGGATATTTCACGCTGGACCTCAAGCAGCTTGGGTTCTGTTCCTCACCCGTCTTCCTCCAAACCCTTGGACCTTGATTCCCGAATGAAAGGCACACTTTACGTTCAACCTTGGACCACTGGCCAGTTGAGACGCTTCCTACGTTCGCTCAGGCTCAGAAGTGGCTTGACCCGGGGAACCCGACTTTCGTAGCCCATCTCCCGGACACGTCTGAATGTGGTGATTTTTGAAGCTGTGACTCCCGCCTCATCCCACTCTTTCTGTATCTCTGCCAGATTCTTGAATCTTCTCTGTTTGATAATCTGCTGAAGCTCACGGTCATCTCTTTTGGTGGTGCACCTTCTCCTGCCACATTTTGCCCTTCCACTAGACTTTCCATTGATATGCTTGGACACAGCACTCTGAACAACCAGCCTCCTTGGCTATAAACTTTTGTGGCTTACCCATCCTATGGAGGGTATCAATGATGTCAAGTCTGCAGTCTTCCCCATGTTGAACCGAACTGAGACAATTCAACCAAACTGAAGCAATTCAATGACACCTGGGGAAACCTGTGCAGGTGCTTTGAGTTTAGTAGATGACACTCAGTTTAAAAAAAATCATGCTATGCATAATCTGGGCTGATTTCTTCACAGTATTCTAATTTTTTGAAATCCTGTTTTCGTGGGTTTTATGAGCTGGAAGCCCAAATTATGTAAAAATAAACAAATAAATACTTGAAATCACTTAAATTGTGGGCCCTGAATCTATAATAGTTTGATTTTTTGAATGGCATTATGGAAATAAATGAACTTTTCCATGATATTCTAATTTTTTGAAAAGGGTCTGTATGTCACAAAGTGGGTTACAGCTTCCAAGAACAAAATGTTGGCTGGAGTCACAAAGCAGGTTGAGGTGACTTATTTACACAAAAATTGTGAAAGAAAACTCAAACCTCCAAAAATGACAAAAGAAACAAAGGGAAAAAAGTTAAGCAGCACACCGTTTTCGCCTGCTCTAGTCTGCAGGCTCCGGTGGGCCAGTGGCTTTTATCTGCCAAGCCCCTCCCCCTGGACCCACCCACAAGAAAGAGGTAAACAACAAAATGACAAATTAAAGAGTATTAAAGAAAAACAGAGGCTCTATGTCATAGCTCTCACATTCAAAACAATATGCAGATGGAAGCTACTTCCTCCTCCTGAAAAATAAACCCCAGAATTAACCCACCACACAGTTAATTGGACAATTACCGGACCGCACATGGTATCTTCCACTTATTAGCACACCTGTGCGGATGGCTACTTCCTGCCTACTATAAACAGCGCTGATACAGAGCAGCTGTTGTTCAGACCAGGTGACTGGAGGAGAGAGACAGCAGTTAATTGGACCCTCAGCAAACAGCTGCAGAATAAGTATGAATGTGAATAAATAACCAAATATGCTTAATCAGAGACTGTGTGTTTTCTTTAAGAATGGCTGTAGGGAGTGGTATGAACGGTTGAATGTCAAGAAACTGTGATGCGTGCACTCACCACAGAGACAGAGGGAACAATGAATGTGTGTGTATGTGCCTTCGTCACAACATATATATATATATGTATGTATGTGTGTTGGTGTTTACCAGCTAATCCAGCTTCGTACGGACCCAGCGTGGCCTGAGTTACGGTCGCAAGGCGGAGCGAAGGTACCTGGACGTTTTTTGTGCCATCCGTGTCCCTGGAAGAATATTTTACTTTTTGTACTGACCGTTTATTGTTTTGTATTTTTGCGAGACATTTTAATAGGGGGGGGGGCGACACGGTGGCGCAGTGGTTAGCGCTGCCGCCTCACAACAAGAAGATCGTGGGTTCGATTCCGGGGCCCGGGCCTGTGACCTATCTGTGTGGAGTTTGCATGTTCTCCCCGTGTCTGCGTGGGTTCTCTCCGGGTTCTCCGGCTTCCTCCCACAGTCCAAAAACATGCATGTTAGGTCAATTGAATATTCTAAATTGTCCGTAGGTGTGCATGTGAGTGTGAACGGTTGTTTGTCTCTATGTGGCCCTGCGATGAACTGGTGACTTGTCCAGGGTGTACCCTGCCTTCGCCCTAAGACAGCTGGGATAGGCTCCAGCAGACCCCCGTGACCCTGAATTGGAATAAGCGGGTATAGAAGATGAATGATGATGATGATTTTAATAGGGCTTAGAATGATTTTGTTTCATGCTGTTGACTTTGTATCAAAACACTGTCCTGGCAGAGAAAAGATGGACACTGAAACGATCACTTGAGTCATAGAGTCGTTTATTATTAGACAAGAATATCTGCACAACTTAAGTCTACATAAAGCACAAAGCAGGAAGAGCTCTATACAAATCGAGCGAAGCGTTAGTTCTGACAGGGCATGACGTCGCCTTATTAACAGTTTACCAACACGATTCAGCGGTTGTACGTTGCAAATAGTCTTAAAACTAAAGTTGCTTGAGGTCACAATACACTCACAGTCCTCATAAATGATTTCAAAAATTGCCATGGCTGACTACTCTCTCATCGTTCACCGGACGAGTCGAGCCTCTCTCCCTCCCGTTGCCGATCGGGCCGGTGTTCCATCGCATCCGCATTAGGCTGAACAAACCTCCAACATTTTCTCTGTTCGTTCCACTCTGATGGTTGTGATCCTTGGTGCTTCGGTAGTTGCTCAGCAGTCACCCAGTATTTTTTTTTTTAATTTTCCCTCACACCGGAAAAAATATTTTCTTGGAGCAGCACACTGCGACATCACTTCCGGGGCACAGTGAGGGAGGGCGGAACCAGTCCGAGAGTATGCCTGAGCTTGGCCATGAAAGGAAATCCGGAATGCATTGATGTCAATGCGTTCCCAGTGTTAAAAAAAACTCAGTGAACAGAGCGTTCAGAACCATGCCCAACAACTTGCAGGGCTCAAGTCCAAATGCACAAACCTCATTATTTGAAGATTTGGCATCGTTTGACACTAGGATTCAACTTTGTAACAGTATTTAGAGCTCAGAAAAGTGGAAAAGCATCATAGGTGCCCTTTAAATATTCTCAGAAATTGATCATATGCTACAATGACACTCCCAGTTGTATGCAATCAAATCATGTTTCAAGGTGTTCATAGAGTCCTCGGCCCTCACCCGTCTATATTGTGGGCAATGGTCTCGATGGCTTTTATGGTAATTGCAGTCGTATATTGTAAACACAGTTAAGTGGTCAGTTATATAATTTATTAATAATCCACTTATTATAATATTATTTAAGACGTTCGTGAAAATTTTATCAATTAGTGTAGCACAGTGTGATGTAACACAACTGGGTCTTGTTATTTTAGGGTACATACTTAAATCGTATAAGGTATTAATGATATTGTAACCCAGGTTGACCTATTATCTTCTTAAATTTACTTTATTATGATTTTTATTATTATTATTATCATCATCATCATTATTGTTATTGATCACGTGACCACGTCATCTACGGACGTCACGACCAATGCGTCTGCCGGACGGGATCATGTGACGAAGCGCGCCTGCTTCAGGTGTTTTAAATGAGTGCAATCAGTTGCTGCCAGAAGTTGCTGGATGGCGTGCACTAAGCACGTTGCTGCTGGAGTTGCCGCAGGAGCTAAATGCTGGAGTTGCCGCAGGAGCTAAATGTCGGAGTTGCCGCAGGAGCTAAACACCAGAGTTGCCGCAGGAGCTAAACGCTGGAGTTGCCGCAGGAGCTAAATGCCGGAGTTGCCACAGGAGCCTGACAACACAGGAGCTGCAACGGGGCAACTTTCTCTGCTGCGGTTGGGCAGTTAGGAAGCTGTGGGCGCAGCTGCTTCTCTTTAACTCCCAGTCACTTCATTCGACGGTCCTTCGCACCAGACACACACACACACACACACACACACACACACACGTATATTGGACTTTTTCCCCCTTGATGGGTGCAATGAACTGGACTTAGAACTGTGTGCGTATATATTCTGTGCCATCAACTCTGTTGTCGGGAAGACTGAAGAAAATAGATGTTGTAAAATTTGCTGTTTCGTAAAGCTGATTAATTATCGTTTCTATGCAGATCTCGGTTGGCCCGTTTGCACTGGTTTCAGGTCGCACTGTGTACACGGGCAGGTCCCTGAATCGACTGACCACAACGTACACGTCTCGGCCCCATTTATCTTCGAGCTTGTGCTTCCCACGAAGTCGGACGTTCCTCACTAGAACTTAATCACCCTCCTCCAGACTCGATGGAGTGACTCGCTGGTCAAAGCGAGCTTTGTTTCTTTCACCATATTTGGCTGCATTTTTTGAAGCCAGCTGGAATCCCTCTTCAAGTCTGGATCACAGATCTGCAACATATTGGGAATGGGAAGTAGACTGGCAAGCCAAAAGCTAGATCTACCGGTAGACGGGGAGAGCGCCCGAACATCAGCTCATATGGCGTAAAACCGGTAACATCGTTCCGTGTGCAGTTGTACGCATGCACCAACGGTTTCACATAGTCTTTCCACCTATGCCCAAGTGTCCCAAGCATGTTAAGTAGAGTCCGGTTGAACCTCTCAACTGGATTTCCACGAGGATGGTAAGGGGTGGTTTTGGTCTTTATTATCCCAGCAAGTTGGCACAGTTCCTTGATCAATTTTGACTCAAAGTCAGGACCTTGATCAGAATGGAGGCGTTATGGAATCCCATAGCACACAATGAAGTTTTCCCATAAACACTTTGCTACGGTCTTCGCTTTTTGGTTTGCTGTGGGAATGGCTACTGCAAACTTAGTGAAGTGATCAGTCAGAACGACAATGTCTTTTGTGTTGCTTTGATCAGGCTCGAGTGACAGGTAGTCCATGCAGAGCAACTCCAAAGGGCGAGTAGCCTTGATGTTAACCAATGGTGCTGATCTTTCTGGAAGAGCCTTGCGTCTCACACAACGGGCACAGGTGTTGATCTTGGTTTCGATATCCCGGGCTATATGAGGCCAGAAAAACCGGGAGCGTACAAGGTCTAGGGTCCGCTCAATGCCCATGTGCCCCCTGTCATCATGCAAACTCTTCAGGACCATTGATCTCAGCTCTGCTCGTAACACCAACTTGAAAGAGACTTTTTTTCCGTCTTGCCTCCGTCAAACAAGATATCCTCTTGCAACTCAAGGCGATTTAGCTGTCTCAACAGCAACCCGAGGCTTGGGAATTCTTGCCTTGCCGTTGGGGAAACCTTCTCCCCAGTCCTCATCTGGTGGATGACCTCCCGTAGAACTGGATCAGCACGTTGCTTTTCCTTGAGGTCCTGGTGTGACAGGGATGGTACCACCGGTAGACCATGGAGGTCTTCACTAGCAAAGCAATGAGGGACTGAGGTAGCTGATAAGCTCAGGGATTCAACCAGGGTCATGGGGTATTCTGCCGAACTGCTGAAATGACTGAAGACAAGACAGCGACAACAGATGGCAGAAACAATGTCATGGTCAAGCTCCTCCACGTCACCAGGTGCAATTACACAGTCTTCAGCGAATTTGGTGATCAAGTCCTGATCTTCCTGTACTGTCAGGTCAGCAAAGTGACAATGAGGGCAGCGGGACAGCGCATCTGCATCGAAGTTCTGCTTTCCAGCTCGATATTGCAGCTTGAAAGTGTAGGTGGACAGGGCAGCAAGCCATCTGTGACTGGCAGCATCCAACTTTGCCGTTGTTAACAGGTAAGTGTAGGGCTGGACGATATAGAAAAAAAGCATATCGATAAAAAAAAAAAAATCATATTGATCGATATCAATAATTATCAACATTTTTTAAAATATATTTTAACCCTTTAGGCGCCATGGTCGCACAATTGCGACAAGCGTCATTGCTGAATTAAACAGGCCATAGCGGCAAATATGGTGCTAAAAGTAGTTTCCACTTTACACCAGGAGATGGCAGACACCTGTGGCTTCAATCTGAGCAGCATTTGTGGGGGTGTTTATATTCAGATTTCGGAGTATAAAGAGAGAGAAAGACCGCCTCAGTCGTGGAGACGAGGAAGTGGTTGTAGTGGGAGTGGAGAGAGAAAGACAGCGAATTTTGCCGAGAATACATCGCCGAGAGGTTTGTTCGTTGTAGAAGTACTTCGTCAAGTAATGTCTGACTCAGATAACGAAGAGGAATATTCGCACTCTGACGATGATGTTCAGTCATCCCGTGAGAGCAAAGTCTGCCGGTGCGTCTTTAGTTATGCAGCGGCAGCGAGTCCATGCGCCCCGACAGTCACCAAGAAGCACATGCTTCGCCTCAGCGTGGCCGGGTGTAGTTGGGGGTAATCGGCGAATGAGGATGAGGGCTGTGGTGGGGGAAGCAGGAGTGCTCAAAACACCGCTAATGGTGACGGAGGGCGCAGTGAGTTAGTGATCAACGTGGTAAAAGCTGTGGGAGGAAACGCCCAGCCAGTGCCGGTGGAGGCAGCATGGCTGGGTCTGTTTGAGATATGTGGAAAATTATCAAAAGTGGATAAAACATTCTGATGAGCCTGTGGGGTATTGTGGAGACAGGAATCTGACATAATACAAAAACAAACAAACAAACTAAAATGTACTCCTTTCACAAAGTTTGGGTCATACTGAAGATTTTTCTCAATTACAGTATGGCTTTATCCCTAACCAATTTCGAGTCACAGCCATTTGAAATCTTGATATCAAAATTGAATATTTTCTTGAAAAAATTGTGGCGCTTAAAGGGTTAATTTGATCCACCATTGCAAAGTTACTACATTAAAAACCTTTGAAAGAAAACAATGATGTGACAAGTGTTTTGGTATTGTCTTAAAGACAACTGTTTGCTGTTTCGAAACCGATTGTGGCAAACTGTCCTCACCCGAGAAGCAAATCAGGTTTGTTGTTATTCATTAAGGAATTAATTTCATGCCTTCTCTTAAATTATTCAAAACATTATTGTGTTTTATTTCAAATTAAATCATTTGAATTATTTTATTCATGCTATCAGTAAAATGAGACACAGGCAAATATAACAAGGTAGATATGCTTGAGTCTGTTAGAAAACGGCTAGAAAATGAAAATAAGAAGATGCTTCTGGGTTCGGCTGATGTAAGGAAAATGATGGACCAGACATTGTGTGAATGTTTTTTTTGTTTGTTTAAGGTGTTTGCAGAGTTCTACAGAGTGGCCAGGAAGAACCTCAAAAAAGACTTCTATGAAGCTCTGGACCACCATAACGCGCTCGTCTCATCGAGCTCTTCAGATGCAAAAAAGGAACTGTGGGCCAATCACTTGATCACCTCCTCCAGGCAATCAATACACAAGTAAGTGTTGTTTATGATCATCATTACCACTTTACAGTAGTGTGCTTGCAAGCGTCGAGTAGGCTTACAGCTGCTACAACAGTACACAAGTAATTAAGAATTCAATGTTGAAACTCGAGCACACTTGCATCCAGATTTTTTTTCTCAAATATTTATTGTCATCTTTTCCATGAGACTAACATGACCACAACATGCACAGCTGTGCTACAATGTCTGCCTGTGTATCCCGTAGATAATTCCAGCGAATTCTTCCTCAGCTGCTCAGTAAGTACATGTATAATGACAACGATATGACCTTATACAATGCACAGCAATGTTTGCAGCCAATAGTTAAATTCTCCCAAACTGAGGTCAAGTTAGGTATTATAACCTGTATCCACACTTGACCAAACAAAACATATTTAAGTGGGGATGTTACAATATTAAACAAGGGACAAAGGAGAAAATGTTTAATTTCCATTTCTGCCTGATATAAAATTTGGTTTAGAGGGTTATGTCACTAAATTGCAACTACTGATCTGTGTTTTATATGATTTTCAATGCATTCAATATTTGAGCCAAATCTGAGCTTCCCTGATGAAGTTGTATAACTTTTTTAAAATGCTTTTTGATAAGGCGTAGTGCTGAAATCAAGCCATTTCTACCTGCTCATAATCTAAAGAGCTCTCCAAAACAGTCTTCCAGAGTGGTTGTTTCTTCTGTGTGTCACGGTCTCCAAGCTAACAGTCTGCGCCTGTGATCTTGATAGCCAACAATCTGCGCCTGTGATCTGCACTGCCTTTATTAACCAGTCTCCCATGTTCCCCCGTTGCCAGATTATCTGTTTTGCCTCGTGCCAGTAATCCAGCGTCCGTCTCCTTGTTGTGCTCCTTCATTACCCGGTTGACCACAGCCTGTCTTTGACCCTGCCTCTCCTCCGCTGAAAGTCGAGCGCCCCAGCTGCATCGGCTCCCCAGCGGGTGCCGAGGAGGCGGCGGTGACCGAAGGTGGAAGATGGGACGGTGGCAAGCGTCGAGGAGGCGGACCCGGGGTGTCCCGAGAGCTGACTTGCGAGTTGAGACAATTCCATTCCGTGGAGCGATGTTCAGACCGAATGTCGGCGCGATTAGCTCATCCAGGTCGGAGGGAAGATCACGAGCCAACAGATGAGCTTTAATCCCAGGCGAGAGTCCCTGAAGGAAAGCGTCGTAGCACGCAACAGCGCTCCACCCGCTATCCACCGCAGTCGAACGGAAGGCTATAGCATAGTCTGTTACCGACTGGTCGCCTTGCTGTAAACCCAGCAGCTTTTGGGCAGCCTCACGACCCACCAGTGAGCGACGAAACAGGCTGACCAAAGCACTAAAAAAGTCAGTAGTGGTCTGGCACGCCGCGCTCCTATTCTCCCACTCCGCAGCTGCCCAAGCTGCGCCCTGCTGGTAAGGAGGGAGACGACGTACGCCACTTTGGACCGCTCGGCGGAAAAACATAATGGCCGTAATTCGCAGTGGGGCTCGCACTGTAAGCAGAACTCTCGGAAGTTGTTCTCCTCGCCGGAGAATGGCACGAGAGGTGGAACGGAGCCGCTGGAAGGTAAGGGTTGCCCCATGTCACGTACCTGTGTCGACAGTGAGTTCAACTGAGAACCGAATGCCGTGAACAGGTGATCCGTCTGCGAGCGGTGCTGTTCGCCGGTGTGAGAAGGTCCGGGGCCCGTGACAATACCTATGATGTTGATGAGATGCAGGAGCAGAGGAGCAATCTGCTTCGCCATTTTGATACCTGTTTAAAGATCTCAGATGAAGGGAATCCGGGAACCGGAACACAGGAGGTATACGCCGATAGGATAAAAGTTGAGGCTCCAGTCCCCCACAAGGAGGACCGGAGGAGGCACTAGCCATCGCTGCATCCAGAAACCGAACTCCAACACGGGAAGGGCGATGTTTAAAGCCTCTTCGGTCGGTAATACGGCAACGATGATGACGTGGTTGTTTTCCCTTTCGTGTGAAGAATTCTTCGTCGGACAGGTTAGTCATTGTAATGGCAAAAATTGCTCCAAAAAACTCCGGTGGGTGCTTTTAGTCAGCAAAAGACAATGGTCGAGTCAATAAAGTCTTTTCAAACAAATTGTTTTTAATAAAAGGTAGCTTTCGTTTTACAGCTAAAATGGCGTTAAAAAGCAAGTGCATAAAAAAAAAACAGTTGCCAACGCAACGTTTCGATGCCGGTAAATCTTCTTCAGGCATTAGGCAAAGGAGAAAATTTTCTGTGAGCTTACCAGGTAGGTCTTCACATGTTAAAACAATTTGTCAGAGTGAACAGACAACAGCTGGGTGCGGTTAAAAAGCATGTGCGCGTTGCATGCTGGGAGTTAAAGGTAATGAGGCTTATTGCCATATTAGGAAATCTAGGTCAAACATAGACAGTGTTGGAGCACCCCCTCCTGGACAAAGGTTATATTACATTTCAGAACAAAATTAACAACACACAAGAGTTTTAAAAAATGAAAGTAATCATTGGTTAAAGGTAAGTAATGATAAAAATAAACCATTTGGAAATGTAAACATTAAAATTATTTATGTAAGATAAAAACAAAGACAGTTGTTGTGGCTCAAAATCAAGAAGATGTTTAGATTTAAAATCAAAATTAAGGTTGTGTTAAGGTAAAGTCACAAAAAGGGTTCACCGGTGCTGCTCCGGGGTGGTTGCGGAAGCGTCGGGATTGTCGGCTGAGTCCATGGCCAGATTATACTGTCAGGTGTTGGTGGACTCAAATGCACGACAACCACTGATGCAGTTTAAGATGTTTATTGAAGCAGGGAGGTCGGGCAGTCCAGGGTCGAGAACCAGCGCAAGCGGTGGCAGTGGCGCCTCCAGAAATTTTCCATAGGGGTGGCCAGATGAGGACACTTAAAATCTTGGAGTGGCACACCAAAACTAAAAGCCATAATTTCAGGATATCATTATACTGTTGTAGTAAACCAGCCAGTAGAAAACTATCAGAAAGACTTAAGGAAATGCCTACTGATATACTTTGGTTTATTGTGTTATATTTAATGTTACTAATGATCTAATGTGCTCAGACTCTGCTCTGCTCTTGACTGGGAGATATCTATGATAAACCAGAGGCAAAATCAGTTATTATGACATTAAAATAATAATAATAGTGGTAATAATAATAATAATATTTAGTCCCTCTCAATAGTAATTATCAATTATAGCTGTAATAATAGCCTGTAGGTATTTCTATTCAGACAAATGAAACTCAACTATCAATAAACAAGCTTTAATTGATTATGTCATGATTTGTAATTTAATGGAACACACTAAACAAAACATACATTTCTCCAGATGACGTTACTATCTAGCCTAGCCGTCAATTTCATTATTAAGGCCAAACAGTCATAATTTCACCAGTTGGTCCAGGAACAGGTTGAGCAGCTGCTTTTGGCTCTGTTATTGACGCTGGCTGTGTATCCTGCTCTGTATTTTCCTCTACTCCATCCTCCTCCTCTTCCTCCTTCTCCTCCCCCTCCTCACTAAGCCTCTGTTGCTGCCTTGTCGTCTCTTTCTCTCCTGTTCTAATATTCTTCTTAAAATAAGAAGAGATGTCTGTGGACTTCATTGTCTGAAAATGACTGACATAACATATACAAGCAGCTTGCTAACGTTAGCTACGTAACTCAGTTATACATGTCAAAAAGCTGCTCTAACAGGTGCTGTAGCGGCACTATGTAGCACTTGGGGGGTGCTGTGAGTGAGGGAAGATCAAAAGCGACTTGCCTGGCTGGCTGCGCATTTGGGGTGAAATGCATTGTAGTAGGGTCAGTACCCTACTACAACCTATACTGGCCAGAGTGGGGTGGCCAGTAAATTTATAGGGGTGGCCACCCCCTGGTGGCGCCACTGAGCGGTGGTACAGGCAGGCGGGATCGGCGTCAGGGACGGGCGGAGGTCGATAACAGCGAAATGATCCAGATGGGGCAGAGGAGGGACGTAGTCAGATCCAAGCAGGGTCGTTATTGGGGAATCGGTCCGAGGACGAGGCGGAGACAGGGTCGAAGATGGGTTGTTGTCAACCGGGGAACGAAGGAGCACACGGAGACAGACACTGGATTACTGGTGCGAGGCAAAACAGATAATCTGGCAACGCGGGAACATGGGAGACTGGTTAATAAAGGCAGTGCAGATCACAGGCGCAGACTGTTAGCTTGGGGAACGTGACACTGTGTGATTTTGTGCAGACACTTTGATCATAAGAGTGAACACACTATAAGCATGGGTGTTAACATCATACCTAGATTTATTTGTGTTCTTTTATTGTGAATGCAGGATTCGGACCCTGCACAAGACTTCTCCCAAGACAGGCCACCAGTGATCAAGAGCACTGCAATCATCCTAGAAGGAAACATTGCAATGGATGAGGTTCCCACAACCTCTCTAGGACTTTGTCTTCTGTTTGGCTTGATAAATGCACTACAGCTGGATTACCCCAAAGGTATGAAAAACACATTTGAGTTCATCCAGAAAGTATCGCTGAACCTCGGACAACAAAAGCTCAGCCCAAAACTGCAAACATTAAAATGCTCTTTTGAGCCAGACGTTATGGCTAGGGATAGCTATACTGTTTTTTTTAAGTGGGGTGTGTGACTCACTGAGTGTGATGGTGCTGAACAATTTAAAAAAAAAAAAGTGTTATTTAGTATGCATTTATTTTTAATGTATAGAATGTTATATTTTGCTTGCTGCTTTTTTTGTTTTGTTTTGATAATGAAACTATGACAGAATATGTATTCTGAAGAAATAAGAAAATGCACAACTCAGTGAGAAATGTGATTTGTCACAATAAATGTCAAAAGAATTGCAGTGGTGTTTTTTTTGTTGTTTTATTTCTTCAAGGCTCATTTCATTCCATACTAATCTGACTCAGTATTATGGGTGTGCAGAAAGGGTGGAGGTACTTGGGGAGCCGGTAATTCATGTTGATTGTTGATAATGTTTACAAATACTGTGACAAATAAGTGATTATATATATATTATATGTGTGTATATATATATGTATATATATATATGTATATATATATATATATATATATATATATATATATATATATACGATTAATCGCACTCCAATCCGGGAGTTAATCGCGATTGAAATGGCTCATTTGAAGTCTGCCAAAGGCATTCAAAATATGTGTGTGCAACATAAATAATGACCAGAAGTAAGTCCTTGAGGACGGGTTTCTGTTTATTATTCAAAATAAACATACATCGTAGGCAAGTTGGCTTAGGCGACATGTAACCATTAGGCAATTTGACACACAGGTCTGTCTTATGTGGACAAATTTCTTTCATGAACTACCTGGAATGACCAACAGAGGGTGCAACAACACCATGCAACAGCAATGGATGGGGTCTCTCCTCTCCTTGCAAGGTGAAAGGTAGGACCCCCCCACCAGTTTAACCAACTGAGACTACCTGGGCAATCACAGTTCATTACACAGTCCAGCCCCCCGCCTCTCCTGTGCCCCCCTCCCATCACCAGACCCCCCAATTCGCCATACTAATGTGATGTTGAGCAGCCAGATGCCGCTGAGGGCGGTAAATTGGAGGGGGGGCGCTGGGGGTTAACTGGCAACGTCAGGACTGCACTTCCCTTTCCAGGCAGTAAGGGGAGTGGGAGAGTGGGAGAGTGGGGGGGTGGGCGTGTTCGCAGACTAGAGAGTTCAAGTAGCAGCATCATGAGTTGCACAAAGAGCAGAATTAGTGCAATACCTCTGACTATTAAGTGACTGCAGCAGAAACAGTGAGAACAGTAACAGCAGCAGGAGCCACCTTTACGCAGATTTTGCGCGCAGGCAAAAAAAAAAAAAAAAAGGGGAGGGGGGGTGAAAGCGCAGGAGGGGAAGGAGCGCGCGATTTCTACCCCGGTGTGTGATGGAATGCAGCGCGATCAACAAAGAACGTCAAAGCAGAAAAATGAGAATGGGTGGATTGGGGGGGCAGATTGTGTTGTAGGGACACCTATGGGCAGCGGAAACCACGTCACTTCTCCTCACATAGCAACAGAAGCGCTGACCTACATGCCTCCACCACCGCCCGCCCGCCCGCCCGCGTTGCGCGGTGGAAAACTACATCAATCGATGCCACATATGGACCTGATGTTCCGATCCGGTCCAATTTAAGACAAAAAAACAAAACAAAAACCTTCCACCTATTTCATTATGCATGGCGAGAATCATTAGTATAGCACAGAGTTAAATGGGGGAGAAAAACAACTGACTGCTGGTTACAAAAAGATAAAGGAAACAAACAGCGCAGGACAAAGTGCTTCCCTCCCTTCGATAGAAGAACTTTTTTTGATGGGATGCATGGAACAATGCCACACGGTTTGTTGGTCGAATCCGACCGAACGCGGAGAGATACATCTGAACTTTCCACACGCACGACGTCGATCGGCTCCGAACATGGAGAGTGGACATAATGGTGGACGGTGTTACCTGCTTCTGACACTGGAGAAGGTCGTCGGCTGCTGCCCCTTTTCCACCTCTCCTACTTCTTTACGTCGGTTTCTGCCGGATGCTGTCGCCAGTGGCGGCGGAGGCACCAGCACTAGCAAGGCAGTAGCTTGCGCAGTCATCTCCATAGCGGGCAGCGTCACAACCCGACCAACAGCACAAACTACTACCTCAGCCAGAGTCTGGGCTCGAACAGGCCGGGGGTAGAGTGGGGGGGGGAGACAACACACAACATAGGTAGAATTAAAGCGCATCAAACGACATGAACCTTCCCCCCGGAGCCGCACAGTTCTCTCCTCCCCGCTCGCCCTGCTCGCCTCTGCGCGCTATTATGAGGGAAACCCCGCCCAGCGGAGCTGCTCCTTCCTACTTCTCCTCCTCCTTGTCCAGAACCCCAGGAGCCTCCAGGGGGCAGTGGCACCGCTACGTCCCGGTATATTATGATCGTGATCGTGATGATTCTTCGCGATTGCGGAGGAGGGGTGAGGGGGTTAACAAAGCAAAACACTGAAAATAAGACTTCTGAATCCTATCAAATCAAACCAAGTTTATTTGAAGTGCAAAATCATAATTATCTCCTTTTTGGGTTCTTAAAGACAGTACAGAATTTACTTATTTCCAAATTTTTACAATACTTTTCCTATTTTCCCCCGGGGTGAGGTGAAGTTTTTAGTTTCTCAGTTTCAAGTCTCAGTATCTCATAACAGTTTCCAAAGACTGTCGCAACCATGTTTTCTGTCGACAGTTTTTTGGGTTCTTGCTTTCTGATTGTCAGCGAAGCAATGATTTTTCTTCAGGGTCTCAACAAAGGCGGTCACTCTCTTCCTCTCCTCTCCCTCATCTTCCCTGCTTCACTTCTCTCGTCTTGTCGTGACTTTTAGAGCCTCTCACTGCTCTGCTCTCCAAACTAAACCATGGAATTGATCAACTGGTCTCTCAACGCAATTGACAAGACCGTCTCTACGAGACACGCCAGTTTGGGGGAATCTGTTGAGGATATCGAAGATGTCTACCTATTCGGATTAATGATAACAGGCTTTCTGCTGATTGCTTTTTGCATTTTCCTGGTTTATCAACAAATTCTGAAGATGAGGGCACCGGTCCATGGCCCCCAAAGGCTGCCCCTTATGATTTTTGAGGTGGGTAAATCCATTGGCACACAGACTGTGGCGATTCTGCCTTGGCCTTGGGCAAGGCCGCTGCTGGAACAACTCCTCCAGTAGTTCGATGCTCTGAACTTCCTCCCTCCCCCCTTCCCTCATGGACACCTGCAGATTGTTCACTTTGTCTGGGGCACAATCAGGGACGTCTCCGCAGCAGTCGGAGAGACAAAGCGACTCTCTGGGGCCTACACACACACATCCATGGACACTTGCAAACACACATATACGCACTCACCCTCCACCCCCATCCAACACCTTCACCGCTTCATCCCACAGTGCTGTAGGCGGGACCTGCGTGGCGGCACCTCAACGGCTGTGGCTGGCTGGCTGCCTACACTGGAGCAACTCACCTCCCCTTTTCCCCTCCTGCTTTGCAAGATTTCGAGTCTCTATGCTTGCAACGTTTTATATGTGACCGTGTTGCTGAGGTTTTTTTTTTTTCCAGTCCCACACTGTATTCCCTCCCAGGAACATTGATTGAGAGTGTCTTTTTTTCTCCCCCTCTCCCCTTCTGTTCTCCCGTTTCTGTCCCCCACTGTCAATTCTCAATCCTGCAGTCCTGTCTTTACCATGTTGTATTGTATTTGTGCTGTATATGTTTGGACGGGGATTGCACAATTTCGTTGTATGTTTAGGTGTTGCAATGACAATGAAGTCCACCTGTACCTGTACCTGTATTTTGAAGCCAAGACTTGACACAGACATCTGGGGTGAACATTCTGAGTGAAGGGCCAACACACATGATAAAAAGCAAGACTGACATACTTTTCTTTTTACCTATGGGGTGTGTTGTGGGAAAGAGCAAAGATACTGATGCAGAAATGCTGAGTAAATAAGCAATTCAAGGAACAGAAATAAAAGATCGGATATCCGAGGCACAGACACAGTACAACCAACAGAACAGATGCAACAAGTGCAAGAGCTCAAATGAATGCGAGTGCAAGTGCGAAGAGTAAAGATGTGCCTTACAAATACTTTTCCATTACAGGTTCGAGTTGTGCTTACGATATTCATCTGACTAAACCCACGCTCACACTCAGCTGTGGAGATGATCAAGCATGTTCACTGCTTGAAGGAGGGGTTTCACCTCTTTTGGTGCTGGTGGTTTCACTTCACCAACAAATTTGAGGTTCTGACCAAGTCAACGTATTCCCTCATCCCTCTTTGAATTTGTCTGCCATCATCAAGATTGAAAAAGGAGCAGAGTTCCTGTATTTCCTTTTTGGCATAATGAACCCCACACTCATCTGGCAAGTTAGAGGGGTGCAGCAAGCATAGAATAATTTGCACTAGTGGCAACATTAGGCCCCCCTAAATAATTTGATGTTTATTATTATCATTATTATTATTATTATTATTATTACAAACAATCTCTGACAAATTTTATGTAATAGGGCGAGAATAGGAGTTAAAATTAATATTCACATTACCTGTCATTAATGCTTTATTATAATCATAAATCTGTCAGTTTCCCTTCATTTTATGGTGGATAGCCCCTTCACTGCGCCGTTACCCAGTCTATTCCACTTGGCCATATAGAGTACGCCCATATCACTGAAAATCTAGTCCATGTTTTCCCTGCAGCCTTGCTTGCACTCAGTGCCTGCTGCGCGTGGTAGCTTGTGTACCTTTGCAGCACACAGAGCCATCTGGAGCAGCAGTAGGAAAAGAACGGGGACAATAATGGATATACGAAGGTTTTTCAAAAAAAAGTAAGTATTCATCACTGCTGGTAACAATTAGTTAGCTCCAGCCCACAGTTGACAGCAGAAAATCCAATGAACCAAGCACCAAGAGCGTTTTTGTGCGTTCTGGAGAACGGTTATGACATCAAGATATTGTGCCACTATAAACATAGTATATTTGAGCCAAGCAACAACAGATGACAATTTAATAATAAATAAACAAACAATAAATAATTCTCTGAATTATGAGGAACAATGCTTTTCATAAATTAAACTATGGTAATTCCATTACCCTTTTCATATGAAATACTCAAAAATATCCATAAGCTGGAAGATGGGATGGAAACAACTTGGTTGGAAATTTTCTTACAAAAATAAACCAAAAAACATGTTTATCTGTGGAGACTGGAACTGCTAAAGTCATACCGATGTACAAAACTGGTAATAAACTTCACAAATTATAGGCCAATCTCTGCTCCCTCAATTCTCAAAAATTCTAGAAAAACTCTTCAATGATAGACTATGCAAATTCTTAGACAAATGCAAATTACTTACTGACAACTGTTGGAACGCCTTATTTTCTAGTGTCATGCTGACGATCAGCGCGTTCGTTGAATGAAAAATCTTAGGAAAATGATGCAGATTTCAATATGTCTTTAGTAAACACATTAATTCAGGATACAAATATACAGAGCTCTGGGGTCACCTAACATCATGTTCAAACTAAACTGTCCAGAAGCATTTCAGTCCTGTCCAAAGCAAAGTATTTTCTGAACAGTAAATCACTCCATTTTGTATATAACTCATTAATATTACCATATTTAAATTTTTGCTCTGAAATCTGGGGAAATACATACAAAAGCTCTTCACAACTGCTGTGCGTTCCTCCGAAGCGAGTTATCAGGATAATCCATTATGCACATTTTCAAGAACACAGTAATCAGTTATTTATACAGTTTTGATTTAGTGGAAATCAAAACGGCACAATTGATGTTCAAAGCAAGGAATAATTTGCTACCTAATAATATACAGGAAATGTTCTTTGATAGGGAGGGGTGTTATAAGCTCAGGGGACAATTTAACTTAAAGGTTCGCCCTATCCGCACAACCAAAAAGAGTGTCTGTATTTCGATTTATGGTGTCAAATTCGCGAATAGGTTAGGTGTGGAAATTTAAGAATAAATATAAAAATATCATATTCAGGTACATTAATCTTGAAATACCTTGCTAAAGTAGAGGCTGTGTGTGTACGTGCCGTTTATTTTCATTATCTTTCTATATTTACCTTAATGGATAACTGTATATAATGAAGATACTATATATATGTATATGCATTTTATTTATACCTTTTTTGTATTTATGGAGACATAACTACACACACATACACACATATGTATATATACATATATATACATATATACATATATATAAACAGGCTGGACCAGAACAATTCATGTAGTTCATAGAAATGTCCTTGATGAATGTCCTAGTTGAACTTTAACACTGAGAGTGAGTGAGTGAGTGTGTGTGTGAGTGAGGAATAAAGAGGGAGTGAGTGAGTGTGCGAGGGAGTGAGTGAGGAATGAAGAGAGAGAGAGAGTGACTGAACAGGGCGATGGAGTGGGTGAATGAGCGAGTGAGTGAGTGAGGAATGAAGAGAGAGAGAGAGAGTGACTGAACGGGCGATGGAGTGGGTGAATGAGCAAGTGAGTGAGGAGGGGGTGAGTGAGTGAATGATGTCGAGTTGGAATATAGCACTCTTCTGTATATATATATATATATATATATATATATATATATATATATATATATATATATATATATATATATATATATATATATATATATATATATATATATTTATGTATATATATATGTATATGTATGTGGTTGTTTTATAATTGATAACCCGGCCCTACAATCTAGAATTAGTAAATTGTATCTATTATATCTACATATCTATATTGTATTTATGGAGACAAAACTATATCTGTTATAGCTAGCTAACAACAAAATGGGGGGGGGGGCTGATGGTTGGGATGATGGTGTTGCATCACCTTTTCTTTGAACTACACTGGGTTTGAGCGACAGTTTGTTGTAGCTCTGGATGTGAAATTCCCTCCCACTCGGACTCTGTCAACTCTCTGACATTTCACTGTGACCTGTTATCAGTTTTCAGACTGTAGCAGCTGCGTGCTGACGCCCGACGAGAAGAATGTAAAAAGGAAGTGAACGCAGCTGGTTGGAGAATTGTCCCATTTATTTTGCAGACATGAACCTCCCTCCACTGACGGCCGGCTTCACATGACATGGAATGTTACAATCGCTTTTATCAGCTGGCATAAAATCCTCACTGTTCAAAAATGTTTGCAAAAGTCCAAGTGTTCATTTTTCAGGATCAATCAAGAAACAAAGACTCTTGTTTTTGTTGGGTCTTTTTTGTTTTTTTTTGTTTAAATATATTTCAACGCGACCAGCGTTGACCAGGAAGTGCAGCCAATGTGCGGGGGGGTGGCGAGGAGGAGGCGGGGCTGCATGTTGATGATGCGTTACGAGGGTCAGTGTTGACCTTCATCCTGGCTTGGCGCCAGCACCACGAGGAACCTCGCTTGTCTCACCACAGTGTGGATGAGTCTCGCAGGACTTCCTGTGCCTGCACTTCTGCAGCATGGGCGTCCAGAAGACACATTCAACATTTCTTCTTCATATATATATATATAAAAAAAAAACAAAACAAAACAAAAACAAACAAAAAAACAAAAGGATAGGGTGAAGATGAAGCTGATCAGGACTCTCCGTTCTGGACTCTGGAAGCGGGGGGCTGCATAAAGTCTTTGAAGGGCCCCAGGGCCTCCTTCAGCGCTGAGCTCACCTCAGGAGAGGAGCACGTGATGCACTCCACCAGGGTCGGGTACAAAGAGATCACCTGGGCCCAGGTGTTGCTGTCCACTGTGTGTGATTGAGAGAAAAAGAAAGAGGAGGAGGGAAGGAGGAGGAGGAGGAGAAGACCAAGAAAAATAAGAGGAAGAAGGTGGAGACGAAGGAGAAGGAACAAGATGAAGGAGAAGAAAAAGAAGAAGAAAAAGTAGAAGACAAAGAAAATGAAGAGGAAGAAAAAGAGGAAGAAAAAGAAGAAAAGGGGGAGCGAAAGGAGAGGAAAAGGAGAAGAAGAAAAGGGAGAAGATGAAAAATAAGAGGAAGAGGAAGAAGAAAAAGGAGAACACGAAGGTGATGATGAAGAAGAAGAGGAAAGCATGAGGAAGAGAATCATTTCATGATGAAAAGGACTTTCCTGAGACTTTGACACATGGATATTTAATGGCCAATATGCAGCAGTGATATGAAGGGACGTCTTTTCAAGCAGACACCTGATTGGCTCCTTGTCTGACACTCACCGTTTTCTGGTTGGGTCTTTTTTAGCGAGTCCATCAAAGTGCTGATGGCTTTCAGCACAAATATTATCTCCGTCACTTGTTGTCTGAGACGGAAAAGAAAAGGAAATTAGCAAAAGCACCCAGTCAGCTTTGGAGCTGCAAGCTTTAGGTGCCCTCTCTCACTCACTCCTACTCACTCAGAGGAGTGAAGAGTGCTATATTCCAACTCGACATCATTCACTCACTCACCCCCTCCTCACTCACTCGCTCATTCACCCACTCCATCGCCCGTTCAGTCACTCTCTCTCTCTCTCTTCATTCCTTACTCACTCCCTCGCACACTCACTCACTCCCTCTTTATTCCTCACTCACACACACACTCACTCACTCTCAGTGTTAAAGTTCAACTAGGACATTCATCAAGGACATTTCTATGAACTACATGAATTGTTCTGGTCCAGACGGTGGGTCAAACACTGGACTAGTGGCCCTGCAGACGGGGTCAAAGGTCACACACTGCCAGCAGGAGGTAAGACTCCTCACAGAGGCGGTGACGTACCGGGGCAGCGGGCAGCGTCCGCTCAGCCTCTCGTCCTCTACGTAACGCCGCAGGACGTCCTGGGACCTCTGGAGCAGCACGGCCAGCGCCATCCTGGAGATGAGACCCTCCTGCGGCGTTGACGCCTTGTTGCTGAAGGAGAACTGCAGCAATGTCTCGAAGCAAACCTTGGAGAAGTCCTCCCTCATCCGCACCTCGATCTCCGCCTCTGTGCGGGGAGGGGGTGTCACCGGGCGGGTTAGATTCATCTGCAGACCCCTGCACCCCTCCCCCCAGACCCCGTACCTCTCCAGACACCACCCACCCACACCTTCCCCAGACCCTGGGGTAACTGGTGAGTAGCTGGTCAGTTACCCTCTAGGACTCTTCCCCGCTATGAGACGTGAAAATATTCTGGACTTTTTCTGGACTCAATGTCAATACTGCACTGATGGTTTCTAAAGCCCTGCTGACCTCTGCACCACTGACTGTCACTGACCCCTCAGACCTCCCCTAGAAACCCCACTGACACCACAGACCTCCCATATTCCTGCAACCCCCTGAGGACTCTGAGACCTCTGAGGGGTCTGAGGGTTCTGAAGGGTCTGAGGTCTCGCAGGTCCTCCTCCAAAGGGCAGTAGCCACTAAAAGGCCTCATTTAATGTGCAGCCTTGCCTGTGAAGGACGCAGATTGTGAGTGGATGGATCCTCTGTTGAGCATCGCCATGATCTGACCAACAAAATCTTTGGGGATGAAATTGGCGAAGGGTAAAATTTCTGTGCTGATGAGCTGGACCACCTGAAAAGAAGGAGAAAGAAAGAAAAAAAGAAGAGGAAACAAGTGTGATGGCGGCTGCCAGACAATACAATCGCAAAGGTTTTTGTTTTGGGTCTACTGGCCTCCACGTCCACGGCTTCGTTGCTCTGGAACTCCTGGATGGAGAGGTTGTCTGGAGGTGTGCTGTGGACAGCCACCACCACCACCACCATCAGCTCACTGCAGTCGTTTGTTTTTCTTTTCTTATTTGTGCAGAGCAAACCTATTAGAACCCAAAATACCTTTTGGTGAAGAGAAAGTCCTGGAAGGCGTTGGCCAGCTCAGGCCACATAGTGCTGAACCTGCCGGAGGAGGCGTGCTGCCGGGCCACGGGCAGCCCGATGGACAGCACCTTCAACAGGGATGACACGGCCAGCTTCCAGGTGCTCTCCGAGGGACACGAGTACTTCAGGCCCAGTGGCACCCGCAGAGTCTGGATGGTTGGGGGGTGAATGGGGAGGTCAGGCGGCACTCCTTAGCCAAGCTAGCCTGGCTAGCGTGAAATCCAAACAACCACTCGCAGATAGCGGAGACACTGAGACAGCTGGGTCTTCTGAAGGAACAGGAAGTCCTTCCTGCCCAGAGAAATCACTCTCTGAAACTCTTCCCTACTAGGTAACTAGGTAATGACTGGTGAGCAGGTGAGTTACCCTTTAGAACTCTTCCTCGCTGTTCAAGGCCACCCACTCGGCCAGATACTATTCTGGAATTTTTTCGGGACTCAATGTCAATATTACACTGACTCTGGTTTGGTTGTTGCATATAGATTGTATTGTTTTGAGTGCCGAAACAGTGTAGTTTCCCAATTTGGGATCAATAAAGTACATCTATTCTATTTGATTCTATTCTATCTAAAAGGTGAGGTGACCTTGGAGTGCTGACCTTGACAATGCTCTGCAGGACCTTCTCATTGATGACAGCTTTATGGCACGCCGTCTTCTGGTAGAGCTCCACCACCACCTCTAGGGAGCGCTCCGCAAAGGGCACGTAGTTCAAGGCCACCCACTCGGCCTGAGGAGGGACACACACACACACACACACACACACACACACACACACACACACACTTGAGAAAAGCTGCGCTCGTCCCTCTATGGCCTTGTGGAAGCAGGATTGATTTGATTTTAAAAGCCACACTTTGTAGAAGATGTACTGGAAGTACTGCGTGCACATTGGCTTCAAAGTTACAGCTACTATGGCTGGACTTGGTCCATTTGCTGAGAGCCAAACAAACAACTTGCAGTCACAAGGTGTGTCTTTTGGAAAAAAAAAAAAAAAAAAAAGAAAAAGAAAAAAATGAATAGACGTGGGTGCTTACAAATGTCACCAACAACCAGCAGGGGATGGAATCTCTCTCTTTCTCTCTCTTTCTCTCTCACACACACACACACACACACACACACACACACACACGCACGCACACGCACACACACGCACGCACGCACGCACGCACGCACGCACGCACGCACTTCACCAGCAGTTAGTGGCAGGCAGGTAGGGGGTGCTATGGAGTGAGTGAGACACTGATGAAGGTGTGACTGTTGCCATCCAGCACATCTTAGTCAAATATTTATTTATTTATTTATTTTTTAATATTCTTTAATCGGTGGACTTGGGGGGGTGGGGGGGTTGCAGAACTCACCGGTGCAAACAGCTGGATCTAAAAATGGTTATCGAGTCCCAACAAAAAACAAAATGAGAGAAAAATTGCAATTAAAGTAAGAAATTGTGCAACGATATTTACAGCCTTGTCACTGGATAAATGACTTGATGACTTTTTTTATTTGGAAAAAAACAAAACAAAACGCACTCACTCCTGCTGAGAGGGTGAGGGTGGGGGTTGTGCGGTGTGGGGAGAGAGGGAGGGAGGACAGAGAGAAGGAGGGAGTGACGGAGGGAGAGAGGGAACAGAGGGAGAGAGAGGGAAGGCAGAGAGAGGAAGGGAGAGCAGAGAGAGAGAGAGAGAGAGAAGGCAGAGAGAGGAAGGGAGGACAGAGAGAGAGAGGGAGGAGGGACAGAGGGAGGAACGTAGGGAGGCAGGACAGAGGGAGTGAGAGAGAGAGAGGAAGGGAGGACAGGACTGGGGATGTTGATGGAATGATGAACCCATACAGAAAGATCATCAGCAATGATGACACATCAATGGAGGTTGGGAGGTGAGAATGGCTGGAATAATAATCTGAACCCAATCTGAATCCAAATCTCAACATGTCAAGGTACGAAGACAGTAGTATTTAGTCATAGCAGGGACAGTAATAGTAATAGTAATATCTCAAATATTTTTGTCTGTGATTGAAGAAAAATACTAAATGGTAAATATTAAATGAAGACACAATGAATGCCATTTAGTTACTCATCTGAACCGTTTTTTAAACACCACTACCCGCTAGGGAGCGAGAGACAGAGTGAGAGAGAGAGAGAGAGAGAGGGAGAGAGAGAGAGTGAGAGAGAGAGAGAGAAACAAGCCAATCAGAGCCGCTCCAGGTTGGACTCCCGCCCACCCACCTGGTTGTACTTGGCGTTAGCCACGTGTTTGGTCTCCACGGGGCCGAACTGCGGAGGCTTGCAGGAGAACTCGACGAAGAGCAGCAGCTGCTGGAAGATGGCTGGGTACATGACTTGCAGGTTCTCCAGGCCCACACAGATGGCCTGTAGCAGGAGAGCAGGGACACACCGCTGTCATCCATAATACAACATCACACCACACTGACACACTGCTTCTGCTGGAGTCAAAAATCAAGCAACACGTTTGATCGTATCTTCAATTGGGAGGAAAGTGTTTTTAAATGAACTATTCCATTATTTCTTTAGCCAAATAATGACAATATAGTATCTTCATTGATTGATACTCAATGTCAGTGTGAACCCTGGGCTAACAGTTGAGATGCTCACTGAGCTGATATCCACTGTCACTCCAAAAGGGAATGGTAGTACTTTTTAAACCAATTAGGTGAAATTGGATATTGGAATTTTTTCCACACCTGACTTTATCTTATGCTGCGCTAGCGGTTGAAGAACACCGCTCTACTCCTATGCCCACAAGTGGTCTGGCATGCGCACTGTAGCAAAAGATAGGACTTGATCCTTTCCCTGAACATGGCTTCACATTGATATTTTGTACTAGTCTTCTCGTCTGCCCACCTTCTGCAGGACGTCCAGCGAGGTGAGCACTGCCTCCTGCAGGCTGGTGAGCACTGCCTCGCTGTAGGAGGGCAGAATGAAGGGCGAGGCCTCGCTGCTGATGGGCACCGACACGGCGCCGTGCAGGACCACCCCCAGCTTGCGCAGCTCCTCCATGCTGAAGTCGGCCTTGATGTGCTGGTAGAGCGCCGGGAAGATCTGGACCAGCGCCGTGAGGAAGGGCTGGCTTGGGATGAAGGAGAGCCTCTGGGCAGGGGGGGCAGGGGTGGTGGGGTCGGCGGGGGGCCGCGTGCTGTCCATTCCCGTGCGGCACCACGTGCTCCACGCCGACCACCACAGGGCCGAGTCCTCCAAGGCTGACTCCTCCCCCGGGGGCGGGGCCTGCAGCTCAGCGCCATTGTAGCGCGTCAGCCGCTCCACCAGCGAATCGGAGCGCATCAGTGGTCTACCGGGCCCCGAGGCCAACAGTGGGTCGATGAGCACCGGCGGGACGCCCACGGTGGCCAGGGCATCACCGGTTCGATCCGAGTCCTTGGCGGGCGCCGCCATCTGCAGGACCTCCTGGAAGCTCTTGAGGGCGGCCAGAGACACCTCGCTGTTCCTGCTGAGGGCCGCAGACTGGATGTGGTCCAGCAGAACCTCCCACGCCTGAAAGAAATCACCTGGAGGAGGACGCAGAGGAAGGATGGGGAGGATGCCACATTCAGTAGAGGGGTTAAGTTTAGCAGCTGGACCACACACAGAAAACAAACAACCATTCACACTCACACACACACCTACGGTCAATTTAGAGTTCCCAATTCACCTCACATGCATGTTTTTGGACTGTGGGAGGAAGTTGGAGAACCCGGAGAGAACCCACGCAGGCACAGGGAGAACATGCAAACTCCCCACAGAAAGGCCCGGGATTGAACCCACAACCTTCTATTTCCATATATTATCATTCTCAGTGATTACAATCCTGTAGTGTTTGGGGTGGCTCAACTTGAGCAGGGAAAAGCCTTCAGATTGATATGTTGCTGGCCCACCTAGCCGCTGCAGCAGGTAGCGCCTGGTGTTGAAGATGCGGGCCACCCCGGCCAGGGTCAGCACCCAGGTCTCCGCCCACTGCTTCTCCGCCGTGTCGCGCGAGTGGTGGATGAGGATGTTGCCGCCGCCCGACTCGATTTTCTCCTTGTCGGCAGTGGTGGACGCCGTCCGCACACAGTCGAGCAGGTGGAAGAGAACCTGGCGGACGTTTGTTGAAAATAAAGAGCTTGTAACAAACCTTTAGCTGTTTGACTCTTGATGTTGGAGACATTCGATGTGCACATTTATCCAACTGTGAATGTGCAAACGGAATCTGTCTGGTTTTCGGTTTTGTTACTGAACATGTAGAAGGTCAAAAAAACAGTAAGGAAGGAAAAACATCCCTTTTAGCAGGAGTTAGCATTTTAGGCTAACTAGCCTGAAGGCTAAATATACTGTTTTCTTGGGATTTATTATTTTACTTTTTATTACTGTTGGGGATAATTCATCCTTCTAAATATAACTATTTCAATATTACAAAAAATTGTGAGGAGACTTCAGTGTGACGGATATTTTTTCCAAACAAGAACCAACTTCATTTCTGCACTATCACAAACAGAACAGTGTAGAGACTAAGACGCTGTTTGCTACCTTCCAGACCACGATGTGCCACGTCTGCTGCTGCAGCAGCGTCCCGTGGGCAGCGATGGTGGAGAACAGCGTCTGGCCGGCGCTCTTCCGAACGGCAGGCCGCGGGTCCACACACATCTCGCCCAGCTTGGCGTATAGGCACAGCCACAGGCAGTCGAAGGGAGGGGCGGGGTCAAAGGGGCGGTTCAGGGTTTCCCCTCGCTCCTTGGCCTGCTGCTGCAGAGCCGCCTCCTCCCGCTCCAGCTCCTCGGTGATGGCCTCACCCCTTTGGAAGAAGTAGTCGGAAATGTTCCACTGTGGGTGAAACAAAGGGACAGCGGGGAAGAAGGGGTTGGGGGGTGGTACCATTAATTAACCGACACACTCCGAGTGAAATAATCCTGCAAACTGCATGTTGCTGTTTTATATGTTTTATAACAATTGCTACACTCAATTTAAGCTAGAAAACAACTGAAAGCTTAGGTGACGTGAAGACTTTACAGCTTTTGAAGTCGTATCAAGTCATATTTCAGTAACCCTACATTCAATATTCTGACTGCTGGGTGCGCTACCATTGGACTGGCTATTTAAATATTTTTTGTTCCATCACAGAAGCTTCCCACTTTGTCAGGTGAAAGCAGTAAGGAGTGGACAGGTGTTGTCTTCTCACCAGCAGCCCGATGGAGGTCAGGCTGATGTTGAGCTCCTGGTTCTGCAGGCCGAAGCTGCCAGCTACTTCCACCACAATCTGGAGGCAGGTGCAAGGCATTGTAGGTAGGAAGTCCGTCACCACCAACTGCAGGCACTGGAAGGCGGTTCTGATCAACGTCTCGCTGAAAGAGTAACAGGAACATTGGACGTGCTGAGACAAGTGCAGAAAGTTCCAGTCAGACTTAGACTGGTGATGGTGGTCGTCTCCGTCCGTCAGGCCGAGACCCCCCGGCTGCAGCCTCACCCCTGGTCATTGCGGATGGCTCCTATGACGCCAAGGACGAGGGGCCAGCCGGGCCCCAGGCCGTCCCCCTGGCTCTGGAGGATCTGGAGGACACTCTCCAGCTGCTTCTGCCGGATGTCTGCGTGGAGGACATTGGACAACTCCTTCAAGGGGTTGAGCAGCAGAAGCTGCAACCGCTTGGGAGCAGAGAAGGTGGGGAGACTATCACTCACTGGTTCAGCATGAGGAGAATTGAATTTTTTTCAGCTACAATGACAAAATAGGGCAAACACTCATGATTAATAGCCATATGTTTTTTAATATTCACATATTCTTTGTTTTAGTCGTCAGTTATGCTCTTCACAGTTCATCCTGTGTTTTTTTTCTTGCTCTCTGTCTATGTTGATTTCATGGCCACTGTGCCTGTAAATGATCACGTCATGTTTTTTCCGGTTACTTTTATTTTGGTGGCAGATGTTGATGTCCACCTAGGCGGAAACAGTTTAAAGCGGCAATGCTCAAATAGAGTAGAGTAGAGGCCGCGCGAGTGAGAAAGACAGCGAAGAAGAATGGATGGCGCAGAGCAAAGTTTCAAGACTACTACTGGTCAAGGGCGCAGACGGTACATATATTACCTTTGTTCCAGCCAGGAATTGTTGTTGTCAACAACAAGTGAATTTTAACATTCTTTTTATATGACGATGTGCACTCACGTTTGCTTTGTTTGTAGCGTTACAATGCCAAAGCCAGTTGTTGTTTTGACACCTGAGCTACTGTACATCAACGTTGATTTGCGCTGCCGGGACAGCTTCAGTTTAATTTATTTTAAGAGTTTTAATCAATTACAGTTGATTTTGTAAATTCATTGGCATGGTATGAGTTTTAATAATGTTTATTTTTATTGATGAATTTTATATAAACTTTAAACTTATGTTTTATTTTTGATTAAAATTAGCTATTTGTCACTGTTAATGTATGTTAAATATTAATTGTACTGTTTTTTAAGAAGTACTCATTGAAACCCTTTTATTTTTGTGTTCTAGTTTTCATGGTGTTCAATGGTACTTAATTTGGACTGTGTAGTAAAGGCACCTTAACACATCAGTGAGAAGCGTGGACCTACTGATTGGCCAGCGGTAGTTACAGTGCCCACAACCCTTCGTATTCTAGAACCACAGCTGTATGCAACAATAAAAGCTTGCCCATATAGTCAGAAGTGGCCTTGAGGGAATTTACTATTATACTGCGGATTTTCATACTGGCCATTATTGAGCACCGCAAGCATCTCCTGCCCACACCTGGAGTGCAATTTCAATCATGTGTCTCTCTGAGGTGAAGGTAACAGCCTTTCAACTTTTGTTACATTTTCCCATTTGGAAAACTGCCCTGTGTTGACTCTGCTTCTACACTTCAGGGAAGGAGGACACGTCCCGATTGTCTGATTGATTACTACAACAAAACTAGACTGGAAAAAAATAAATAATTCAGCCATATCTTCTATTTTTTTTTTTTTTTTAAAAGAGAATATTAACCAACAGAGACCAGGACAGAAAAGTTATGAGGAATCTTTGTGGAAACACCTTCAAAACGTTTCTAACAATTCATTATTGTGTGTCTCGCTCTGTCTGTTACTACCTGATTCTGCGCCAGCGGAGGCTCGTGTTTGTAGGCGAGGCCAGCCTTAATCAGCGCCGTCAATGCTTCGGCCCCCCACTCTCTCATCCTGGAGTTCGGGTGCTGGCAGACCTGCAAGACACATCACATCATCCACAAATGCACACACAAATGCACAGTGACAATTGTGAAGCTGAAGCTGTGCAGAGCTGCGACTCCCTGTGATGTTCACCAGGGATGGATGTGGGGACCACCACACCACAAACTGGGAGACTTGGGTCTCCTGTCAGTTTCAACAGGGAGATACAAGTGAAACTGCGACATTATTATTTTTATTTTATTTAAATTTATAGCCTGGTTTCTCAGATTCAGGTCCAGGATTCTATAAGGAGAGAATGATCCGTGTGGCTGCTGAGAGGAGACAGCAGGAAACCCAGTTGGTCCTTGTCTATCTATGTAATCATCTGTCTTTCTTGGCTTTGTGTGATCATTACTGCCTCAATCCTACGTGCATCTGGAAGTGAGGACAATCAATGTGGCATTACTGCGAGGAGGATCATTGCTGGGCAAAAATTTGAACAAACGCAAGGCAGCAGCACCTTGCAGGTGCAACTTAAGATTCTGCTGCTGTGGAAAAATACACAAACGGAAAAAACAACAACAACAACAACAACAACAACAAAGATAAACACTGCTAGCAAAGCTTATTGACACGCAGTGGCTCGGAGGGGTAACACGTGGCTTCTCCAATCCAATTTGCCAGACTGGGAACAGAAAAAGCAACGGGCGAGCCGATGATGATGGAGGAAGAGAGGAGCTTACCTTCTGCGAAACACACAGCAATGCAAAGAGAGGGAAGACATAGGCAAAAAACATGTGAAGGAATGTACTTTTGACAACATTTCACAAACACAAAAATCCTCTAACGGGAGCGTGAGTGAGTTCAGTAGCGTCTCTGTTCTACACAGCTCTGACTCAAACTGCTTCTGAAGTGCTTTGAAGTTTGGGATGAAATCAGAATTCAGCTCAGTGTTACTCGGCTCGATCCAATTGAAACGAGTCAAAGGAAAGGTACAGAGTGCACTGGTGGGCTGTAAACACTGGGCTCACCTTGCACCTCCAGTATGGGCGTTGGAGACCCACTTGTGTTTACAATTGTATTTACTTCAATCACAATAGTTATACCCTGAGTGCCCACTCCTACCTACTCTTCCCCCGTCGGCATACCGAGGTGCTGCTCTGGCAGACTGAATTCTAATCCATTCTAAATATCTTGCAAGTTTATTTTTTCTGTGCTTCAACACTAGGGCTGCGAATCTTTGGGTGTCCCGTGATTTGATTCAACATCGATTCTTGGGGTCACGATTCGATTATAAATCGATTTTTTTCAATTAAACTTGATTCTCAATTGAAAATTTTTTTTCTGATTCAAAATGATTCTCTATTCATTCAATACAAAGGATTTCAGCAGGATCCACCCCAGTCTGTCAGTAGATTATTGTAAAAAGCTTTTATAATAATAAAGGACAATGCTTTATCAAGTGATTCTATGTAAACACACAAATGTAAATCCAAGACAACAATATGTTGTCTGATTTATTTATGCTTGCACAAATTTTAACTAGAGCAAAACGTTTTAACATGTGACTGAATCTGACGCTCAGTTACTTCTCACTGTCGTGGAGGGTTTTTTGCGCCTCTGCAGTGTGAGTGGAAGGATGGCTCTAAAACTTTGGCTGATGAGAAGCAAGTGTTTAATCTCGAGAGGAACAAGGGTATCCGAGACAAGCAGGTGTCCGACACAGTTGTTCACCGAATATCATGAGTACAAGTCTTTTATACCACGGAATAAACATGAGCATGAGATGAATAAACATGAGCATACAATGAGCAGATACATATGTAATTTGTTGAACACCTCCCCAACCATATCTGGATTCGCTCCAGACTCAGTGTCGCTAAAGCAAGATACAAACCCCTATCTGAGCTACTGGACGCCTTCGCCAATCTGTCTTGGTCAACCTGACCTAACATCGGTGTTAGAGAAGCTGTATATACTAAAGGTTCGGATCGGCATGCGATTTAGCATATTTTATTAGATCGGTGATCCTCTGATATGCGTTCAAAATCCCCGATCCGATCTTATAATAATAATAATAATAATAATAATAATGATATATAAATAACGTTATACGTTTACAGTTCGCAATGTATAAATAAGAGGTGCATTTC
The DNA here is from genome assembly GCA_009823395.1 of Thamnaconus septentrionalis. Lineage (NCBI taxonomy): Eukaryota > Metazoa > Chordata > Actinopteri > Tetraodontiformes > Monacanthidae > Thamnaconus > Thamnaconus septentrionalis. The sequence continues at coordinate 1,340,251 of CM020513.1, read as the reverse complement.
TGCCCTCTATCAGTCATCTCTGCCCTGCTCCGAACAGACGTGACTTGTTGAAGTTGAAGGTTTCCGCCCAGCCGCACGTCTCCATGTCCCCATATTTGTAAGCAAAGCAACTAGATGGAAGACAAATGCAAACCCGCAGCAAAATGCAAAGTCTGCAAGCTAATAGTTTCACGTGGTGACTCGGTTTCTTTTTCTTCACACACGGCCGGAAGCGGGGGAAAGAAAATCGATTTTTTTGAAAATGAGAATTGATGCTGAATCGAACAACGTGAGAATCGTGATTTGAAATCGAAATGATTTTTTCCCACACCCTGATTAAACACTGCCCGACTGAGATCCAACCACAATTTTTTTTTTTTTTTTGTTGATGCAAGGCATAAAGAGGGGTGCTTTTGAGAGATTGCCATCTAAACAGACTTTACCTCTAATAAGTGGCCAGTTAAGGGCCTCCACAGGATCTGGATGCGGTCCATGTTGACCAGGCCGGTCTCCAGCAGCTTGGCCACGGCAAACAGAGAAGGTTCCTGGACAGCAAACCAGTCAAACAAAACAAACTATTTAAATGTATAAAAATAGGTTGTTTGTGAATGATTTGGAAGATAAAGCTGGTCAGTACTAATTCAAAAAAGACAAGCACAAAAACTTCACGGAACTAGTTTTGACCATTAGGGATAAAATAGACAATGAAATCTTTGTGTTCTTCTACCTTGTTGTTTCCATAAGCCATTTCCATGGCCTCCAGGGAGAGCGAGCAGAGAGCATTCATCAGGTGGTGGAGGGACACGTCGTCCAGATACCTGCACACACACACACACACACACACACACACACACACACACACACACACACACACACACACACACACACACACACACACACACACACACACACACACACACACACACAAACGAAAAATTAAATGTCTTAGGTCAATGTAATCATAGACAATAAGGTAAATAAATGTGATGACAAATAATATGTTTTTGCTCAATTGGCTTTGAGTCTGTTGTTTGTGTTGACTGACTGGGAGCTCTCGAACAGTCTGGACAAGATGTTAGAGATGACGGGCAGATCAGTCATCACTGCAGTTGTCAGCACCTGATTAAATGGAAGCGATTGCAGCAGAAAGTTCAATCAACCGCTGCAAGACCAAAAACCTGACGTTCCAAGGGTTAAAAAATGAGGGCAGACTCACTGTGCTGGGTCCCTCTGCGGCTCGGCCAGGCTTAAGGGCTCCGCCCAACCCTGGCTTCAGCCCCAGAATCCAGACCAGGTGCTGCAACAGGAGAAATTGGAGGGGAGATGAAAATGAGGAACTACAATCTGCAGCAATGGCCGAACAGACAATGAGTGTTGCTGGTGGTGGATCGCGCACATTTATGACGTGTCTGTGTGTGTGTGTACCTGCAGTGTAGCAAGTACCAGCTGCCAGGATGTGCCCAGCACGGCTCCATGGCAGTGGGCCAGGTTCAACAGGGTCCGCATGCACTGGATGTTCTTGGCCGTCAGCTGACAGAAGGACAGACGTTCAGAATGGAAACACGGACAAGAAAATAACAATGCACTTCAAAACAAATGGAAAACCCAGACAAATCCGCATGTTCATGTTCAACAGCGTTTTATTTTATATTTTACATCAATGATTATAATTGAAAAGTGACCATTTCTCAATTTTCCATAAGCCTCAAAGACTTTGAAAGAAGACAAAAATATGTCTTTTTAAAAGCAGCCTCTTCACTTTGTACTTGATGAACTTTGTTTCAACAGCTTCCTGTGTGTCATCGATCAAGCGAACATGGGTGAACTATATAACGAATCCCTTCTTCAATATTAATATTTCTTCGTATTGCTGAGCTTCATTCTTCAATGGCTTCTGGTGAAGTTTAGCAACTGCTTAAGAATGTTCACATTTTTTCTTGAGGCAAAAAATACACAAACATGATTATAAAAGGCGCCAATAGATGCATTTCTGCTTGTTGCCTACCACAACTTTTTGTTTGTGCAGTCGCCTCTGGACAACCGCTGTTTTAGTTTGTTTAATAAATCTTCTGTATCTTCTCCTACGGTTCGGTTCTGGAAAAACTGCTGCCCGAATCGTATCATGAAACATCAAGCGGGACCATCGCTTCTGTGTCAGCGCCTGTGTGTGTGTGTGTGTGTGTGTGTGTGTGTGTGTGTGTGTGTGTGTGTGTACTCACCACCACAGTGCCCTGCGGCTGAGCGGTGAGCGGCTGACCCACAGCCACCACCTGCTGGTGAGACTCACTTGAGGGGCTGATGATCTGCACACTCTGGCCCTGGATGGAGTACGCTGTGACACACACACACACACACACACACACACACACACACACACACACACACACACACACACACACACACACACACACACACACACACACACACACACACACACACCCCTTTATTAACTCCTCTAGTTATGTTCCAGCTGTCTTCAAACATGCTGTGGTACAGCCCCCCCTCCATCCTCTCAAACTTTAGGCCCATCTCCCAACTACCATTTCTGTCTAAGGTAATGAGCGAGTGGTGTATGTCCAGCTGCAGCCATTTCTAGCTAACAACAACATTCATGAGAAATTCCAGTCTGGTTTCAAACCATCTCATAGCACGGAAACAGCTTTCCTGCATGTCCAGAATGACTTGCTCCTAGCCGCTGACGCAGGAAACACTGTGATCCTGGTGTTTCAAGACCTAAAAGCAGCCTTTGACGCTGTGGATCGTAGGATCCTGTTGTCACAGCTGGAGCATTACGTTGGCACCTCCGCTGTAGCCCTGAGCTGGTTCCAATCTTAACTTGCAGGCCGGCTAGTCAAGTGGGGTTAGAGCTGCTCTTGGGCGGAGCCACAGATGGAGGAGAAGGAGGAATTGGGATGGTGGGGGTGGATGGTGTTTGGGTGGCCTGTACAGCTCAAACTAGGAAATCTTTGGACCAACAAACCTTCTTCATGCTTGGAAGCAGACCACCAAAATGAAATGGCCAAACCTGGGAATGGCCACAATAGGGCCCCTTTAAAGTTATGAAACTCGAGAGGGCGCTGCCTAAAAGCAGAGCAAAACCTGAGCATGACAGAGAAGCTATTAATGTCAAACTGCAGTGTGGTCAAAGTGTCCAGAGCATCGCAGACCTTTGCTGCCGAGGCTGGGGGCGCCGCTGAGCAGTGTGAGGGCGTAGTGCGGCGGCAGTGAGGCCTTGCACAGCGCAGTGATGAAGGCGTCGCGCGGCGTCACCATGCCCAGACGGCCGCATAGCCATGCCAGGCTCAGCTCCGCCTTCAGGATGCTCTCCGTGGCCGCCTCATCTGTGCTGCAGGGGGGGAGAGGAAGAAGGAGATGGAGAGGGAGAGGGAAAGAGAGAGAGAGAAAGCAAGAGAGAGAGAAAGAGAGAAAGATAGATAGATAGATCGATAGTTAGTTTATTTATCCCAAAGAAAACATTCAGTTTCTCCAGCAGTCAGTTCATAAAAAGTCCATAGAGTGACAGAATTGTTAAAATAAAAAAGTAACAGAATAATGACGATAAGGATTTGAGGTAAAAAAAAAAAAAAAAAAAGGGGACGATGACAGTGATGCAGAGGTTTAAAAAGTAAGATGCAAAATTGCAAAATGCAAAGTGCAAAAACATGAATGTGTTCACAACCAAGTGATGTGTTAAAGAGCCTGATGGCTCTGGGTAGGAAGGATCTCCTGAGCCTTCCTGTCTGTGGAGCAGTTCAGTGAGAGCAGCCTTCCACTGAACTGCTCCTCTGTCCCTCCACAACCATAAACCCCGCCCCCCACACCCACCAAGCAGTTGATGCAGTGGGTGGCTGCGGTTGTCAATGATGGAGAGCAGTTTAGAGAGAGGTCTCCTGAATCAGAGAACAGAGCCGAGAAGAGGGTGAGCGTCGGTGAAAAGAGGGAGGGAAAGCGAATGTACCTGGCATCCAGGAGTAGAGACAGAGCAGCAAGCAGACCACACCAGCAGGCGCTAACCATCTCCTCCCACACCTGCTGGGACCCTGGCAGTCACACACAAGAGCATCAGTTGGGATTAGAACCATCCCTTCACAAACACAAGTCACAAACACTAGCAGCCGCTGGTTTCAAAATAAAGGTTGAAATCCATTGTCGTGTCTCCGCTGCACTACAAGGACCCGACCGGCCATCCCATCCTCTCTCCCTCACCGGTGGGAGGCTGCTGCTCCTGGTGGGGTGGTTTCTCCTGAACTCGGCGGCGGCCTGTTCCTGTTGGTCCAGCTCTCTCTCCATCATGGAGGTGATTCCTCGTACCAGGTCCAGCAGAGCGCTGAAGGCCACTGACATGGCGTAGCCCTCTGGGATGGATGGAGGCTCCACTTTGTCCAGCATCTCCAGACTGGAGGACAAGAGATGAAAGTGGACTCAATCTGTGAGTGGAGGCTTTTAATGTGGGTTTACTTCATACTAATTCATTATAAGATATCAAAGATTTGTCCATTTATGTGACTTCATCAAGCACAGTTATGATGCTAAATATAAACAATAATAAACAAAAAAAAAATCCTGGGGCCTCATGTACAAAAGATACTTACGCACGAAAACCCGATGTACGCACGTTTACATGTTCACGTTCGAATGTATGAAACATTTTTTGACCGTGTAAATGTGCAGTGCTTCGTTTCAAGTCTTTAACTTGCATTCGTACATTTCTACCAGCTGTTTTCAATAGGCTTTGACGAACAACACATTCATTTATATCGATCAGTACCAAAGCATGCGCGCACAGAGGTGTAGATCGCGTGATTTATGACTGGCCTCATGTGGGCCGGACACAGACACGCAGCAGGCCGGATGTGGCCCGCGGCTCGTACTTTGCCCAGGTCTGATGTAGATCATCAGTGGCGCACGCATGTAGCTATTAATATTCTGATGAGGCCTGCTTCAACAAATGATTGAGTAAAGCCGGTCTACAGCTGGCATGGTGTGTGATGGTTGATTCTTTTATTGACTAAAAAGTGAATTGTCTTGCTGAATCCCCTGACAAAAGTAAAAGACTATGTGAAGAGTTTAATATTGGCCAAACTTATTTTCGCTTTTTTGGTTTTATATTTTATTTGTATTTGGTTTTATATTACTGCCTGGAATTTGGTAACCCAATTTCCTGTGTTTTTTGGCCAATATTTCGTCTCTGACCTAAAAAGAGAGGCGCTTATTGTTGCAAGTTGCCAGTAATTCATATCGTGTAGCTGTGTAGCTTTATTTGAGAAATATTCACAATGTTATTTTTCCTTTAAAAATAAATAAATAAAAAACAAATCAAAACTTGCTGGACGCGCACTGGCATGAGTCTCATCCCTTCGCAATGTCATTCATTTATTGCCTACAATTTTAAATGAGACAGTAGCTGTTCTTTGTTGGGTCAAACTACAAATTCTGAAGTTTTTTTTAAAAAAGCCCCCGGGTTTCTTTGTGTGTTAAGCAGCCCCAAGTACGTCAATTAAAGACGTGCGGAATGCTTGGTGACTTGATTTTGCTGCAATGTGCCATTTATAGTAAGATCCATGTTGGTGACGTGTAAAATGACTCAATGGAAGCCAATAATGGAAGCCAATAATACATTTTGCACATCATGTCGATTCTAATATGCTTTTGTTTAATCGACCTGGGTGACTGTGGTTTCCTTTGGAAGACGTGGCTGATGACACTGCCGACTGACGGAGCGCAGCGAAGAATGGAGATATGATCAAGCCTATAAATTAACTCTGTCTGCGGAGATATTTACATATTTTTCTGAGTTTCTACTTGGTTTTGAAGTGTTTCCAGCTTATAGTCAATGAAGTTTTTCTTTTTCATGCTGAGATCGATTGCGGAATGAATGAAATTCAAATCCGCAAAGTTAATTTTGATCGATATGCAAATGTATATGGAGGCCAATCAGAGGGAGGAGTGGGGCTCGCACTCGTGTACGATCAATTCCACGATGATTGGGATGTTCAAAGGAAACGTGCTTGGATTCAAGCGTTTGCAACATTTTAAACATCTGGATTTTTTTGGTCCAACGTGGTTTTCTGGATTTGAACATACATCATGTTTTAGGATGAAATCCACGTTTGTCTTTGTACATGAGGCCCCTGCAATTCTGGAAAATTTTGGTAATTATAATGAAATGAAGTCATAGTAAGCTGCCTGGCTCATGCTAATCTTTGTGCTTTATTCTCTTTAAATGGAATGTTTCTTCAGTCATACAAATGTACTGAACACTCTGGACTACACACGAAAAAGACAAGGCAAGCAAAAAACAGCGTGACTCACTATGTGGCCTTGGCACTGCCCTGGACACTGACAGTAACAAGGGGGATCCATGTCCCTCGGTACTCGAACGCAGCCTGGGTGCTGAGGGTCCCGCCCACTCCACCGGCCGCCAAGCCGGCCTGCGCCGCGCCCGAGGGTCCCGAACCTGAGCCCCCTGGACAGTGAACGCATCAGAGAGTGTGGAGCTGGTGGCTGAGTCACTCCAGAGGCACCAGAGGTACCACTGATCTAATTGGTTGTGAGGGGACTGACCAGCGGGGGCGCTGACGGTGGCAGGGGTCCCAGCGTGGGGGGCGATGAAGAGGGACTGGATGAAGGAGCCCAGCGCATTGACAATGTCCCGGAATACCTTAGTGGAGTGTTGCTTCATGTCGTACGACTGGCAGAAGGAACTGAGAGAGCGAGCGTGGACGAGTGAGAAGAGGGAGAGAGAGAAAGGACAACCTTGGAGGAAACTCTGCGAGCCGGTTGGCTGTGTCCTGCTGCCGCTCACCGTAACAGGTGTGGCTGCACACACAGCCGGTGCACCGACTCCACGGCCACCGCTCGCAGCCATGCAGGCTTCTCCCCGTCCAGGAACCTCACTAGCAGAGACAAGAAGATCTCGCACTCCGTCACCTGCCAGGGCACACACACACAGGATTAGAGCAGATGTTTGCTGCCTCCAGAAAAATTTGTTAGAATGCCAGCCTAGAGAGGGCCGCTGAAAAAAAATAGCCAATTGGCTGCTGGGACGTCATTAAGCTCATCGCACCAACTGTTAAATCAGACAGAATCAATTTACCAAATTCATTGTATCGGGCGTGGAACGATTAGCTTTTCTCACCAGTAAGCTGTAGAAGTGCTTGATGAGCACGGAGACGACACGCAGTAACCTCATGCAAATGGGGAAGTAAGGTTTCTCTGTAGGCGCTGGAGAGGCGGAGCTGCTGTTGCTGCTGCTGCCACCGCCGCTGCTGCTGCCCTGCCGGAACTTGATGTTGGGGGAGAAGAGCTTGATGACCAGGGGGCAGACCCGCTCCTTCAGCAGGAAGCTGAACTCCTGCTGCTGCGTGGGGGAGAGAGTGGGGACCAATGAGAGTGTTTGGCAGAAGGCTGTAAACACAGGGCTAAAAGTGTTGTCTTCCTGTAATCTATAGTTTTTCAGTGGTAATTAAGGATGGAGGGCTGAAAAATATCTTCTAACATAACATCTAAAATTGGGTATAACGACTGTCCTTAAAGTTAAGGATATAGCGACGGACAAAATAAGATATAAATAGAAAAACATTATTTTCACTCAAAACCAGTAGGTGGTTTTCAGCACCGCACCTGGAGGAAAACTGTGGGGAAGTCGTTGAGAACCGACTCCAGCAGCTCCAGGCCAAATGTCCGCGTCATCTCAGTCATTCCAACCAGCCAGTAGGGGGCGTCAGCATTGACCAGCTGGCACAGGTCCTACAGTATATACAGGATAAACTGAATAATAAATATCTATTAAAAAAACCCATAAATATATATGTGTATATATATATACATATATATATACATATACATTCATTCATTCATTCATTCATCTTCTATACCCGCTTATTCCAATTCAGGGTCACGGGGGTCTGCTGGAGCCTATCCCAGCTGTCTTAGGGCGAAGGCAGGGTGACACCCTGGACAAGACGCCAGTTCATCGCAGATATACATATACATACATATATATACATATACATATATACATACATATATATACATATATATATACATATATATATATATGTATATATATACATATATATATACATATATATATATATATGTATATATGTATATACATATGTGTGTATATATATATATACATATATATATACATATATATATGTACACACACACACACAAATATATATTGGTTTTTTTTTTTACATTTCTCTATCTCTGTAGATACAGATCTCTAGCTACAATCTTTACTGAATCGGATTCAAATAAATTCTAAATTGTCGCCAAATGCGCCAGCGAGAAAAAAAAAAAATACAACCAATCAGGAGCTGGCTCTTGAGGTGAATGAAGAGAGCCGGTAGCTCTAAGAACTGGTCACTAAAGTGCAGCCTGGAGGTTTTGACACCACCACCGTCCAATCGCTTCCTCAACGCTTCCCAATAGAACCAACTGGCTTGTCAACTATTTCATTTTTTTTTTTTTTTTTAAACAAAAAGCGATGACACCTTTAATCAAATTGGTTCCACTTCAAGAACACAACTTTGATTGATCGCCAGATACGGCGAGATTGAGATCACTGTGTTCAAAACTCAGCAACTTTGGTCTTGAGCCTTGGAGCGACTGCATTCAGGAGGCCGCTGCTGCCCCTCTGTTGCCATACCTGGAACAACATGTATGCGTCCTTGGCGCTGGGCCTCAGAGTGCTCACGGAGCGCCTGTTGCTGTTCCCGTGCACTGGAGGAGGAGGCTCCACCATACCTGCCAACCGGAAAAGGCCAATCAGACGTTAGTGAGGTCACAAGGGGTACTGATATCTGGTCGAGGTCAGTGGCCACACCCACAGCCAGGTGTTTCTCTGTTTTAGGCACCTGACCAGACACACGTTAGGTAGAATGGAAACAACCATTTATGCAAGGAAATATTACAACAAAAATGTATTTTTATTTTGAATGATTGATCCTGTGAGGCTGCTGCACTGGAGGCCACATGGAACCACTGACATTAGAATATGTTGAACATGGGATCTTTAAAATACTTGATTGTTTTGTCGTCTTCAGAGTGGTTGCTCCTTACCTTTGCAGCGCTGGTCCTCGGCCACCATCCTCTCAAAGACCACAGTTACCACCTGTCTGACGGTGGCGGCCGCTGTGTTGTTGGTGATGTTGTCCTTGGTGAAGTGCAGACGGAAACACAGCACAATGGCCTGGCCCAGACAGACCAGACATTAATGATAATAATAATAATAATAATAATAATAATAATAATAATAATAATAATAATAATAATAATAATAATAATAATGATAATAATAATAATAATAATGAGTCTGTGCTGCTCTACCTTAGACAGAACTTCATCGTGGACCACCGTGTTGGTGGTCAGCAGCACCAGGACCGTCTGCAGCAGTTTCAGCTCCTCCAGTCCATTCTCCATCAGCTGCCATAGCATGTTGATAATGTTCCCGGCGGCCGGCTGTCAGGGGGAAACACCAGACAGTGTCAGCGAGGGTCTGCCGCTTCTGGTTCATCTCAGGAAACTACTGAGATGATGCCCAGCATCACACCAGGTCACACCGGCCTCAAAAAAAAAAAAAAATCACAGCCGACGACTCGGCGGGTCTTTTTGTTGGTCAAACTAGCAGAAATATAGCTGGTTGTCATGCCAGCTGAGATCCAGTAGGGGATTATGACTGGTGAGTAATGTGTCAGATATTGCTCAATATTGCTGAATATTTAGCCACAAAAGGAAAAGCGATACTACAATGGAAGGCAGCAGATCAACGGTTCACCACTGAAGCTGCGTCGACTGCTTGCTTTTTAAATTCAACAAACTCTTACTGAGCAACTAGAATTGATTAGAAATGTTTAATTTCCTCTATATTGTGATGGATTTCTAGCAACACAGCCACCACATTCTGCCCCACAGCACTGAACAACCTCTGTTCCCATAATAGAAATACGGAAATGTAATTAAAGAGCTAATGAAACGTTGACGTACTGTTTGCAGTATCACGGTCTGAAAAGATTTTTTCCCCTTTGGCGGGTGTAGAGCATCGTTAGCCACTGACTGCTGGCAGGGTGTCTCAACTCTGTGACAAGCTAATTCAACAAGTGTCATTAAAAACATTTAAACATTAAAATGTTGAAAGGATGAGACGGCTCTAAAGGCTTTCACTGTGGTTTCTGAGAGTTCCAGGGCTCCTTCATCTTTAACATCTCACACTCACTCTACTTTGTGCTAAACCTACTATGAGCCTTTCCTTTGTGATGTTTCAAAGACCAAAACCCACAGTCAGGCGTCTGATCCACAATTTGAAACAGTTTTCTTTAAATTCTGGACATTGTGCACAAACTATGACATAGTCGGCGATAGTCCAAGACTAGATGTGAAAAAAATAAAAAATAGGTGTAACGGAGGAAAAGAATATAGTCAAATATACACAACAAAGTGAAAAAAATAAAATAAAATATTTATCAAGGGCCAGTTGTCCTTATTTACATTTCACAATTCACACTAGGATCAGACTTCAAAGCCTGAAGAACTGAAGAGTTGAGCAACAATGACCTCCAACAACCTCCAATGACCGTAAACTCCTGACAGTGTTACACTCTTTGATTTTGACACACTGTCATCAGCCAGCAGGCACGGACACAATGATCCCCAGCGCTGCTCTATCAGGCAAGGTGCAAGTGATGGATGGAGATCAGGGCCAGAGCCTTTTTTTAAATTTTATTCTATTGATTTTCCTGAAAACCAGCTGACAGAAGATGACTGACAGGCTGAAGAATTCCCGGTCGCATCTGTCCCATTTTAACGTAGGCACTGTGTTTTTTTCCCTCCCCTATCACGAGACACAATTCAATGGAGGATAAAATCAGGAGCCAACACTGAGCAAATTGTTATTATTTTCCCTCACAAGGCACTAGGGCAGACCTGGGCATTGTACGGCCCTTTGGTTGACTCTGACCGGCCCGTGTAAGGTTAATTAGAAATTAGAAAATAAACGTATTGTCTCATTTTACCTCGTGCATGGACTAACGCTGCATTGCTTTTATTTTGAAGTTGTTTTTTATTCACGTACATAATCACGCGATACGTATAGCAACAAGTGGCGGGATTGGATGCTATCACAAGATGACCATAGCTCTCAAAAATGTCTGCTCGTGGTAAAAAAAAAAGAAAGGTAGATGCCGAATGCAGGATTTTCAACAAAAATTGGACTTCTAAGTATTTGTTCACTGAAGTCGGAGGTAAAGCCGTGTGTTTACTTTGTGGGGAGCAGATCGCCGTCTTTAAGGACTACAATTTGAGTCGGCATTATGAGACGAAACACACAGAGAAATACAAAAACTTGAATGATGCCAAAAGGGCGCGGACATCGGAAGCTTTGCTAGCTAAGCTACAAAAGCAGCAAGGCTTTTTTACCAAGCTTCACACATCCAGGGATGCAGCAACCAAGACCAGCTTTGTGATATCCCACAAAATCACTAAAAACAGTAAGCCATTCTCATATTTGTCCGGGGGATAACGGACTTCAAGATTACGGAGGAGCTGGCAGTCATGCGGTCGATGAAAGGGACGACAACAGGGAGCGATCTGTTTATGGAAGTAAATGCGTGCATGGACACACTGGGACTGAAATGGGACAGACTGGCAGGTGTCACAACGGACGGTTGTCCAAATCTTACAGGGAAAAATGTTGGACTTTTGAAACGTATGCAAGATAAAGTGACAGAAATCGATGCAGATCAGAAATTGATTTTTTTGCATTGTAAGTCCGTACTAAAAATTAACCATGTTATTGATGTTGTTGCTAAAACAGTAAACTTCATCAGGGCACAGACAGTTTGTCTCACTTTTGGAGGAGCATGAGACTGAGCAAAGAGACATCGGCTACCACACAGCTGTCAGATGGCTCAGCCTGGGCAAAGTGCTAAAAAGAGTTTGGGACCTGAAAGCAGAGATCCGAGAGTTTTGTGAGACGAAAGGCAAAGACATCCCAGAGCTCTCAGATGAGGACTGGATGGCAGATTTTGCATTTGCTGTTGACGTGACGGCACTGATGATCGACCTGAACACCAAACTGCAAGGCAAAGGCCTTTTTGTTCATGAAATGCACAGCCTGGTGAAGGCTTTCATGAGAAAGATTCAATTTCTTTCAAGCCAACTGGGAGCAACACTCTCACTCACATGCAAACCCTGAAAGAAGTCACTCCATCAGCTGATCACCTCCGCAGGTACTCATCCATGTTAGGAGCATTGCATGGTGAGTTTTCAAGGCGATTTGCAGATCTCAGAAAAATCGAGGATGAAATGCACATGATTTCCTCTCCCTTTGCCTGCAGTCTGGATAATGCACCCAGTGATGTTCAGCTGGAACTCATTGACCTGCAGTCTGATGCAGTACTGGCAGAGCACTTTAAGTCAGGATCTCTGCTTGATTTCTACTCTTCTCTTAAGGAGGAGAACTTTCCAAACATGAGGAGACATGCTCAGAAGATGTTGGTTCTGTTTGGCTCTACCTACATATGTGAACAAACATTTTCAATGTTGAAGTTTACAAAATCCAGGTATAGATCCTCTCTCACTGATGATCATCTGTCAGCTGCGCTTCACATCTCCACCTCAGACATTCAACCTGACTTTGATGCACTCGTTAAAGCCCAGCAGAGACTAGATTTCTCTCACTGAACAAGAAAACATAACTTAAAAACACCAAATGAGGTGGTTAGATTACAAATGTAAAGGCACCAACTAGCAGTGAACTGGGACACTTTTTCTGGAAGCCTTTTTCTCAAAATCACAGTTCAGTGATGTACAGTTCAGTTAGTTCAATATGATGCATCTTGCTTAATGTTTGGAGCACAAAGACAATATTGTGATGTCTGTAGAATGCTAAGAACCTCTTTCCAACAGTATTTGACACTCAAAATGTGTTTTGGAGTGAATGTGACTGAAAATGTTCACTAATACAAGTCACAAATGTTTAAAAAAGGTTTCACAAAAGTTCACATTTTGTTTACCACTGCTTTGGGAAATTTGATTGAATAAATTTTTTGTAAGGCAACCTCACTTTTGCATTGTTTAATTATAACAGCCTACTCTTACCAGCTTGTCAAAACAATGCTATTTACTGCTTTTTTTATATAAAAAAAAAATACAATTAATATTATGCAGAATTGAGTTCAGCCTTTTGGCCCCGCCCTTCTCAATATTTTCTGTTTCTCATGTGGCCCCATGGAAAAAATAATTGCCCACCCCTGCACTAGGGGAACCAGGGGGGACTTCCGCTTGGGGGAGGGGGGAGGGGGTCAGCTCTATCTGGATTAAGGTCAGGGGTGCGGCTGTTGGGGCCGGGGGGCTCCCAGGGTTGTGGGGGGCAGTTGATGCGCAATACGGGAGCCCAAGCCTGCCTAGGATACCGGTCCTCCCGGTGGGTGAAGGGGCTGGATTCTGGGCCTGGGCATGGTTCTGCTACTCGCTTGCCCTTGGGGTCCCCATCCAGGGGCTGGGTTCTGCTGCCTGTCCGCCCCTGCTGGTGTCCCTCCGTCAAGGGGTGTCTGCCTCCCTACCATCTTGCTCTGGCTCTTCGCGGGGTGGGTGCCCTCTGGCACTAATTATTTGAATTAGTTAATTATTTGATTATCAACTATGCAAATTAATATCTGTTTGGTTTTTTTTTAAACTCAATACTTGCCAGTTGCTCTCCCTATCCCTCTCTGTCCCCTCTCTCCCTCTTCTCTCCCTCTTCTTGCCCCTCACTTACATCCCCTTTCTACTCTCTTTCTCACTCCCTATCCCTCCCTCAGTCCAGTCATGGCCAGAATATCACTCATCCATAAAAAATATAATAAAACCGGTAAAACAGGCAGTTTCTGAACCGACCCGTGTGATTCACACCCTCGGGTCACAAGCTCTACCTTTGAGAGCAAAATCTGTCAGCCATCATAAAGACATTCAGACACATTTCTGCTTGTCATTTTGGCCAGACAGGACAAGGGAAAAAAGAAGAAGAAGAAAAAAAAAAAAACACTGAGCAAATTGGAAACACTCTTTACAGGAAACGCGTGTAACTGTAGACAGCCCAGTCATTGTGCTGCCTCTTCACTGTTGGATATATTTGGTGACAACGGAGCCAGAATGTACCTTTAAATGACCGCATGAGAACAAAGAAACTCGTCCCAGTCGAAATTGTGCTTTTTTTGAAACAAAAAGGTGAAGTAGCTTGTGTCTCCTCACCTCAGACACCACCTCGTGGGACATGAGTCTCTGGATGGCTGCCAGACACAGCTGGGTGATTTTTGGCTCTTTGGTGCCACAGCCCATCAGGAAAGGCTGCACGACTTCGGAGCTGTTCTCCTTCAGCGCTTCAGGGAGACAAGAGACATAAAACAAGAGAAACTGGTCAATCTTTTCCAGGTGAAGCTCAAAATTTTATCTAAGGAAGGAATGAAAGAAAGGACTGGAGAAAATGCATAGATATTTACTTGAATAAGTGAGAACAATAAATGCACAAATCTCAGAAATCAGTTTATGTCAAAAAAGAAGATTTTATTTTCTGAGGATAATGGCACCGTTTTGCTTTTTCCAAGTGTTCAGAATGTCAACAGACTTAATGAGGTTCTGGTATACGTAGTAGAGATTTCATGTAATCAGCTAAATTAATATTTAGGTCTGCAGGATACATAAGTTAGACCAAGTGCCTGCAGATCTTCAGGATTGGGTGCAAGAGTAAAGATTATTTTTATTCTCTTGGGATACAAATGAATCCAAAAACAAGGCAAGAATTAATGAAAATAAAAATAAATAAATAAATCAGGCATTCAAGTACAATTTTTGGTGAATTGACCATGTTACTTATGAGTTCCAACAATACCTCTGACATAGAAGTAGAAAACACCTTTCTGTTGGGGTGGAGTACTACATGAATCCCACGGGAGGTTCAGTTACCTGCCAGGATGTCTGTGTTTCTGGAAGCGATGGTCTTAATCTTCACAATGCCAGACTCTGCAGCCTAGTGGGCGCAGGAAAAAAAAGAAGAAAAAAAAAGAGAGAAAAGATTAAGATGAGATGAACAGATAATGTATCAAAAGGTGCATGGGTGGGCCTGCTGGTGCATCAGGACCCCCTTCTGGGAGCCTTGGGGTGCTGAGGAATACATTTCAATTGAGCTTTATCGTCAGGGGGTCTTGTCAGCGGTGAATCCCCCAGTAGTGACAGGGAGAGAGGGGATCTGACGTGCATTTGGGGTCAGGCAACATAAATCTGCAAAATCTAAGCTAACAGCAAAACAAACACAAACACACCCACACATAAAATGGCAAGCTACGCTGGACAAAGAACGGTTAAAGTATTTGGCAGCACCTACTTTTACTTGAATACCTGCTTCAAGAACTGCAGTGAAACCTCAACATGCCATCATGGTTACCATGAAAATGTGTGTTTATCAGCTTCGTCTGCAGATCATGAAGTGGCTTTTTAATCAAACAGCTCCTTCAAAAGTTAATATTTTTCCAAGAAATGCCAGCCTCCTACTTGTCTATTGTTCCTCAAACTGGGCCTGAGATCTTTATGGGCCAAACACAAAGCGGTCCAAAACAATTACAGAAACAGGCAGCAGCCACATTTTGAATGTGTACGGCTGGAGGCACAAACTAAGAATGATCAGATGTGCAGAGTGAAGAAGCAAACAGAAATATATGTCCTGCATTCACATTGCAGAAAAGCCATGTTCACACTGGTTCAAATCAAACAATCATTCAGCTGAATACAGAAAGTCAACTATCGCATTAAAGCAGCTCTAGGTAACTTGAGCTTGCTACGAGCTTGCTACGACAATAACGTCGTAACACTTTTATTACTTCGTCATTCATAAAAGGTTACTTATTGGGTTCCATTCCGTCATTTTACAATCTTATGTATTTGTAAAAGTAGTACGTAAGACTGCCTCTAAATAAATCTATGACATTGCCATAAAGTGGTTCGTCCGGCGTGTCGGGTCGCGCTTGAAAGTTACGCAGTGCAGTTACAGCCCCCCTCTCGCTGCCGAGGCGGCAGCGTTGATCCTATTAATCTTTTATCTACCACTTTACTGAGTTTGGAATCATACTTTTATGGTCGAAAAGTTACCAAGAGCTGCTTTAAACAACACACTTCTACTGAGCCAGCAGAGGAATCTCACATAATGAATACACAAAGTGTCTTCAAGTCTAATAACGGAGGCCAAAGTCCTCTTAAAACATTTGGGAAATGGAGAGACTACTTTGAAGAACTAAAAGAGAATGAAAGAGTGAATGGTCTAAATTTTTAGTGGATGCTGGAAACAAGCAGCACTGAGATCATCATGTGTGCAGAGAACTTCAACCAACAATGAGGACCAGATGGAAAAAAGGCCACCTTATCCAACTTAATTAAACTATGAAATCTACGTTTTCCTTCCAAGACAGAAGAACCAACTCCTGTTATTACACAGCAATACACAGCACTCTTTACGCAGCGACTAAGTTTTCCTTTAATAGAGCCAGTGTTCAGTCATCATCAGCATGTGGACTAACAGATTGTTACTCTTATGAAAAAGAAACCCAGCACCAGTGAGTACCAGTTTTTCCTCCAGTGTGTAGCCTGATGATCCTGATGGTGGAGTTTCACTATCATTCGTCAGCTCCATCGCTGGTATACTATCAAGCTCTCAAGTTCACATCAGTCGAAACAATGTTATCTGCCAATTGTTATTTTGGTGCGTTGCCCTTTAATCCAGGTGCAGCGCGTTTCCACCTTCTCCAACCAGGCTGATGTTCTCCTCCTCTGGTCTCCTTAAACAACACTGTCTCCTGTCAACAATGTCACGCTGCAGCCACTAAGGGATGCCCTCGCTGCTCTCGGTTCTCCTCCAGCCGCTCATCTGCTCATGCTAGATGCAGACAGACTTCTTCAGACTGGACATGCTGCACAACTCTGGATGCCGTACGGGACTACTGAGGAGAACCTTGAAGCCACAGTCTCAGGTCACCAACCTCCGGCTCTTCATGGTGACGGTTTCTTTTGCTTGTGAGCTGAGCTGAGCTGAGCCGGCCCTGCCCGTCCCAGCTCGGCCTGGTCTCCAATTTGTTGCTCTAGAAGAGAAATATCCTCCCATCACGCTTTCATTTCATTTTCTTTCATTCAGGCATACCCAGGTGTTCCTCAAGTGTACCCAGGTATTTCCTCAGGGTTAACCAGGTGTTCCTCAAGTGTACCCAGGTGTTCTTCAGGAGTACACAGGTGTCCCTCAGGTGTTCTTCAGGTGTACCCAGGTGTTCTGCAGGAGTACACAGGTGTCCCTCAGGTATTCTTCAAGTGTACACTGGTGTTCCTCAGGGTTACCCTAGAGTTACCCTGGTATTCCTCTGGTGTTCCTCAGGTATACCCGGTGTTCCTCAGGTGTACAGGTGTTCCTCAGGTGTAGACTGGGCGAGCAGGGCGTCAGCCGGGGATACCTCCCACCCCCAGCCAACCCCTGGCTGCCTAATGGTTTTTATCTCAGGCAGGACCAAAACCAATCAAACATCGGAACCCCGGTGATGTTTGCCCCACTGCTGCTCAATAAAGAAGACATGGGGAGAGAAAAAAACCCAAAACAATCAATGGGGCCCTTCTTCTCCTCTTGACCCAGAGAAAAGACTGGCTGTCGCAGTGCAAGACGGGTGGAGGAGTGAGGGAGAAAGTGGAACGGAGAGCGGCCGGGAAATGAACAGCAAGGCCTTTTGCAATCTGCTCCAGCAGGAGTGAGAAAAAAAAAGTGTTCCTTAAAAATTGGCGCTCACTGCTGGAAGCGGAATAACAACAAAACAAGGAGTGCTTTAAAAGAAAAGAAAGACGAATCTGGCAAAGCTGACGTTTAAAACACAATGAGGACGTCAAAGTTGATTTTGTGTTACAGTTGCTGACAGCAGCAGCACGACTGCTTCCCTGAGTTCTGGGTCAAGGTTAGGGTTACGGTCAGGGGGTCAGGGCTAGAGCTAGGGTAAAGGTCAGGGTTAGGGTCAGAGCCTGGGTTAGATCGGTTTGAGCCAGGTTCTGTTCATTGGAGCACGAGGGAGCTCAGGTTGTTGGCAAGCGTCAATATTTCCCTGCGCGACTATGTGAACCCCAAGGGTGCTGATGTCGGCGAGAAACAGGGAACAGGGCTGTGGTTGATGAATCAATATAGACAGAGATGCGACATGGTGGCCCACGGCCAACGACCTGAGACATCGAGATGGCGTTTACTTTTTTGAGTTAATGCGGCAGCAGGCCGTGTTAACAGAAGCGGTGAATGGAAAGTACTACTACACAAAATAATTTTATAGAGTAAGAAAGGAGAAACGGGCGACACGGTGGCGCAGTGGTTAGCGCTGCCGCCTCACAGCAAGAAGGTCGTGGGTTCGATTCTGGGGCCCGGGGACCTTTCTGTGTGGAGTTTGCATGTTCTCCCTGTGTCTGCGTGGGTTCTCTCCGGGTTCTCCGGCTTCCTCCCACACTCCAAAAACATTCATGTGAGGTCAATTGAATATTCTAAATTGTCCGTAGGTGTGCATGTGAGTGTGAATGGTTGTTTGTCTCTATGTGGCCCTGCGATGAACTGGCGACTTGTCCAGGGTGTCACCCTGCCTTCGCCCTAAGACAGCTGGGATAGGCTCCAGCAGACCCCGTGACCCTGAACAGGAATAAGCGGGTATAGAAGATGAATGAATGAATGAATGAAGAAAGGAGAAACAAGATATATTTACATCACACACAGTGCAGCGGTTCATCCATGGACCATGTGACCGGCTTTGCATTTGCAAACAGCCAATCTGGTCTCAGCTGGGAGAATGCAGGCTGCTCCAAAGGCTCCGACTAGGCCGACTGGGCCAGCCTGGTCAGACAGCTTCAGTGACACAGTGTTTTAAGGGAAAATTTCACTTCACTGAGGTTTTTCCAACAATGTGTCACTAGCCTGGAAATGAACAGCCCAGAAAACAGCAAAAGTCCATCCGTTCCTTCTCCTGCTCACTCTGCTTTTTAGAAACTGTGTGTTTGAATCCATAGTACTGGTCATCCGCCATTTGTGATGTCACAAAGGGAACTGGATACCTGTCCCAGATTGGTGCCAGGTGTTCAGTCTGTCCTCTGCAATTTCTGGCTGCCTTAGTACGTGTGGAAGGTCCAACAGAGCATCAGGTCTGTCAGGAGGTTGAAACACAGTGGGGTTTCATCTTCAAAGGGCTAAACACACTGTTTTCAGGAGACCTGCAATGTCATTGTACAAGCCTGCACTTGCAGCACAATGAAATAAATAAATATGTGATACCCACAAGTTGTATCTTTTGACCAACAAATTGTGGGTCCATTGGAAAAAATACACTGCCAATGTGTACTAAAGCAAGCTGTTCAATGTACGGTAGGATTGGGTGATAATGAGAGTGTGTCATCTAGGGCAGTGAGGTCATAAAATCTGGTTCGACTGGTCTCTCATATGCCAGGGTGCAACAATAGACCTGAGCAATAAGAGGCCCTTATGTCACACGTGGCTGTGCTGAGCTGCTTTCAGACAGAGCCATGATGTCACCAGTACAGCCACACACTACACACATCACCCTGAGCTACACAACTACACACAACAGACACACGCTAGTCACAGCCCCGTTCCCGGTTACTGTCTCTGTACAGGGACGGTGAAGAAGAGGCAGCAGGTTTCATCACATTGTTGACACAGTGCGAACTGCCTTCATCCACCAGGTCCTATTGCAACATAAAGTCACACAACTGTTAGTTGATTTTTTTAAATACTAAAAAAAATCTAACATTGTCCAGGTACAATGAAATCGTGATACTTTTAAGGTTTAAAATTTCATGTGAGGCCATATATGTAATCTTAAAAAAAAAAATCTTGTTCTGAATTACAAAAGTAAGTACAAATTATAGTAGATGGGAGAATAATCAAGTTAAAGGCACTGCATGTGTGAACAGTAAAATATTGTTCACGTCCGGTTTCTTCAGAGTATATCGTCACTATACTACAAAAAGAAAAAGCTGGACAAAATAAAAAAAAGTGAGAAATTCAACTCAACAATTGAAAATTCTAAATATTCCGAAAGCTGATAGAAAGTCATAATTCAACCTTTATTTTTTTCAACACAATTTGCCCAAAGAGTCATCAGAAATCAAATCATTTGTTTACGTGTCACACATCTAAATATTCAGCTGAGCTCATGTCATGGCTGAAACCGCTCCAGTTCGGGACCAATCGCTCACACACCTGGGCACCTTCTTCATGCACACACCTGGGTATCCTGTCTTCACACAGCACTCACACCTGGGCATCCTGTCTTCCACACAACGCTCAGCTGGCAGAAGGCCGAACTTTCCATTCACGTCCACCGGCCACCCAAATAAACGTTAAAATAAATAAATAAATAAATAATATATCAGGCTCAACACATTCCACAGCACAGCCGAGGCCCGGTGGCTTGTGGGAAACGGGATGTAACTGGTGTGTGTGTGTGTGTGTGTGTGTGTGTGTGTGTGTGTGTGTGTGTGTGTGTGTGTGTCGATATGGAGTGGAAGCGAAAAGGGGAGCAAGCACTCGGACAAGCGATGCACCGGCTTAACGAAGCTAACTAGCCGAGCTAACCTCTTTGACAGGGGGAAATTTCTTCTTGCACTCCATGGATAGGGAACGCAGGTCCGTCTGCATGTTCTCCAGCAATTTCTTCACCGCTTCGGGGCTGCTGGTCGACATCTTTGACGGCGTCTTCGACTATTCAGAGAAGGAAAAGAAGGAAACAAAAATCTCCTTGTTGGGGAAGAAACTTCCAGAAGGCTGAGAAATGCCTCCTGCCTCCCACCCATTCACCGCGGGGTTACTGGGAATGAACACAGTTTACTCGTCTCCCGTGGAAAATAAAAACGCCGCTGTCCATCAACACAGGATCCCACGTCTCGGCTTCGAGGTTCGGTGCGGAGCGGAGCAGCGATGTGACGGGCCGGCGTCGCTCTTCTTCACAGCCCGCCAACATTCGCCTCGCCGAGCAGCGGCCGTCGTCCACGTCGTTTCACGAAAGCTACCCGGTCATCGAAGGTACCTGCCGAGTCGAGGAGGCTGCCATCAGCGGCCGACGGCTCCGCTTCCCTTCCCACAATGCTTTGGTGCACAGTGACACGTCACTCAGACTTCCGTAAACAGTGAAGGGCTCATAGATGGTCCCCACATCGCCCTCTGCTGGAAGAGATCAACGTTGGTGTATTGTGATAAACAAACAAACAAACAAACAAATAAATTTGCGAAGGCACACAGCCTGGTGGCAAAGAAGAAATTCATTTTCTAAACTTATTGGAATCCGCAAACCTTGACGACATATGTTTTCAGACTACCTTTCCAGCTGATTTTTTAATTCATTAATTAATGAATATAAACAAACCCCATAACCTTTTCACTGCAGACTGACAAATAACTGTTTTTATTTGCCCTATATACAGTAATTTAGGTCACACCCGTTTAAAGCTAAAATATTAACATACTGCTTGCCATTTGAAGAGTACCACAATATTTACACACTTTGTATTTCTTAAATGAATATTCATACAGCATTTTAATATCTTATATAATAATTATCTGTTGCAAACTGTGGCTTCAACATGTTTAATCTTAAAAAAAATGCACGTCTATCTCAGGAAAGAAATTGTTTGTGAGTTGCAAAACATGCTGTGTTCCCATTTAGATATGAAAAGCAACACCGATCTCCTGTGGCTACACATTGGCAAACAAAAGAATTGCACATTCTACCTGTGAGCAAGGCTTTGAACAGAGCACACCAGGTGTCAAATTCTTTATCTGCCTCAGTTTTTGGATGAAAATGTGTCATTTTGTTTTCTTTGTCATTTAAATGCAGCCACAAACAATTCAATCCTCAACACAGTCCAGCTTAGCTCATCCCACAATTTACTGGATGCCTTTTGCTTTTAGGGCCGTTGGTGCTTTGAGTTGCAGAACAGAAAGCTCCTCAAATTGGCAAGTGCAAAATTAGCCAACCTCCCTCAAGCCTTGTGAAATTAGCAAAAAGGACACACAGAGACACAGAAAAAAACAACAAACAGTCAAGAACCAGCTGGTTGCCTGTTTTATTCTAACTTTTTTGCCTGGGTATTAATTTGTGTCTCTTTTATATTTGTAACATTATTCTTTTTTTCATTTACTTTTTAGTACAACCGTTCACTTCACTCTGTGTTAGAATGAGTCATACATGTCACATAAGCACCAAATTGAAAAAGCTGTCCTCTTTTATGAAAAAATAAAAATAAAAATTGAAATCATATTGGAAGGAAATTCATTTGCAATAATGAAAAAACTGGATATTAACGGAATATAGTGCTGAAAAAAAACCCAAATGTATACTTACATTAAAAATCTACAGCCTCATATTCAGCAGAAATAACACAGAAGAGAAAAGAGAAGTTCATTTTGGAATGAAAGCATTCAGCATCCCAACTTTTCATTTCATTCATGTGGCATCCATCTGGCAATTTACATTTCAGTTTCGTGGGATTTCTTTGCATTGGAGATAAAGGAGGAGATAGTCATGCTGACAATAAGATGAGTGAAAATATGCCAAATCTTCATACAGTGTTGTATGAATGAAGAAACAGGAAAAAATATGCCAAACAAAGGCTTTTAGAAATTATTATTTTGGGTTAAATTAAAATCACATCATGTACTTGCAAATTTCAAAGTAGATTTATAAAATGTTCATTTTTCCTTATGTCTGTTGCAGCTGTCGTTTGCATGTTTGCACTGGATTCACAGGTACTGCTGCCATGGTTGCGATGCACTGCAGAGGTGCTATTGAACACACACCAGTGCATTCAGGTGACAACTTGCACTCCAGCTGCAGAAAATGCTGGAATAAAAGTGCCATGATGTTGAAATTTTTGAGAGACTTCTGTGACACGAGTAAAAAGCCTCCCTTAAAAGCAAGTATGATCTAAACAAAGTTTACAAAAAAGGGGAGAACTTAAACCATCTGTCTGGCTCAGGACCTCTGGTTTCCAGCTCCACCTTTGTAGAATAAATCTGTCGGGCATTACACGAACAGCCAGACCCCTCCCTCTTTGTCTCAATTGGTAAAGATGACAGGTCAAAAAAAACATGATCAAAATAATTTTCTTAGCTAGTACTGTACAACTATTAATTTCAATCAAATACAAAACGGACTCTGCAACTTTCAAAAAAAAAATGAGCAACTCTTAAAAATATACAAGTAAAAATGCTGTTGCCATCAGACTGTATGTTGATGGCAGTAAAAACAAAAAGCGCTCACATACATGCACGCGTACAGACACACAAACACACACACGCACCAACATTCCAGCTGATTAGTACAGACAGTTACACACTATTTTTTTTTTAAGTTGCACAATGTGCCCCTTCCTGCCACCTTATAAATTGAGGTATTGCAAGTTCTGATCCAAACCCCTGAATTTCTAGCAGTGAGACTCATTTTGAACAACGGGGAAGTAGCTGTCTTTTGTAGAAGGAGACTTCTGGTGGAAGTTTTGACCGTCGACTGCCAGCAGCTTTGCCTGTTCCTGCTTTGACTTCGGTAACTCAGTGGAAGGAGTGGTGAGAAAAATAAGGCGCTGGAACAAAAAAAATAAATAAAACAAAACACACAAACACAGAAAAAAATAACCACACAACAGTAGAATTAATTTCAATTGATCACAATTGATGATGTACTTATTGATGACAATAATAACCGAAAATTATTTGAAATAAGCAAAAACATGGGCAATAACAATTTAAACTGACCTCTGTCATTGTTCCAGGGGTGTAGTACAGCTTCATGGCCACCCACAGCGGGATACACAGCATCGAGGACAGAGCCAGAATCCAGCCTATGCCATTGCCCCACCATGGGTACACATATTCATTGTTAAACTTCAGAGGTGAGTACTTGATCAAGGCAAATGCAAATGTCCCCTATTAAAAGAGAGAGTTGAATGATTAGATAATAACATAAAAACATCAGTAGCAAATTATTAATATACATGGTTAATGGTTCTTTCTCCATCTTCACATGGCCATTGTCAGATTTAAGTGCAGTTTCACTTTTAGCCACCAGAAGTCACTAGTTTCCCACAAGCAAAAGTAAGGAATTGCAAACGCTTGTGACACGCACAATGCACGTGGCAGGGGTGAAGTACAGCCAGCAGTATTTGATGACAGGGCTGGGCCGATAACCAATCATGTCCTCTATGTTGTCATAGAAACGGTCAGCACCTGCAGTCAGGAGGAGAGTGATGAGTGGAGAACCAGATTTCCCTTTGTGCCCTACAATTGCTATAGTGAAGAATAACACATTTTAGCCCTTGATGACACTTGATGAATGGAAGCCTGTTCTATACACTCACCGTAAATCCAAGCGATGCACACAGTCTCAAAAATGGCCACAAAGAGCAAACACATCCCGCTGGCCGCATAGTAGTCAAAGAGCTGGAAGACGTACATGCCCCCCTGCCGGCAGAGAACGTTTCTTTCAAAAACATAATGTGGCATGAAGAGACCTGCTGAGGCAGGAAACATGACATGTGTAATGTCAACAACATGGTATGAATCGATGCCCACTTGATAAAAACTTACCTCAGTCAGCATGATAAGTCCCATGAGAAATGAGAGCAGCGCTACAACCAGGATGAGGAGCTCCCTGCCGTTCTTACGGCGGAAGGTGGCAGGATACAAGTCGATCATGGCTGTCACAAGGCTCTCCACGCACACAAACTGATCACAAACATGAACAGTGACAGGTAAGAAACACAGGGACTGGCATGTGCTTGTGTGCATGTGTACAGCTGTGTATTATTTTGATAATTTTAGAAACTGGCATTTCTCTGTGTGTTGCTCTCACTTGACTGTCCAGCCCCAGGAAGACGATCATGATGAAGAAGCAGCAGGCCCACAGAGGGGAGAACGGCATCATGGACACAGCACGGGGATAAGCTATGAAGGCCAAACCAGGACCTGAACATGGAGACGGCTCTTGTCAATATTTCATACATCATAAAAGAGTAAACCAGTGAGAAGCTCTTAGCCAAAAGCTGTTGCATACCAGATTCAGCGACGTCTGAAATTGGCAAGTTCTGCTCATAAGACATGAAGCCCAGAATGGCGAAAATTGCAAAACCTGCAATGAAACTTGTGCCACTGTTAAGGAAACAGAGGGCCAGGCAGTCCCTGTTGGAGAAAAGAGGATGAAAAACAGATCTGTCATTGACACAATTCAAATTGTATTCATAATTTTGGTCATAACGGCACAAAAGGGCCATGTCATTCCCTACCTGTAGCAGTTGTTGTTGTACTTGTTGTAGCTTCCCAGTGCAGAAAGACAACCCAGGCAGATGGCGTATGAGAAAAAGATTTGAGTTCCTGCATCCATCCACACCTGAGGAAGGAACCACGGCGTCAAACATTCCAACTGTGTGATTTATTAAATCTTGTTGCTATCGGGACAGCATTTCTCTACTAGATTTTGCAGTTTTGCGCCACGTGCTATTTCCTCTCTTTTGACCGTAAAACAGGGTTTGATGATTGCGTTGGGCAGAGCATCCCAAAGCAATACTGGGACAGTTTGTGCTATGGGAAAATACCTGTGGGTCTGACAGTCTGTCCAGGTCGGGGTACAGGTAGAAGTAGATCCCCCTGGAGGCCCCTGGTAAGGTGACCCCTCTGACCAGCAGGACCAATAGCATAGCAAATGGGAAGGTGGCAGTGAAGTAGACCACCTGCATGGTACAGCAACCATATTTTTTGTGCAGTTGCATTCGACGGCGCCACGTGTGAGCAAGCGCTCAACGAGACAATAACCACATGGCAACCCGTGATTAGATGCAATGAGGAGACAAAGGCACATGATGATTCACCTTTCCGGTAGATTTGACTCCCTTCCAAATGCAGAAGTAGCAAATGACCCATGCCACTGCCAGGCAGATAACCAGATCCCAGTTTAACGAGCCAATGTGGTCGATGCCCGAGGAAATCCGCAGCACTCGCCGCCTGAGCCACAAGCATCATGACAAAGAGGAGAAATGCTAAGGATTCACTGGGCGCTGTATTGAACAATGGCTGCTTTTTCGGAAATGTTTAGTCTCAAAAGTACTGGCTAGAGACCATCGGTAAGAAGATCTGGAAGTTACATTCAGTCTTGTCAGCACAAAGCAATATTATCTTCAGCCATTAGAAAATCCACCTGCTTTGTCCGTTTGGCGAACTGGGTTGCACCGTGCCAAAAAAGGTACTTACTCCCAGAACTCAATGACAGGCGAGGTGGCGTTCTCATGGTGATTGATGGAGCTGTTCCCCCTCTGAAATGCCATACAAGAATCTTGAATGAAGGGAAGACAAAAAGCATTCAACCCTGCGAATAAATCAAGGCTTCCACAGAGGTTTCCAAGTCACACACAGAAAAGTGAAACGGGGCCAGCGCTGAGAATAAAACAAAACAAAACAAAAAAAAAGTGCTTGTGCAACTGCCATCCAGAATAAAACTAAGAATAAACAAAACAAAAAAATGACAATGCTAAATTATAATGTAGCAGTGCTGCTAAGTGGTGTGTAAGAGTGTCAATCTTAATCAGCCAGATCTCCTGTAGCCATGTGATTACAGTATTAAAAAAAATACCCTTGCATTGTGGACAGTGAAGGCCTGGTAGATATTTCACAAAGAAGCGTAAAAAAAAAACCCACAACTTTATAGTTAAACTGATCTTTTTGAAGTGTGACCTGTCAATGGACGATGTGTAGCAGGCACATCGTGTGATAAATGGTGCCTCTCACTTGTGTTCCAGGTGTTGTTGCAGGAAGCCCACGGCAGATCCCAGGTGAAGCAGTTGGACAGGAAGAAGATGCCCCAGGCCAACACAACAATGTAGTAGATGTTGAGCAGAGCAACAATCACCTGGGTTGCATAACCAATCCCTGGAAGAAACAACGTCAAAGGTGTGAGCTGCGCCAACATGCATAACAACACACTGACAGTCTGGCATGTGAGCGCTTGAGCTTTAAAGTTACAAATAAAGTTTACTATGGGAAAAACAATGTTCTGTGCGTCTGACGTAAACCAATTGTGCCAAAGTGTGATACAGATGAATTAGCATTCGATTAAGTCTTGCTACGTCTTGTTTACCGCATAAGCAACTCATTGTAACTTTACAAAATTCATGCAAGGACACATTTAACCCTCTGAGGGTAAAATGAAGGTTTAGCTAAATTTTGACATCAGCACAGATTATTTTGCTTGCAAAACAAGAATTACCTTCAAACAATGGGCAGATCTTCCTCCAGCAGGTGATTCCTCCCTCGCTGGTGTACTGACCGAGAGACGTCTCCAAAAAGAAGACGGGGATCCCGCAAGCAAACAAGAAGATGAGGTACGGAATGAAGAAGGCACCTGGACACACATGCCCAATAAATATGCACAGAATTGATATATCTTGCATTTGCACAAGTGAGCTGCATAGATCTGTCTGGTAGCCTGCTTGCTCACTGAAACAAGGTCAGCCATAACTAACACATGGAAATCCTGAGAAGAATTGAGATAGTAAAATCTGTTTGCCTCCACTTCTGCTGAAATGAAACTGAAATCAAACCAGTTGTGCTGGGTTAGGGTTAGGGTTAGGGTTAAGAAGAATAATCTGTGTTTCCAGAATTTACCTCCTCCATTCTTGTAGCAAAGGTACGGAAAACGCCAGACGTTCCCCAGTCCGATGATCTCTCCGGCCACTGACAGAACAAACTCGACCTTGCTTCCCCACTGACCCCTGTCTGTCATCTTCTCCTCTGTGCTGGGCACAATGTCCAGTGGCTGGCTGGGCCTATTGGAAGGTTCCACCTTGGACATGCTCTCCATGTCATCTGTCGACCCTCAGGGTGGAATTTAAAAAAGGGGGAGCAAACTGAAATTGTCATCAGGTAACGTGGTAGTAAAAAAATCAACTGACAAAAATCGAATAGTGAATTTCTGTTTGTAAAACAGAAAAATAATCACCTTATCAGATTAAAATATCAATGCACACACACACACACACACACACACACACACACACACATGTATGTATATATATATATATATATATATATATATATATATATATATATATATATATATTTTGTTTCAGGTACAGTATATTATTTTGTGAAGTTTTTGCACTGTCGTCTCTTTTTCTCTTACAGGTATGTCAGGTTCTTTTTACAAGTAGTAGTCCTAGATGCATGTTTCTTGAGAGCAAACATTTAGTGGAAATGAGTTTTATGGAAAAAAGACAACTCTCATGGAATTTTTGCAAAGGCTTACCGTTTTTTTTTTTTTTTTTTACAATCGTCGGAACACAAATTCCATTCACAACATTTCCAAAACTCTTCACACAGTTTGCACAAAATCAGCTTGTGTGACTTTTACAATTAATACATTTCTTGTTTGTTTGACACAAACTGCATACAGTTGACACATTTACAAAATGTTTTAACTTCTTTCACAAACAAAGCTCCACCAAGGCTAAAACGATTGACTTTAACTCACAAATTTACAAATGCTTTCACATGTATGTATGTATGTATGTATGTATGTATGTAAGTATGTCAGCACAGATAACCTCATGTTCTAAATTGAACCAATAGGCTAAAGTTGATGTGAGCAGCAGTTCACTTCATACATTCAAATAAATTATCTCTTGTTTTTTCTAACTGTCATTGAAAAGCAGCTGATTGAAGTTAAAGATGGAGGGTCTATGACAGGGGGTGGGCAATTAGTTTTTGCAAGGGGCCACATGACAAACCTGAATTGTGTCGGAGGGCCACGGATGTTTTGTCAACTGGGGGGGCATCGCTCTAAAGTCCCGCGGAAGTATCTTCGCGACTCTCTCTCTCTCCATGCGATTGAGCAAAACTACTTTTGTGATCGACCGTTAGACCGCATAATTTATGACTGGCCTCACGTGGCCTCAGATTCACAAACAGCTTCTTCCCCCTGGCCATCAGACTGCTAAATGCCAGTTAACCCCCCCACCTCCTTGCTGCCATTAATTTTCACTGTTGACACTACATTACAGTTTTTTCCAATTGCTAGCACAACAAAATTACATGCATTGCACAATTATTTAAACTGACACAGAGAGCAAAACCTCTTCTCAAGTCTCCAAAACTCTAAACACATTTTCTGCTTTACACACATTTTGCAATTCAAAATGGAACTTTTTAAATGCTTTACACACATTTTGCAATTATAAATGGAACTTTTTAAATGCACTGAACACGATTCGCTACATTAGACACAACAATCTAACAGAAAGTCACATGTTTGCCATTTCAAAACACTGCCATTCAAAATGACACTACATGAGCTAATTGGACAACATATGTGCCACCTGGCCAAACACCTCATTGGTTAATTGTTAACACTTCAATCAGGAAGTAAGCACTATAAAAAGACCAAGAGGTGAGCACCTTTTTTTTTTTTTTTTACAACAACAATGGAAGACATTGCAGAGAGATGAAGAGGAAGAGGGAGGGTGAGAATAAGAGGGGGAGGAAGAGTGAGAGGTAGGGGTAGAGCTGGTAGAGGAGTTCATGGCCAAAGAAGAAGACTTTCAAATGAAATCAGGGCAACCTTAGTTGATCATGTCATCAACCATGGGCTGACAATGCAAGAGGCTGGACAGAGAGTGCAGCCTAACTTGAGCCGTTTTACTGTCGCCTCTGTCATCCCGACATTTAGACTGGAGAACAGGTATGTAACCAACATTTCTTTCACACTATGTAGAACACCTCATGTCATAGTGTATCAGTTGGGTGACACCCGTTTACTTCATGAATGGCTGATGTCATACACTACAGTAAGTGTGCAAGTTTCCTGTACAATTTACTCAACTGTTCATTGTCCAAGCCCTATATTTTTTTTTATCATTTTGTTGCTCTAAAGGACTGAGAGACGCAGCCATGGTGGAGGAACACATTGTCCACATTGGCTCGCATTTTACAGCGGAACCAAATTAGGATCAAACAGCTTTATAAGTTGCCATTTGAGAGAAACTCACAAAGAAACAAAGAGTTCAGACGAGCATATGTGGATGTAAGTACAACATTGACTGCAGTACACTACACACAGTGTACTGGAGAACACCATATTGACTGATTTTGTGCTTTGTTTTCAGGGGGTACTGGAAATGGATGCTCATGCAATTCCATATGAGTTCATCTTTATAGATGAGGCTGGGTTCAACCTTGCAAAGACTAGAAGAAGCGGAAGAAACCTCATTGGCCACAGAGCTATTACAGATGTTCCTGGCCAACGTCGTGGGAACATCACAATGTGCGCTGCCATTTCCAACACGCATGGTGTCCTCCACCGTCATGCCATCCTTTGGCCATACAACACAGCCCACATTCTCACATTTCTGGACAGACTCCACAACATCATACTACCACCACA
Organism: Thamnaconus septentrionalis; assembly: GCA_009823395.1. Lineage (NCBI taxonomy): Eukaryota > Metazoa > Chordata > Actinopteri > Tetraodontiformes > Monacanthidae > Thamnaconus > Thamnaconus septentrionalis. The sequence continues at coordinate 1,309,796 of CM020513.1, read as the reverse complement.
GCACATGAATGATGCAAACCATCAAAGCCGGTACGTTGTAGTATGGGACAACGTGAGCTTCCATCGTGCAGCCCCAGTCCAAAACTGGTTTGCTGACCACCCATCATTTATCGTGCATTACCTCCCGCCATACTCACCATTTCTGAACCCAATAGAAGAGTTCTTTTCTGCATGGCGGTGGAAAGTATGCGACCTGCAGCCCTTTGTGCGCATGCCTCTTGTGCAGGCTATGGAAGAGGCATGTGACGAAATTGATGTGGGTGCGATTCAAGGATGGATAAGGCACTCAAGGCGCTTCTTCCCTCGATGTTTGGCAAGACATCGAGGGAAGCACTGTTTTTCTGTGAGCATATGTTTGCTCACTCCAGTGTAAATACATTTGCTTGTTTGGTCAAAAATAAAAAAAATATATGTTTCAACAGGGGCGACACGGTGGCGCAGTGGTTAGCGCTGCCGCCTCACAGCAAGAAGGTCGTGGGTTCGATTCCAGGGCCCGGACCTGTGACCTTTCTGTGTGGAGTTTGCATGTTCTCCCCGTGTCTGCGTGGGTTCTCTCCGGGTTCTCCGGCTTCCTCCCACAGTCCAAAAACATGCATGTGAGGTCAATTGAACATTCTAAATTGTCCGTAGGTGTGCATGTGAGTGTGAATGGTTGTTTGTTTCTATGTGGCCCTGCGATGAACTGGCGACTTGTCCAGGGTGTACCCTGCCTTCGCCCTAAGACAGCTGGGATAGGCTCCAGCAGACCCCCGTGACCCTGAATTGGAATAAGCGGGTATAGAAGATGAATGAATGAATGAATGAATGTTTCAACAGCATGCGTGTGGATCTACAAATATTTCTGTGCATGTAAACAATCTAAGAGCTTTCTACAATTACCAAAGATGAGAGTGCTTTTCATTCTGCCCAACAGTGTGTTGCTGGTTAGACAAAAATCTGGTAATATGAATGAAGTGTGTGACATGTGGTGCAAAAGTTTGATTTAGATAATGTTGTATGTAGTTTTGGTTGCAGTGCTTCATTTTGCAGGATATCTGAGGTGTTTTGCAGTTTGGGTGTGTGGTTTTGTGAATTGTGTGAAGTATTTTGGTAAAACGAGTCTAGTTTGAAAAATTGTGTTTTAGCAATTGGAAAAAAAACTGTAAGTGCTTATTCTGTACATTTATTTAACATTTTTCTCTGACCATATAGTCCGCACCACCTCATCGTTATTATACTGTTTATACTGTCTCTGCTTGTCTGACTATACTGTCTACATACACCCACCACCTGGACGCTGTTTATTCTGTTTATATTGTTTATATTCCACCACCTCGTAGCTGTTTATACTGTCTATACTATTTATATTTTACTCAATTTATTTATTACACCAACACTCTACCTGCACATACCTCATATTTATATATTTTATCTCAGTTTGTACATAGATTGTAAAATAGATTGCTGTACTCCAGAACCGGGCAACGACAATTCGTTGTGGAAGGAATCACTGCTGTGTTTTTTCTTTCAATGACAATAAAGAAAGTCGAAAGTCTAAAGTGGGCCGGACAGGGACATACAGCGCGGAGGATGTGGCCCGTGGGCCGTACTTTGCCCAGGTCTGGTCTATGACCGGGCTTCCAGGTGGCCCTCCTGGAAGCCATGAATGCCGCTTGCCATGTGATCACACCTGAGAGGGTCTTTTTTCTTTATACAAGTATTTTTCTTTTTTTTTTCTTTCTTATTCTGTGTATCTACACATTGCTGAATGGCAATTTTTTTTTGTTTTTTTTTATCTTGTAGGTTTGCAGTATTTTCATTACAAATAAAGCCTTTGCAAAAATTCCATTAGAATTGTGATTGTCTTTTTTTTTTTTTTTTTTTTTTACATAAAACTCATTTCCACTGAATGTTTGCTCTAAAGAAACATTGTGTTATCTTTCCTTGATGTGCTTTTATTTTGTTTTCGCTGTACTTCCTGTTTGAGTCATTCTCTTTACCTTTTTCTTTCCAGGGCTGGCACGGTGCAGCTGAGGCAGGTTCAGCTGATTATAACCGGCTGTGGGCAATCCCAATCAGCAGCAGCAGTCTCTAGGTCCGGCAGTTCTCATCCTCCATGCCAGAATGTCTTGTTGCCATTCCCTAGAGTCAATGCCGTGCGCGCTGTGTACTTACGGCCTTCGTCCAAGTGCTTTGTGACCTTTTGTTTCTGTTTAGTCCTCGTCCTAGCCAGTCTCGTGATTTTTTCCCCCTGCCTGTTTGCAGCTTCCTACCGTTTCAGTTTCTTCAACTTTCCCTGAGCTGTAGCTGCTGCCGGTCCTGCTTGTCTTTGGCAATAAAAAACTTTTTTCCCTACCACCTGGAGACCTGTGTCCGCGCTTGAGTCCCGACCTCGTTCCACATGTAACACATTGTATGCATCTAGGCCTGCTACATGCTAAAAGAACCTGACATACCTGTAAGAGGAAAAAAAGACGACAGTGCAAAACAAAAGACCCTAATTTTCCCGGTCTTCTGCATTGGGCCACATGGCCTCATCAACTTCACACCGGAGGTCTTCCTTGCCAGGCACTTCAGGAAGAATCTCTTCACATGCCTGATCCATCCCTGACAGTGCTCATGTGTGATCTCCTGGCAAGCGGCATTCATGGATTCCAGGAGGGCCACCTGGGCATGTGGCTGGTGGTCATAGACCTTCCATCTCCATGCTGAAAAGATCACCTCAATGGGGTTGATGAAGGGGGACTAAGGGGAAAGAACCAGACACACCCTCCTGACTTCAATTAGTTGACTAATGTGCATAACTTCAATCAGCTGCTTTTCAATGACAATTAGAAAAAACAAGAGATAATATATTTGAATCTATGAAGTGAACTGCTGCTCACTTCAACTTTAGCCTATTGGTTCAATTTAGAACATGAGGTTATCTGTTCTGACATACTGTGTGAAAGCATTTGTAAATTTGTGAGGTAAAATCAATTGTTTTGGCCTTGGTAAAGCTTGTTTGTAAAAGAAGTTAAAACATTTTGTAAATGTTTCCACTGTATGCAGTTTGTGTCAAACAAACAAGAAATGTTTTAATTGTATAAGTCACATAGGCTGATGTTGTGCAAACTGTGTGAAGAGTTTTGGAAATGTTATGAAGTAATGGAATTGTGTTGGGACAATTGTAAAAAACTGTAATGGCAGCAAAAGTGCACCAGGCTAAATGTCTAGTTGTTCTACCTAAAACAGACCAACTAAATAAATAAAAAAAACATTATCCCTAACATAAATACTGTCCAGTGAGAGCATATCCATTTCATGCGTCAGGGATCCAAAACTCTGTGTTTATATGTTATTTTAATTGTTTGTTTATATGTCCTTGGCATGTCACACGTTCTCACGCTGTTCAGCGATGGTTCTTCCATGTTACGTGAGCACGTTACGAGTTAGTCAGAAGTTCTAGGCTGTTTGTGAGGGTTAGTGGGCGCCACTGAAAGAAGTTCTCTGTGTGGAGTAAACAGGCAGCTCACTCACCGTGCTCACTCCTGTCAGCTTGCATTAGGCCACCACTTCCCCCTCACTCCCGAGCACATTGTGGTCTATATTCAGACAAATTGGTCACGTGAGTGTGTGTGTGTGTGTTTGTGCGGGTGTGCGTGCTTTGTGTGTGTGTTTGTGTGCGCGCGCTGCTCAGGTGGAAAACCCCAACGCAACTGTCCATGAAGGGATCCCACAATCAATTTCTACCTTTCAACAAAACACTCAGCCCAGTTCAGCTTTTCTGGGTTCCTCGCAGTGCCTGTCAGGCGAAACAAGGCCAATCAAGTTAATCAATCTTAGGACCGTTGTTTTCAGCTCATTACTAGTCAGCTCAGATTTGTGCAGTCAAGAGCTAGGAAGGTGCTTGTGAAGGAAGGGTGTCAGCAGCAAAGGGCCAATCACAGCCATCGGTGCAAAAATGTGATTCTGCCGGGGCATGTAAAGAAGATGGTGGCAAGGGCACCATTGCTGCTTCACAGCAGGAAGGTTGTGGGTTCAATTATTATTATTATTATTATTATTATTATTATTATTATTATTATTATTATTATTATTATCATAATGGCTTGAATTTATATAGCTCTTTTCAAGATACCCAAAGCGCTTTATAATTGAACCCTTTATTCATTCACACCACAGTCATACTGGTGGTGGTGATCTACACCACCAATTTTGACCTTCCTGAGTATCTTTAGGCAGTAGAGGAGGTCTTACTGGCCTTGATGGCCCACCACTGCTGTTTAGGTTCTATAGGTCCTTGTCCTTGGTTTTAAATGCTGAGTTGTAGGTGACTATACCTCTTCTCTTCGTTACTTGACATCTCATTTTTCAACCTTTCATACGTTGAAAAAGCAGAAACGTCATCAAACAATTAAGGACAAAGTTAGACAGACTGAAACAGAGTGGAAACCCTAGAGCATACCTCACAAGCAAAATTTCTGTTCTATGACACAGGCCTCTGGTCTCGGTGAGGTTGCCTTTTGTGAACTAAGCTCAGGAAACAATGCGGTGAATGGAAATCCATTTTGGCCAGGGCCATGTGTAAAATCATCAAAGCAATTCTCCTTCTCCTGGCAGAGGAGGCAGAGCTGGAGCACAAGTGTGACTCTCTGTGTGTGGAGTGCAGCTGTAAGTTTGGACCTGCTTCAGGTGCCAAGATCTCCAGCTCCTTGAGACAAATTGTGGTCGGGCGTAAAAATAGAGAGCCTTGTTTTCAGAAGGGCCTCGGTGGGAATCAAGTCTTGGTGCAACAAAAGCAGAAGGGAGAGCTGAAGGTCACTTAGCCTTGCAGCCAGATCACATTTTGTAGTGAGAGGCTCAGTGCGGATGCCAAATAACTCACTTTAAACACAGTCCTTTATGTGGCACACACACACACACACACACACACACACACACACACACACACACACACACACAAAGCATCTTCAGACTTCAATTGTTTTTCTGTATAGTAGCATCTGAGGAGAAACGCTGTGAGAACACATGCCCCAAAATGAACATTACGTTGGAGCTTTATTGTAGGAAACAGAAGAAATGTATCTGACTCTACTATTGGATGCTTGACTGGCTTAATAAATTCTTCTTACAATTTTTTACAATCGTCGGAACACAATGACCGATCCTGCTCACACGTTTCCAAAACTTCTAACACACCAACACACCTACAACACACTGACAAAACAGCTAACTTCATGCTCAAAGCTCACATTGTGAACCAAACACTGACACTAGTTTTCAAAATGCAAGAATACACCAACACTATACACCAGTTCAACCAACATGCCTGATCCATCCCTGACAGTGCTCATGTGTGATCTCCTGGCAAGCGGCATTCATGGCTTCCGGGAAGGCCACCTGGGCATGTGGCTGGCGGTCATAGACCAGACCTGACCAAAGTACGGCCCACGGACCACATCCGGCCCGCTGTATGTCCCTGTCTGGCCAGTGTAAGGCCAGTCATAAATGACGCAATCTATACCGGTCAATCGCGAAGGTAGTTTTGCTCAATCGCATGGAGAGAGAGAGTCGCGAAGATACTTTAGCGCGATACCCCCCCACCCTCCCAAAAAAAAGAAAACTTCTTCCGTCCGTGGTCCTCCGACACAATTCAGGTTTGTAATGTGGCCCCTTGCAAAAAACTAATTGCCCACCCCTGAAAAGAACTCCTCAATGGGGTTGATGAAGGGGGAGTTAGTTGACTAATTTGCATAACTTCAATCAGCTGCTTTTCAATGACAGTGAAATGTTGTGAAGTAATGGAATTTGTGTTCCGACGATTGTAAAAAACTGTAAATTCTTGTTATCTACCCAGATACACAGATCTTGGAGCAAATGGTTGGTCCTTTTCTTCTTTTGAGAATAAGCGTTTATACCAATATTTTCACTACAGTTTTATCCGCAGTGTTGTGAATTAAGAGCAATTAACCATCTAAATGGAACTTAATTCACATGATCTCTACTCATCTATATTCACGTATGGTCACCAGATGACCGATAATGTTGCATACATGTCTTCAGACCATAACATTCAGAAAAGGAACATAAACATGAACCTAAACAGTGAGGAAAATAGGATTTTTGATGTTATTTGCCGCCGCATGGAGTTGGGATTCTGATAAAATTCAATCACCTACAGTAATAGATCAAAGCTCTTGCGAAGCTCAGTCTCTGCCTCAAACTATTACATCTTATCATTAATTTTGTTATTGTGATAAAATATTCTCAGAGAAAAAACATTCTCTGCAGTTTCATCTGCTTCTGGTCACTGCACGAGTTGTGGATGATTATCACCTTCAAATACTTAATGTGAAAAAAAACCCTCTCTGTTATTGCTCTGGGACTGTATATACGTACGAAAAAACAGCAAATTGTCACTAAACATCTTCATAATGTGCTGTACTAAACTCATTGTACCCCAATTGTCTATCATTAACCTTAAACTCAGACGAGATGGATTGAGTCACATGATCAATAAGGAAAGACCCTTACCTTTCATGACGTTGCACCTGGAGGGTCTGAGGAAGTGAAACCTCCTGTGTTAGGGCGGAAATGTGAGAAACTGAAAATTTTAATGCTGTGGGCAGTGATTCCCCCCAGCCTGGCCTGCCCCCTCTACGAGGAGCCACCTCCTCTTTGTTCAGCTTTATTCAGATTCCCTCACACACTGCACACTGGAGATCTGTGCCGCCACACTGTGCTGGACTGATTGCATAACACACAGAGAGTCCTGTGCAGAGGGAAAAAAGTGACAAAAATAATCACCAAATAGTTTTCAGGCTGGATGAAGGTACATGTTTTGAGGAAATCATAAAATCAATAACTTAGGTAAAAAAACAAAAAAAAAAACATAAATAAATAAAATTGGGGAGCCCATTATAAATGATTTCCCACTCCTGGGAACGACCAGTAGTAAAGGTCAAAACGGTATCGATCACTGGGTAAAGTCAATATTGAACGGCCATTCTGTAATAATAATACATCACTACTGAACTGAGTAATTTCAATGAAATGACAGCGAACAAGAAAGAAGTTGAGTTTTTAATTAATAAAACAAAGTGGTCGCCAACAGTAGCATTATTCTCTTCTGATGAGCGGTGGGCTGCGATTTCGCTATGACATTCTTCTTTTTTATATAATGTAAAGTCATTATGTCCTCTTTTAAAATGCCACCGTTGTATTGGCTCAGATTTGATTAAATAGGACCATCCTGGATGTCTAGAGCAGCTCAGATAAAAAGAAGACAGTTGCCCTCATCACACTGCCTTTCTTTTGGACAGTCTTCTGATTGTAGGTGTCCAACCCAGAACAACCACAATGCTTTCAAGGGTCCACGGTGGACAAAGAGAGACCAAATGAGTGGACAGACTCATCAATGAACTGTATGTTTGCATTTTGTCTGCTGCTTCCTGCTGTTCTTTGAGCGGGGAGCCATAGGTCACTGCTCTGATTGCTGTCTGTTTAGTCACACATGCCAGTCCTGTCTCTTAAAATCAAACTCCAATGTGCTGCTTCAATTAAATGTGTTAAAAAGAAAAAAAGAAAATTTTCGCTTTAAAGACCCCCCACAAAGAGATGAAACAAGCGCCCAGCTGCACAGACACAAAAGACTTTCCCTCACGAGGATTTGGTAAAGATGAATAAAGTGGATTGAGATAGAGATATGCAGCTGCTTTGGAAGGGCTTAACCATAGATATCTACAAAAGGCTAGATGTCTCATGGCGCAGAATCCAACGTCCGCACTGGCCGCCACGGTTTATTTTCTTACAAACGTTCAGAACGTAGCAATAATTCTGGATCGTTGAACATGTTGAGAAAGCAGCTTTCTATGAGAAAAAAAAGCATAATGGTGCTAAGGCAGCCTATCTGCACAAGTTAATATGACTGAGACCACTAAGATTTTCATTTCTTAAGTTAAGTTAAGTTAAGCCAACAGCTACTTCAGGACAAACTAGTATTTTGTTCACATACAATATTTGTGGTGTCGGTTGGAGTTATTCGCTGACGTGCGTTTCCTATAACGTTGCAAACCAAGCTAATGCAATTTAGCCTACATCCATTGCTGCTGCATGAACGCAGTCTCATCAATTCATGCAGCAGAGACACGGTGATCAATGAACTAGAGCTGCTGATATCTCATCCCCCACCTGTTTGATTCAAGGTCTAATGGTGACAACCTGAGATTACAGCCCATCTTTTTTGTTGTTGTGATAAAAGGGATTAGGATTGGTTGGTGTAAATAAAACAAGCAATTTGACACATGGAGAGACAGAATAGCTTTTCTTTTCAAAATAATTTAACTTAAATCGCAAATGATTTACAATTGGATTGCTTTGTCTGTCCACAAACAAAAGCTCATAGGATCACATTTCATCTGTAAGATATTGTTGGAGCTGTTTGATTAATGTTACGATTTAGTGCTGGTTTGTTTAGTTTAGCGTTTAGCATATACGTTTTTATTAAGTATGGGTGTGTGCCAGCGTGTGTGCGTATTTTTGCTATTTCCACATGAAAGCCTATGGTTATAAATTATTAATAAGTATGCAGTATCATAACTATGCTTATAACCTTTATAACAAACCAAACCGCTCGAAAATCGGTTGAAAATAGAGCAATTTAGGGCTATTTAAAAGAACATGCACGATAAGAATACATAGTTATGAGTGAGAGAGTTGGAGCGAGGTGACTGTGGCAAGATGGCCGCAAGTGCGGACGTTCGATTCCATTGGCCAGCAGGATAGGGCTTAACCCTATCATATGCAAGAGTAATCTGTAACATCTAAAAGCTACTATTGATACATCAACTGTGAACAGAAGCCCTCTTGTGTTGAAGCTGATGATGCACTGGGTGAAACGTGGTTGAATAAAGACACAGCTCAGACACTCTCTGTGTTTTATTAAAATAATTTGACTAATATTCATCATGAAACGGATACTCCGGGTGATCACTCCACCTGTGTTAAAAAACAAAAAAAACAAAACAAAAGAGCATTGGTGAGGAATAATTTAGGTTGGTGTCCAGCGTCAAAGTTCATGCTTACATCAGTAGCTCCACGAAGCGGATGTTTTTATTCAGAGCTTCAATGGCTTTCATCTCCTCTTCGGTGAGAGAAAAATTAAATATCTGACAAAGAAAGTCACTTATGTTATGCATAAACTATACAGTGTATATGTTATTGCCAAATATGACCCACAGAGGCCCAGAGCTGAACCGCACCTGAAAGTTGTGCTTGATCCTCTCAGGGTTGAAGCTCTTGGGGATCACAACGACTCCTCTCTGAGCGTTGAAAAGCAGGGCCACCTGGGCGCTGCTCTTGTTGTACTTTCTCCCAATAGACACAAGGAGCTCATCCTCCAGCAGGGGGGGACATTTTACGTTCACCCTGAACAGGAGGCACAAGAAAAGTTGAAATTCTAAGAGGGATAGAGGAAGCCTTGTTACAATGGTGACTGCCAGCATTTGCTCTGCTCTCTCCTGCAAAAATGTTTGCAAACGATGAGACTTCATCCAGTCTGTGAAATCCCCAAAAAGTCCATCTTTCTTCACTTTTCAGAAAATATGTTCCTTGAAATAGCTCTCTGTGATGTGATGTCACAAAGGCACTGAACAACAGCTAAATACACAGTTTCCAAGAGATCTAAAGAGTTATTATCACTATTAGTCTAACCCAGGCCTGGGTACACTATGACCTGCGGGCCATATGCGGCCTGATCAGCTTTTTAATCTGGCCTGCCGAATAACAAACAATTACTAGTAAGGAAGTCATAATAAGCTGTATTTAATCAATTTTCTCAGTGTTTTAAGAGTCATTTCAAATGAGAGCTAAATGCCGTGGGGCTTCATAAGTTGTTGTAACATTTTTTTTGTTAATTTTCAATTGACATTAAAGCACATGTTTTCTACATATCCCATAATATTTTTTTTTCTCCTACGAGGTGCGTCATCGAAAAACTTCATTCATTTGCTCCTGCTCCGGCCCCTCAATCAATTTTTGAACTCATTGTAGCCCAAAGTTTGCCCACCCGTGGTCCAACGTGATCCAAAGTATATGGAAAGCAGTAAATCATGAAAAAGCAGATTACGTATATGCATACCAGGATGCATCTCTGGAGGAGCCAATTGGACAGTAGCCAACAATCACGATGTCATGTTTACGACAGAACTCCAGAAGTTTGGGTTGCGTGAAATATGGATGGCACTCAACCTATTGGTCAGAGAGGAGGATACAGTTTTCACAGCTGGCATGGATCCAGAAAGGATATGTGTAGCACTTAAAGACATTAAAATCAAGTATTCCTCCTTGCAAGCTACTGCAATTGTGATCACAAGAACTGTAGGTGTGAAGTGAGAAAAGTCTGGTTCACCTGGTTGGACACAGGTTTGTGTTTGAGGCCGGGTTTGTTGAGCAGCAGCTCCAGCTGTCTGTGATTAAAGTTGGAGACGCCAAGAGATTTGACCAGCCCGGCGTCTTTACAGGCCTCTAAAGCCTGTTGGGAGGGAAACAAATGGTCATCTTCAGAGGAAAGACAGCGATAGTGGTAATCTTCACAAGGAGTGAAGAGATAGGTAGAATAGGTAGAGACAATACTGGCAAGGATGGGTAATTACCTTGCCTTGACAGTTTCTCATGCTGTCAGTCAGTCAATCAACCAACCAACCAACCAACCAACCAATCAATCAATCTTCCAGATTGAAAATTATTTTTCACTGTGGTAAACTGACTTCACATTATTGAATCAATTTCCTTAATTTTTTTAAATGGGAAATGGGGATTGTTTTATTGTTTTATAACTTTAAGCGATTTAAAGGAAGCAGTTGTTGGATTTATGCAAGGTCATCCAAAGTGAACTCACCTCCCAAGTTGCACAGAGGTCTGTGTGGTGGTAAATATATTTACCATCCTTGTCCATTGGGTAGTAATCTTTCCCAGGCTGGAAAAAATATAAACTCTACTTCTTTAAGCATGTTTTTTAAACTTGAGTTCACTGTTCAATTTGTACAGCGATCCCATTTGACATTTAAAAAACAAAAACAAAAATCAACACGGCTTTGTCTACAGTAAACATGTAGCATACTATTGGGGGACAGTTTGGACACTGGACAGCTGCTTACAAAACCGAACTGTGGGTGTGTGTGGGTGTGTGTCTGTCTAACCTTGAAGGCCATGGGAAGCTCAATGATGTACAGATCCACATAGTCCAGCTTCAGCGCTTTCAGCGTCCTCTCCAGGGCTGGTCTCACCAACTCTGGTGGGTGGAAAGTGTTCCAGAGCTGGGATATGTATGATATGTACACATAAGAAATACGTATGAATCAGTCAATCAGTCATTAAGTGCGGCATGCCAGTTGTTTGAAAAGAAAAAAATATTGCCATTTTCAAACAGACCTTTCCACAGTAAAAGATGTCCTCTCTCCTCACGACTCCCTCAGCGATCTTCTCTCGGATGGCCTGACCCACCTCATGCTCATTAAAGTAAACCAGCGCCCCGTCAAAGTGCCTGTAACCCACATCGATGGCCAGCTTGACGCACTCCCGAGCTGTGCCTCTAGGCGTCTGACATCCACAGAACAGAAAGAAACACAAACAATAGTTGACCCAATTTATTTCTATTGATTTTTAGTGCAAAACACTATCTGAAACCTGAATACACTGTGCAATTAAGTCTCAGTAAATGTGTTACGAGCAGCTAAGGCTCTCCTCCATCATATTTAACATATATATACAGTATGTTTATATGCAGTATATATATATATGTATATATATATGTATTGTTAATCTCACCGTTTGTGGGTCCCCATAGGTTCCCAGGCCCAGTAGTGGGATATGGTTCCCGTCGCTGAGAGGGATTCTGTGGTTCTCTGCAGTCAAATTCATTATTTGTGAGGGAATGTTGGTGAACTGATTTGCTCTCCAGTCTCCAGTGCCTAATAGGTGATTTATTACGTGACCATGAACCTTGTTCGCAGACCTTCAAGCTGCATGTTTTTGGTATCTTTCAGATAGTGTGCAAGATAAACTGTGATGTTGCTACGAAACCTGTTCAAGTGCAGGATTTGTAGCTTTAGAACACACAATGCAAAAACACATTTATCAATATATGAACAAAATGATTGTTATTTATTAATAATTTTTGCACTGTGCAAGTCTTTTTTTTTCTTATTATTATTGTGTTTTTAATTCTATATTTGTCATAATTCTATAATTTAATTTTGTTATTACATCCTGTTTTGGCAAGACACAACACAGCATTTACATTTTTTAAATCATATTATTATTTCTTTCAAGAGATGACAACCCAGTGGAAAATATATATATAATGTACATGTATGTATATACATACAAACCCATTTATACAGGAAACACAGTCTATCAGGGCAGGTCACAAATAGGCCGCATGGACGTGACCGCGTAGGGTGTGAGTTAATTATTGGCCAAGTTAATTATTTCCTCCTCCCTACAAAATGTCACTTTCTCAATGCCAGAAGACACCAGCTTTCTTCCAGGAGATCCACATCCAGTTCCCAGCCTTTGGTTAGCGATGCGAATCTCCAATCACGTCCAATCAGGACTCAGCTGGATGATCCCGCCCTGTTCCCTATTCTGTCTTCACATTGAACGCGTTTTTGCCGCTGTCTGCCGCGTGGTATGCAAGAGTACCCAAATGCAGACAAAGATGGCGGACACGGGCTCCAATACCGTAACTCAAGACCGTAACTCAACGCTGGAAGTTAGTTGATCTTTTTTTTTAAAATGTATTTTTTAATAATTGCGCAAAACAGTACAAACAAAACCAAACAAAACAAAAAAAAAAAAAACAATAGCAACAAAAACTATCGCTACCTCTGCCATAACTTGCATACCAGAACTCCACATCGCAACCACACGCCGGAAGTTAATAATTGCGCAAAACAGTATAAACAAAAACAAAAAATCCAATAGCAACAAAAACCATTGCTAGGGGGTTGCATACATAAAAGTATTTTTACGGTTTACACTATAAAAATAGTTGTAGAGGGCAGATAGATTCAGGGTCTTCATAGCTTTTATGTTATTATTTTTTTCAAATAGTTTTAATATACTGTTGGACATAGTTCTCAAATGTAAGAAAAAGTGTTTTAATACATTTTTTTTCAAAGAAAAGGTAAAATCAGGTTCAATATAAGAGAAAATCAAATTATAGACATCTACTCAGCGAAGTTACGTTAAAAGTAATTTAAAAGTAAATTTGTAGGCTACTATAAAACTCAGAATTTAGTTCAAAACTCACAATCACTAAGTTATAACAGAAAATTAATAAAATGGGACTTAGACACAACCAAATAAACAGAGCACTTTCTGATTAGGCTTGCAGTTGCAACATGCACACACGGTCAAAACAAATGTCATACTTAAATCAGGGCTTCCCCGGACAAGACATTGGCTCAGACTGTGGCATATTCATGTTAATGGTAGGTCATAACAAGCTGTGGTAATATGTGCTGACCTTGGGCCCTTCTTGCTGACTATTTCCCACTGAAATTTCGGGCTTTGCTCTTGGTGAATCTTTTGAGTTTCCAGTTCGACGCACCCATGCGTGGTTGTGCTAAACAAAAACTCTGGAGGATGCGGCGATCCAATGCTCCGTTTGTTTATTTTTCCACTCAAAAAAAAAAAAAACTGAAACAGGTTGCTTCCAACACACTGATCGTCAAAGTAATCCAAAAACAGTCAAAAATCAGAAATCCAATAAAAATGCTTGACAGCAGTCTGAAACTGTTCGGCTGCGTTCGACTCAAGAGACCTACCGGCCCCGTTAACCACCCTAATATAGTGCAGGTGCTGCAGTCACCTGCCTACGGTGATAAGAGGGCATGGCCCTTAACGCAACCGATGATAAGAAAATACAAAATAAATAAAACAATTACTGTTGAGTCCATAATTAACACATTAAGCCAAAGTACCAATAAATCAGAAATAAGGAAAGAAAATAAATATTTTGGCTCCAACACTTACTTTCACATTAGCATATGGTTACTGTTCATTTATGTCAAAAGCAAAAATAAAGGCACTGTAAATCCTTGCTATTGTGAAGTGTATCAGGAATAGGCAGCAATGTGAATATAAGGACCTGAAAAAAGCCTTCAGTGACTGGAGTCACAAGGACTGTGTCCGACTGAAAAACCTCAAAGACCAAGGAAATAATAATAGATTTCTTGCAGATCCAAGCCCCCTCTTCAGCCAGAGTACCAGTGGGGAAGACCTCAAGGTGGTGCCAAGTCATAAATATCTAAGTGTACAGCTGGATAATAATTTGAAGAGGTCCCTAAACAGAGACACTCAATAAATAAGGGCAGAGCTGCCTCTTTTTCTTAAGGAAGCCAAGATCTCTTGACATCTGTAGCAAAATGCTGAAGATGTTTTGTTTGTGGTGGCATGTGTGTTGTTTTATGCTGCAGTCTGCTGGGGAGGGCAGGAAAATTGTTTTAGGTTTCTGATGTGTTAATCTGCCTCTGCAACAAATATCATTCAAACACTGCACAGACACAGCTCCCAACATACTGTTTTTTTCAAAGGCACAGAAAAGCAGCTTGGCATCCACCAGGGATCTCCAGGGACAAGCATTATGAGTAAACCAATGGCCCCAGACATCACTGCAACAGAACAGGTATTTCCTGGTTCTGGAGAGGTCTTCATTATCCCATTTAGTCATTATATGCATGAAATAATTCTATTTAACCATTATCAGTTTTCTGTTAATTCTATTTTGTTTCTAAAATGTAATAAAAATAATATTACACTGTCATACTGGCAATAATAATTTGACTAGAAGTTCTCACAATGCCTTTATTGAGGGTGTATTCAGACCAGGAAAGTCCTTAGTTTGCTTTCTTTGGTCGGACCAAAATACAATCTATCTTTTTTGGTTTGGTTCGGTTCCTTTTCACATTGCAATTTTCGCAAGCGAAAACAAACCCAACATGTGTGCAAAGATCGTTCAATCATTGGACAAAATGGTCCGGGCGGGGTAACACGCTAAAATACGGAGTGTAAAAAGGTGTGTGATTTCAGAACTGGTTCGAACCACGATGCGGTCGCTTTCACACATCAACCGAACCGCACCGCGGTTCATTTGGAAGCGAACTGAGACCACCTCTCCGGCGATAATATGAACAGAGTCCCACAAAGTTCTGTTGGATTCTGAGGTGTAGGCCAGTTCCTCACTTTTTCAGTGTTTCTGGGATCAAGCTGCAGGCCATGGCGGGACACCACATGCCCCAGGAACACAACATGATCTCTGGCGAGGTTACACTTTTTCGGGTTAAGTCAGAGTCCAGCAGCCTGAATCCTGGAGAAAACCTCACGGAGGCTGTCGAGATGGTCCTCAAAGGTGGGACTGTAGATCAGGACATCATCAAGATATACCATACACACCTGCCATGGAAGTCCCCTCAGCACCAGTTCCATCATGCTTTGAAATGTGGCAGGTGAGTTGGTGAGGCCCATCGGTATCGACCGCCACTGGTAGAGGCCCCGGCCGGTAGCGAAGGCTGTCTTTTCACGATCCTCTTCAGCGACCTCCACTTGCCAGTAGCCGTTTGAGAAATCTAAGGTGCTAAACCAACGGGAGCCGGCCAGTGCATCCAGGGTATCATCTACTCTGGGAAGAGGGTGACAGTCTTTAATGGTTATACTGTTCTAGCGGCGATAGTCAATGCAAAATCTCGACTCACCATTCTTTTTTTTTACCAGTACAACCGGAGAAGCCCAGGGGCTGTAGCTTTCCTCTATCACCCCATCCTTTAACAGGGCCTCCACCTGCCTATCAATCTCTACCTTCTTTTCTGGAGAGGCACCGTAGGCTCGTTGTCTTACAGGAGGATGGTCACCTGTCTTGATGCGATGTTGGATGAGGGTGCATTTACCAGCCACAGCTTTCGATGTGTTGAATATCTCCCTGTGTTCTGCTACCAGGGCAGCCAGCTGCTCCTTCTGCGACTGGTTGGCAGGAGATTCTTCAAGCGTCACCACCGGCAGTTCAGTGGCGGAAACAGCAGAGACCATCTCAACCGGATCATGTGTGAGTGGAGCAATCTCTGACTCGTCCACCGTGAAAAACTGTGTCCCTTCTCTCAGTGTCATGTCCTGATGTGTGGGGTTCAGCACCCAGGCCAGGGTGACCCCTCCTTTCACTGAAGTCACTGCATGTGCCACCACACATTCACATTTGTTCTGTAAGTTGGGTTGTAAATAGCTTACAAAATCAGGGGACTGGTCCATAGGTCTGGAGGGTTTCACACAAACCGGCACCAGCATCTCACTGAGGGGCGGCAGAGTCGCGGCAGTGGCTATGGAAACATTGCAGCACTCCGGAATCAAATCTTTGCTGCACAGGAGTGGGACCTCTGTGTTCCATAGTTGCAGCACACCGTGAGCATAATCCAGCAGGGCACGGTTCAGAACCAGGAAGTCCAGGCCTAATGGTGCTGTCTGTGTAGACCCCCAAAGCACATGAAACATGCTGCCAGGAGTGATTGCCCAAATGCAGGGTGGCTGTGATGGTTCCCAACATGTCCAGCATCTGGCCATTCACCGCCCGGGCAGCAACAAAGTCTGCTTGTAGGGGACGTCTGTGAAATGCGGGAACTGACTTGCGGAATTCAGCACTTATGAATGACTCGGTCGCACCTGAGTCCACCAGGATGTTCACTTCAGTCCCTTCGATGCCGCCCCTTACATAGGAGGTGTGATGCTGCTCTTTAATTTCTGGTGTCAGTGAATCAGTAGTGGGGGGAATCGCTGTTTCTTCGTCCAGGAGGCCCATAAGGCAGGTAGCTGATGTCTGGGCCGCCACATCAGCTACATCTCTTTTCCCGACTGATTGGGAGTATCCTCCTTCCTGGGGGAGAGGAACCGCACTCCTCGGCATCTGGGTGCGTTGTCATAAAAACGGCCCCTGGAGGAACGAGGACTACGCCAGTTTGGGGAAGAGGCTCGGTCATCGTAGTGGGCCCGGGCAGGTGACCTATCCTCAGGGCGGCTCTCTGCTCTTGGTTCAGGGCAGTGGCAATCTGGTTACCACCCCCTTGGATCACTCCATGACCGACGTGACGGGCAGCCCTGTTCCCCGCATACACACTGACACCTCGTCCTGAGGTGTGCCGCGCTTGGGTGCTGCCATAGTCCATCTTCAAAGTCTCTCGTGCCATTTCAAACCGGCCAACGATGATCAGGGCCTCCTCTAGGTCGGTAGCCCCTTGCTCATGACACTTAGCACGCAGAGTTGGATCGAGCCCTGCCAGGAACCGACGGAACTTCTCCTCCTTCTGAGCTACATCGCCGTAGCCTGGAAAAGCTTCATGCACTAGCTGGCTTATGTCGGCGGCATAAACATTTAAGCTCTCCCCTGGAGCGCGGGGGCGAGCAGAGAGGTCAGCTCTGAAACAGTCCAGAAAATATCTGTCCAAAAGCCTCAAGCAATTTTTCTTTAGCTGCGGGATAGTCAGCCTGTATGGCTGCTGTCAGGCTGTCCCACAGGAGAAACGCAGACCTCGTAAGCCGCGTTGGCAAAGGTCTCACTAGTTCATAGTCATAGTCACCTCCGGCGCCTCCCACGAGCGCTCTCACAGCCACCTCATATTGTCTGGCCCAGCAGGGGAAACTATGTTTGTCTTCTTCGGAAAACGGCGGCGGAGTTCAATCCTAACTCCACTGGCGAATGGCCTCTCTCCACGTCGTTCTCTCCCCTTGAGTAGGTCCTGGTCAAACTTCCACATATTTGCTGCTCCACTTCTTCTTCTCTTTTTTTTTTTTTAAACCGAGTTACTCTCTACCGCGAGGCGCCGGTCTGACGACACGATATAAAGGCTAGACTCGTTATGCTTCAACAGTTGGGCTAAACGATGCTAGCTGCGTAGCTAACCTTCGGCAAACTTTCTTCTTCGGCGGTCATTAAATGTTATAAATGGGAACATCCCACCGCTGCCACCAATGTAGCCTAGTCTTCTGGGCGCCTATATTGATGGCGCCACTGAAAACAATAAACAAACACAAATTGCAATTTTCCGGCGAGAGGCTGCTCGCCCCCCACTCTCTTTATTGAACACCTCTGAGGCGAACGCACCTCACTTCACTTTTACACCCATGACTTCCAGTCTTTTACCCTTCAAAATAAACTCCTCACTTCATATACACTGAACCATACTAAGAGCTGCCAAAATAGGAGCACTGCTGGCTAAACACAAAAGTGTCTACATGAGCACCGGAGCTCACAAGAACGTCAGAGCGCCGAAACGAAGCAGAGTCGCCAACCAGATACATATTTTTAAGCTAGTCTTCAGTCCCAGACTCTGCTTGTGGACACTGCGAGACACAATTATAAGTTTTTCTCACTCCTGCTCTATCGCTAACTGGCGCCCTGCTCTGCATCCGGCCACTTTTTTCAGAACCGGCTGCTCTCCTATTGGACACGCCAAGATGTCGTCACAGTGCGCTTCACCCGAATTCATTATTTATTTATTTTTAAATCGGGCGCAAGGCGTGGCAGCAGCAGGCGCTCACCTTGAGCGCCGAGGTCGTTGCGCAGCGGTTCGCTCTTGCGCCATGGTAGCACATACACAATGAATGGGTGCTCTGCCGCCACCCTGCGCTTGCCGTGTTCGATGTGAATTCAGCATAACCCCTATTTTACACCAGAAGCGTCTGCAGAGCGTCCGCGTCTACGCAATAAAACGCGGCCACTAAAGTCAATGAGCAGGCTCACACCAGGCGCAGAGCGGCCGTGTTTCAGAAGCGTCCCAGAAGCAGTAAAACGCGACCCGCTGGAAAAGAACGCCGCGTCCCAGAAGCAGTAAAACGCGACCCGCTGGAAAAGAACACCACAGTTTATTCTTTGACGCGTGCCACGTAGGATCGTTCAGACAGGAAGTCAATGGTGTAAAAACACAGGATCCGGTTGATTTTCATCATAATGCACAATGTACTGGATTTTGTATTTATATGTGCTATACTTTACTGTGAAACATCAACGTGACGCATCGGCTTCAACGCTGTTCAGGTCGGCCGTCAAACAAAGAAAGATTTCACTTTGAATCTCAAACTATGATGAACAAAATGCATCTATACTTTAAATACCTGCATTTTGTATGATGCCAGCAGTTTGGTTTATTATTATTTTTCTTTTTTTACACACATCGATACTTCGAGACACTGTTGGGACAGTACTCGAAGTATCAAAGTTTTATTTCATCGTTTTCTTTAAATACACACGAAAACTACCTGGGTTGTCGCGCATCTAGCAATCCTCGCGTGAACCGATCGAGCCGCTGCGCGAGACGCTCTGCTCGTAAAACGCGTCCTGAGGGTGCAGAGCGTCTACGCAGTAGCTCTGCTCACGCTCTGCTGACGCGGCGGCAGGCGCCCCCCTTGCGCGCCGCTCAGGTCGTTGCGCGGCGCTGCGCTCTTGTGCCATGGTAGCACATACACAATAAATAGGTGCGCTGCCGCCACCCTGCGCTTGCCGCGTTCAATAAGCAGCGCATCATCTGCAGCACCTCCAGTTACTGGATGAGAGTGTGGCAGTGTGAATTACAGCCACCTGGTGGCTCGATTGGTTCCGCCTGCTCCGCCTATTCCTGATGAGGGCGCAGTTCATAAAAGCGCTGGCTGTGCACCGGGAGCTCTCTTGCCTCGCCACTTCCGGGCGCCCCATTTCCGCCTGGTTGCCAGATCTGGTCGCCTCACCTACTCGGTTCTCCGCTGGCTCGCTCTGTTGGGTACGTTGCGGCACATCCTTACACCCTAGTGGCACCTAGCTATTGTTGGTGTAAAATGATGGCGAAGGAGGCTTGATATCTCTTTTCTGGAGGTTTTAATTGAACACTCGCAGGTAATGAATAAGGACACTCAACATGTGCGTGATAGTCTAACTTGACTTCCGGTTACCGTAAAGAACCCACTGTACCGTATATGACATCTCCCCCTTTTTGTGTTATGTCAATAACATCAAAACAACATGTAACTGAAAATGGCTGTTCTGACCGCACCTACTATACATTAAATGAAGTAAACCATAACATAAAATCAGGCATATCAACTCTGCTCATTGTCACACTTGGACAGGACTCTGAAATAAAGGTGTCACAGTTTCACAGTTACATATAATACACATCAGCATAAATCAACACCAACAACTTGAACATGAAAACAGCTTTCTTCCGCTGTTTGCGAATTTTCCCTTTTTTTTTCTTTTTTTTCCCTCCCCCCCCAAAGGCCATGTGAATCACACCTGTCTTACAGGTTAAGTCTGTTGACCGGCTTGCACACCCGGCCAGATCTGGTCGCGGTCTGACTAGGTGGAGGGGTTGTTGGTGGACCCACACTCTGACCGACAGGAATAGCGTCCGGCGTGGTGGCACTGTCAGAGTGGGAGTCTGCGTTATCGCAGGGTGCTGTCTGGATAGGCTGATGAACCGACCCAGATTGAAGGTGACGGCGGTTCCGTCGCAGCTCTGCTCCTTGCTCCGTCCTGATGATGAAAGACCTCGGGGTGAGGCTTTCACCGGAGATCACCGCTGGCAAAGACCACTGCTTTTCATGGTCCAACTTGGTGATCACTGCATCACCAGGTTGCAGGGCAGGTAAAGGCCTGGCTCCATGATGACGGTTGAAATAGTGGGCCTGTTTAGCCTTTTCTCTGCTGTCTTTTGTTTTCACCGCTGTCCTGCAGGGCCATTTAGGCATGAGGTTTTTCTCCAGGGTGGGGAGTGTGGTCCTGATCTTCCTCCCCATGAGCAGCTCGGCTGGGCTGTAGCCTGTGGTGGAGCAGGGAGTAGCTCTATAACTCATCAGAGCCACCAGAGGGTCTTCCTGCTTCAGGATTTTCTTTGCCGTTTGCACGGCCCTCTCAGCGTGTCCGTTGCCTTGTGGATGGTGAGGGCTTGATGTGCAGTGCTTGAAGTCAATTTGCTTGGCAAACCTCTGGAACTCCATGCTTGCGAACTGGGGTCCATTGTCACTCACCACCTCGTCGGGAATGCCGAATCTGGCAAAAACTGATTTGAGTTTCAGGATGACTTGTGTGGTAGTCGTTGAAGGTAGGTGCAGTATTTCAAGGAACCTGGAGTAGTAGTCTGAAATCACCAAGTAATTGTGGTGTTTATGCTCACAGAGGTCCATTGCGATTCTTTTCCAAGGACGCTCTGAAAGTGGTGTTGAAATGAGAGGCTCCTTTTGCTGTGTTCGTTTCAGTTCCTGACACACCTGACATGAAGACACAAGCTTATTCAGCTCAGTAGAGAGTCCGGGCCACCATACTGATGAAGAGGCTCTTTCCCTACATTTTACAAGACCCTGGTGACCTTCATGGATTTTCAGGAGTATCTCACCTCTCAAGGACTTTGGCACCACAATCCTGCTTCCTCTTAGAATGAGACCGTTGTGTTCTGATAGCTCAGATTTTACCTGGATGTATTCCTTTGCATCCAAGGGCACACTGCTGAGGTGTTCAGGCCACGCCGTCTTGATGAGCTTCACAACAGACTGCAGCTGAACATCGTCTGCAGTCGCTATTTTGATCTCATCCATTTTACTTGCCGACGCAGGGATTCCTTCCACTACGCTAGCCACATAGCATGCAACTTCGCCATGTGTGTCACTCTCTGTACACGTATTGACCAGTGGACTGCGTGACAGGGTGTCGGCAACGATTAGAGTTTTACCTGGAGCGTACTCCGCTACTGGGCTGAATTTTCATTGACAAATAAAGTTCCTTTATTTGTTTTGGTTTGATGTTTTTGTTTTGCAGGTCCATTAGTTATCATTAGGTCGCTTGTTTAATATTTGCTTTGCATGTTCATCTTGCCTTTAATTATTTTGTTTGCTTTATGTTTAGTTGTTTGCATGTTTGGGGAGTGCCATTAGGTCGCTTGTTTAATATTTGCTTTGTATGTTCATTTTGCCTTTAATTATTTTGTATGCTTTATGTTTAGTTGTTTGCATGTTTGTTGAGGGCTATTGGGTTGTTTGGTTAACATTTACTTTGCTTTGCATGTTAATTTTGCCTTTAATTGTTTTGTTTGCTTGATGTGAGTTGCTTGCCTGTTCGTTGAGTGCCATTAGTTTGCTTGTGTGATGTCTGTCTTGTGTTGCATGTTATTTGGGTATGGATTATTTTCCTTTTGCTTGGCTTGCTTTCTAGGTTTAATTTGGGGTTACTCGTTCAGTTAACCCTGGGTTTTAACTAGTTTGGTTTTGCTTTCTTTTCTTTCGGTACCTTATTCTTCAGTTGGGTTCTTGAGTGGGTGGTTTATTCCTTTTGTTTGGTTTGGGGTTTTAGTTTTGTTGTTCAGAGTGAATGCAGTCTAACCCTGGGTTTTAACTAGTTTAGTTTTTGCTTTCTTTTCTTTATATATACCTTTTCTTGGGGAGGGTTATTTTAGTATAGGATGCGTGCTACGTAGCTGCCCTTTTATCTTCGTGTTATAAAAGAAAAGATGAGATATATATATATATATTTTTTTTGTTTTTGTTTTTGTTGCTCTAAATAAAATTAATGGTTTCTGTATGCTGGACCCAGTCTCAAGCTTTCATTAGCAACCGAACTTGTGTGCTTTCCTGAACTATGTTTAATTCTCCAGGTGAAATTCCTGGAGTGGCGTTGTTGGCAACTATTTTAAGTTACCCTTAAAATAAACTATAGGTAGTACATAATGCTCAGTAATTAAATGAAATTAAAAAATCCTATTAATACGTATATGCCTTAATTGGCTCCTCTCTGCCCTTTGCGGGTGCCACAAGAGTGAGAGTAGCAGGATCCAGATTCTGATTCCTTCTCGGCTCATCTGCTTCCACTTTTCCAGGTCTACAGGGCTGCAGGGTTTCAGTTTTACTAAAAGTGCAGAAAAATGGGGGAGATGCCACCATCTGTTGTGAGAATGAAGCTGAGAGCGCGTCCCCGTTGGAGGAGTAATGCTGAATTCACATTGAACGCGGCAAGCGCAGGGTGGCGGCAGCACACCCATTCATTGTGCACGTGCTACCATGGCGCAAGAGCGAACCGCCGCGCAACGACCTGAGCGGCGCGCAAGGTGGGCGCCTGCCGCCGCCACGCTTTGCGCCCGATTTAAAATATTTTTTAATTCAGGCGCAGCGCGCTGTGACGACATCTTGGCGTGTCCAATAGGAGAGCAGCCGGTTCTGAAAAAAGTGGCCAGAAGCAGAGCAGCTCGCCAGTTAGCGATAGAGCACGAGTGAGAAAAATGGAGGAAAAACTTGTGTCTCGCAGTGTCCATAGTGTAACATTTCATATGACACCGAGCTCTGGGACTCAAGACTAGCTTAAAAAATATGTATCTGGTTGCCTACTCTGCTTGGTTTTGGCACTCTGACGTTCTCATTAGCTTCGGTGCTCTTATTAGCTGCTACATGTTTTGTGTTCAGGTGGAGGCTTGAATAACTGCGGAGGAACGCAAACTCGTTGTGCCACCGTTTGCACATGTAACCCAGTTAAAAATATAAAGAAATAAATAAGTTATAGTCCGGTAAAAAGATAAATAGATTATTGAATAAAAGCACTAATTTTACTTGTTTGTTTTTATTTCGTTTTGGTATTTCTTTATGACAAATGTTTATTTTGTGTTTTAAAAGGAGTGTAAAAGTAATGTTTAAATGTAAAAATATGTGTTACGTTGAGTTTGTTGTGTTTGAGGATGTCCAATCAGTGATCAGTGTGAAAGGTCGACCGGATTAGGAAGCGGAATCGGTGCGGAAGAGGAGCAGGTGAGAGCATGAGGTGTGGCACGTGAAGGGAGCACGAAAGAGAGCACGAGGAGAGAGGACAGGTGTGATGGCGGAGCGGCGCGACAGACAGAAAAGACTGTGAAAAGACACTGGTTGATGAACAGATGTGGAGACAAACGGACAGTGAGTCTCGGAACAACTTCCATCAGCGCAGCAGAGTGTTCGGGTCGAACGGAAAGACTTTTGAAAAAGTTATCCAGCGCAGCTAGAGGCTAGGGTAGCTCATTCTAGCCACCTGGTTGTTTCACTCGCTAGCCGCTCACACAGCGCTCGACTCGGTGGAACTTGCCAGACTGCTGTGAAACGGACCAGCCGGAGAGGTCCAGCGGTGAGGGCCAGCACAGACGTTACCGGGGAGGACGGAGGACTCGTTTACAGCCGACGTCAGCCAGCCGCTGCATCGTGAAAGACGAGGACTGCACCATTCCTGCCATGAGTCTGTGGTGTGTTTTTTTTTTTTTCCTGCACCATGCGCGAAGCAGCCATGATAGTTTGAGGCTACAACGCTCACAAGCAACGAATCAGGCCTGCAACGATTCACTGATTAAAGGGTACCCTTTTTATTTTATTTTATCTCATTTCGTTTCGTTTCATTCCATTTTATTTTATTTCATTTCATCTCTTTTTATTTTCTTTTATTTAGAAAAGCCGGCTATAGGGGAGATTACTGCGGTTTTGGGGTATTAAAGAATATAGATTGAGTGTTTGCATTGAAAAACAAGGGACATTTTATTGTTGGAATTGATGGATTAACTTTTTACTGATTTGCTTACCGATCTAAGGTTTAAAGGTATTGAATTCGCATCTGAACATTATTGAATTGTTTGTCTATTGTCTTTTTTGTATTTATTTTATAATGGTTCATAAATAGTGTAAAACAATTTATTACTCATTTGCATTAACCATTGATTAATACGGTTAAAAGAACTTGGGGAGCACACTTCATAAATGGGCTTGTTGTCTAGAGGGCGCTACACACAGAACATCCTCCCACTTGCTACTCAGAGCGTCACTATCCATTTTGCTGGAAACTCGTGCTGGAAAATCTTATGAAGTTTTAGTGAAAAGAAGAACAAGACATTTGGTACAGAGATCTGATGGAGAGATCTCTGGAGTCGAGTCTTGCCGTCGCCGGAGTCAGCCTGACTCCTTTCTCCCAAGAAAGTCCTTAAATGCAAAGACAAACAATCTGACTCCTGATTTGAATGTCTTCTCAAGTGTCGTCCTCTGATTGGCTGTCCATTCTCCCCCGATCGGTTGCTGGGTGTTAATGTCATTGTTTGTGAATCAGGAAGCAAGTCCTTATTTGGCCGTGAGCCAAATGGTCCATCCTTCCTTCCGGTGTGACCTGTTGAAACCATTTTGCGGCAAGACAAGCTCAGGTCACAAGTTCCCATCCCTGTGACTGGATGGGTCGCAAACTTTATGAGGGTCGCAAAGGCAATTCCTTCAGCTGACCACTCTCTGGTCACCCCAGATCACTGTTTGTAAGACTGAATGAGTAACACAGTCTTGCTCACGCCTGTCAAGCAACGATTTCTTGAATTTCTTCCAGCAAAAGTAGAAGATATTAGAACTGAGATTGGGAATTCTTTGTCTTCTTTGTCTCCTTTGTCTTCCACTGGTCACATGGTAGATCTTTCTCAACATGGCAACCCCAGTGTTTATTTCGGGAGTTTTCGGCAAGTTGGACTCTCTGAACTTGATTCTCTTGTCTCCTCTGCTAAGCCGACCACAAGTCTTTTGGACCCAATTCCAACCAGGCTTCTCAAGGAGGTTTCCCATTGCTTCATTGTGTCATTCTTAGAATTATCAATCATTCTCTATCAACAGGTTTTGTCCCTCATGCCTTCAAAGTGGCTGTAATCAAGCCCCTGATCAAGAAACCCAATTTGGACTCGAGTGTGCTTTCAAATTATAGGCCAATCTCGAACCTTCCGTTTCTCTCTAAGATCTTAGAAAAAGTTGTTGCTAGGCAGCTTGTGGACTTCTTGAACGACAGCAATCTATTTGAGGTTTTCAGTCAGGCTTCAGAGTTGGACATAGCACTGAAACTGCATTGCTTAAGGTAAGTAATGATCTCTTGTGTGCATCTGACCAAGGTCTTCTCTCTGTTCTGGTCCTTCTAGATCTCAGTGCAGCATTTGATACAGTTGACCACAGCATTCTTCTTAGGAGATTAGAAAATGCTATTGGCATCAAGGATCGCGCCTTGGACTGGTTTGGATCTTACTTGTCTGACCGCTTTCAGTTTGTTCATGTTCATAATCATTCATCGGACGTAGGAGGGTTAGTCATGGTGTCCCGCAAGGATCTGTACTTGGACCACTCCTCTTCAACATCTACATGTCACCTCTTGGTGACATCATCAAAAGCATAACATCAGTTTCCATTCCTATGCAGATGACACACAGCTGTACTTGTCTTTTAAGGCAAATGAGGCTCATCAGTTGGCCAAATTGGAATCTTGTCTTCGTGATGTTAGAACTTGGATGACACAGAATTTCTTGTTGCTTAATATGGGTAGCTCATTCTAGCCACCTGGTTGTTTCACTACTTCTTACGCTCACACAGCCTTCGACTCGGTGGAACTTGCCAGACTGCTGTGAAACGGACCAGCCGGAGAAGACCAGCGGTGAGGCCAGCACAGGCGTTACCGGGGAGGACGGAGGACTGGATTTACAGCCGGCGTCAGCCAGCCGCTACATCGTGAAAGGCGAGGACTGCACCATTCCTGCCATGAGTCTGTGGTGTGTTTTTTTTTCCTGCACCATCGCGCGAAGCAGCCATGATGGTTGAGGCTACAACGCTCTGAAGCAGCGAATCAGGCCTGCAACGATTCACTGATTAAAGGGTACCCTTTTATTTTATTTTATCTCATTTCCTTTCGTTTCGTTTCATTCCATTTTATTTTATTTCATTTCATCTCTTTTTATTTTCTTTTATTTAGAAAAGCCGGCTATAGGGGAGATTACTGCGGTTTTGGGGTATTAAAGCATATAGATTGAGTGTTTGCATTGAAAAACAAGAGACATTTTATTGTTGGAATTGATGGATTAACTGTTTACTGATTTGCTTACCGATCTAAGGTTTAAAGGTATTGAATTCGCATCTGAACATTATTGAATTGTTTGTCTATTGTCTTTTTTGTATTTATTTTATAATGGTTCATAACTAGTGTAAAAAAAATTTATTACTCATTTGCATTAATTAACCATTGATTAATACGGTTAAAAGAACTTGGGGAGCGCACTTCATAAATGGGCTTGTTGTCTAGAGGGCGCTACACACAGAACATCCTCCCGCTTGCTACTCAGTGCGTCACTATCCATTTTGCTGGAAACTCGTGCTGGAAAATCTTATGAAGTTTTAGTGAAAAGAAGAACAAGACAATTGGTACAGAGATCTGATGGAGAGATCTCTGGGTCGAGGAGTCTTGCCGTCGCCGAGTCAGCCTGACTCCTTTCTCCCAAGAAAGTCCTTAAATGCAAAGACAAACAATCTGACTCCTGATTTGAATGTCTTCTCAAGTGTCGTCCTCTGATTGGCTGTCCATTCTCCCCCGATCGGTTGCTGGGTGTTAATGTCATTGTTTGTGAATCAGGAAGCAAGTCCTTATTTGGCCGTGAGCCAAATGGTCCATCCTTCCTTCCGGTGTGACCTGTTGAAACCATTTTGCGGCAAGACAAGCTCAGGTCACAAGTTCCCATCCCTGTGACTGGATGGGTCGCAAACTTTATGAGGGTCGCAAAGGCAATTCCTTCAGCTGACCACTCTCTGGTCACCCCAGATCACTGTTTGTAAGACTGAATGAGTAACACAGTCTTGCTCACAAGGTTTCGAACACCCCAAGGCACTGATCATGATGATCAAATATACACCAAAGCACTACATATAGTAACATTCAATACATTTATACATTCAACTCAATACAATAATTCCAAAAAAATGATTTTGTTGGACTTCACAATATATTTATATTTACAAAACTTAAATGAATCCTTTATTTTGAAAGTAAAACAGCCTGTCTAAATCCAACAAGAAGAGGGTATGCCTTCATTGATCAAGCAGACAGAGACAGCATTAAGAATCGCATTGACAATAATCACCTGCGCCTCCAGACCGAGGATTCTAGACACTTCCGTCTAGGGACGATAATTAGCAAGTCTCATGTAAGTAGCTTTTTTATTGTTATTATTGTTTATTCATGATTTTTTTTTTCCGCCATTACGACGTGATGTCCAATTTCCAAGACGTAACTTGAAACAGTCAGGCAAGTTAATCTTTCTTTGCTTTAAGCAATTGTCGAGTGTATTCTGCTGCAGTCGTTCAGTTATTGCCAGGTAGGTTTAACACTTACAAGGAATTTGATGTGGTGTGGTTGGTGCTTTTGAGGACAGCAGAACAAAAAAAGGGCAGTAACTATACTAAGAATATACTAGATAGACAGATATACAATATATACAACTGGGATCGTTACAAATTGGGATAATTTACAAATTAGCAATGGTGCAACAAGGATTGTAGTGCAAGAGTGAGTGCAGGGTAGAGAGCTAATGGAGTGCATATTGTCTATGGGTGGGGGAGTCGGGGGACACAAGAGCCGTTAATCAGAGCAGTTGCAGCTCCTTCTGCAGTTTTTGAGTGGCTAATAAGAATATTCAGAATAATAAATGTAAATAAAGAATTCTTTATTCCAACTGTTATTTGCAGCATGCATTATTTCAATGAACATTCAGAACTAATTCTTTCTGAATTAGACCCACATAAAACATAAACATTTGAATATGATACATGTCTTGAAAAAAGGATGTTGATACAGAGCAGAACTTATTCTGTATCATCAGAATGATTTAACTGAATTTAGATTATTATTATTTTGGACATGAAAGTGTTAAACTCTTCATGCTAATAACATTACAGCAAACTCAGCTATTATAAACATACAAATGTTAGAACTTCAAAGCTACATAGTTGCAGGGAGGAAAGAAGGCAACAGCCTCAACTTGGACGACCAACAGAAAGAAAACATGCTATGTAGTCTGCTTGCTTTTTCATTTGACTGAAATAAAAATAACTGACAAATCTTTAATATTCTGTCTTTTCAAGGTTATTACAAACTTTCCAATGTTATGAAAACATTTTCTTCGTTATTTAAATGCAAAATACTCAGAATAACTCTGAAATGTCTCTAATTCTCCAAAACACGGGTATAAAGAAAAAAAAATGTTTAAATGTTTTAAAACATTTTTTGCTATTGCTATAGTTCAAAATCTACCAGTGCTGTGAGTTTATTCTAGCCCCTGAAATTAAACAGATCCTTAGGGCCTTCAACCTAGATATGAAATAATCACAAGCATTTACCAAGAGCCAGGATCTATAAGAGGAGAGTTGCCATTAATGGGCATGGCCAATAGGCATAACTCTGGTTCAAGGCTATTCAACCGGCTGTGTCATTGGAGCAAGCAGGGTCGGCGTCCGGACGGAGACAGTGAGAAGCTAGGCGAATGTCCCCGCCAAAAGTTTAAACAATCTCCCAGTTCCTATAAGGTAAGAAACCTTTGGGCTTCGTGAGATCAGACCCTTTTAGAAGGAGAGCTGGTCTAATTGCCTTCTGTAATTTTCAGGGATCTAACAGTATCAATTTAGTAATTCATTTTGCAAAAAACATTATTTATCACCATTATTTGCTCTTCTGGATTTGCAACTTTTCTGTTTTATGTGATAGTAAAACTATTATCTTTTGTTTTTGGACTGTAGCCTGGATTAATCTAGGTATCTGAAGATATCAATTTAGCCTGTGGCAACTAAGAAATCATGAAATAAATCAATAATGACATAAATAAGTTTTGAAGTATTATAAAATAATAAAATGTTTTAGTTCGACATTATAGCTGCATAATGTTGAGGTCTTGTGGATTCCAGGGAAGAGTGGAGTTTTGATCTTCACCCTCAAGACCAGTAACAGGTCGAAATAGTATTTCAAGTCCTCAAACGATGCATTTGCGGTGAGGCCATGAGGGGCATTGTTGTCAGGACAAATATGGGACTAATATGAGTGCCAACATCATCAGATAATGGTGAATCCAGCACCATCACCTCTGTATTACTCATCTCAAGAGGGGCTGCTCCTGAATGGCAGCTTGGTTCGCCTTTCTGTCGATAATTAAATGAGACAAAAACACACACAAAAACAAACAAAAAGCAAGTGAGAACAATAAAATAATACAATCAAACAATAAAAGCCATAGACAATATACCTAATTATAGGATTATAATTAGGTATATTAGGATTATTAGGATATTAATTATACTATGCCCTATTAGTTCATGCTGACACTTTGAACACATGGTTATTGGAAAGAAATCAACAGCTACTAACATACTTCTATCAAGGAGACCAAATTTATATAATTAATAACTGCATTACTAACTAGCATTAAGAAAGCTGTCCAAAAATATTCCTCCTTCCAAGAATGGCATTGTCCAGCTGTGAGAACTTGTTCAACTGGTCCAAACAAGTTTTTCAGAAACCACTGTAATTGAACTTGTACCAAATTAAAAAGAAAAGTGGAGCAAATATTCAGAAAATGTATTCACATCTGTTGAGCTCTAGCAACTCACTATGGCCCATGTTTGAGCACATATTAGTTTACTAAGATAAAAGATTTGTTTTCAAAAATCCGAGAGGACTGCAGGTAATGGGGCGACACGGTGGCGCAGTGGTTAGCGCTGCCGCCTCACAGCAAGAAGGTCGTGGGTTCGATTCCGGGGCCCAGGCCTGGGACCTTTCTGTGTGGAGTTCGCATGTTCTCCCCGTGTCTGCGTGGGTTCTCTCTGGGTTCTCCGGCTTCCTCCCACAGTCCAAAAACATGCATGTGAGGTCAATTGAATATTCTAAATTGTCCGTAGGTGTGCATGTGAGTGTGAATGGTTGTTTGTTTCTATGTGGCCCTGCGATGAACTGGCGACTTGTCCAGGGTGTCACCCTGCCTTCGCCCTAAGAGAGCTGGGATAGGCTCCAGCAGACCCCCGTGACCCTGAATAGGAATAAGCGGGTATAGAAGATGGATGGATGGACTGCAGGTAATGTAAAGAGCCTGGGTTTGAACACAATAGTGGACTTTCAAAATGATAAGGACCTTTGATAACAGTTTAAATGACTATTCATGTTTCCAATAAATTCTCTGTGGCTTTTTACATATACTCTGTGCATGTGAGAGGTGTGGCAAAAGAAAAAAAAAACTAATCTCACAACCATCATAATGGAGTGTTCTATTTATTGATTATTTTTATGAAGAGAAATGCAGAAAAGCAACACATTTTTAATCATGATTCTACCATTTGGGTTTTATTTATGATTTAATCATGTCTGTATGCCAATGGCATTCATGCAAAAATGTATTCACATATTCTAAATATACTATGTGGGGGATAGGGAAGCATTTAACGAATGAAAAATCTGCTCCTGTATTACAAGCATATGGACATCTACACACTGCAGCCATAAATGCAAAATGCAGCTTTATAAAAGCATCAGGTGTGTTTAGTGACCCGTTATGTGTCAAAAATGACAGAACATGTGAAACGTGAATTTCCACAATATGTTTTGGTAACACAACTGTTTGAGATATTACCTTGTCTGGCCTGCCCTCTGTGGCATCGAAGTCCGTAGATGTTTCCAAGAGAATTATAAGATCTTCAGGGGAATCTTTATCCATTTTTTTTGGAGGATACATAGATCTGCAGCATTCTTAATTTAGTGTCCTCGTGTGACAGTGGCGGTCCTGTCACTATGCCTCCAATTGATCACGCGCCCTTTGGCCGAATGGTTAAGCGCGCATGGCTATTACCCGGGAGTCTGGGGTTCGAAGCCACCCTCTGCGCCTTTCCACATTCTGGCGTTGTCGGCAGGATCCATGTAGCACTACGGGTGGGTCCATGGATTCCTCATTTGTGTGGCAGCCTGTGCGGAGCACGGGGACGTGCTTGTCAAAAGAGGGGGAGAGATGTGACAGTGGCGGCACTCTGAGCACTCTGCAGTCTGCATCAGTGTTGCCATCTCCTCAGAAAGGAAAGTCACTATTGGCTGTCCTGAAAGTCACTAGAAGTCGCCAAATGACAGCATCGTCGAATTTGCATAACTGACAATTTGCACTTGATAGCAATGGATGCTGTAGGAGAGGAATAACGTCTTGGGAGGGACAAAAAGAGAGAAAAAAAACACCTTAAATATGTTTTAGGTATTTTTTTTATGTTATATAATATATTTTTAAACATATTAAATATATTTACCACAATCTACCCAATATTATTTTCATAAACATTGTATTGTTTAATATGATTGACATTTTCTGGAATTGAGATAGATACTTATAGAAGTACAAGGGTTTATTTTGTCATTGCTTTTTCCCTTTTGGCATTGTAAAACACAAATGGAAAAAACAATGACAAAATTTTTTGCCTTTGCTTTTTCTTTTGGCCTTTTTCTTTTGCCTTTGCCTTTACCAAATGGACTGGGTTGTCAATCAATTGCCGTTGGGCGGGCTTTTTCAGACCAGGATTAGTAGTCAATACCTGATCGTTCCGAGCTTGGCTGAAGGAAAGTGACGTTAACTTAGCGACAAAAGGAAGTGCACACGACATGCGTTTTTGACCATCCGAGCTATTGTTGTCGTTGCTGAACACCTCCCCTCAATTCCTCCACGTAGTCCATTTTTATTTTTCCGCCTTTTTCCATTCAAAATACATGTAGTGTACTTTATGCATGAGATCCTGGTGCCTACTTTTTTTTTTTGATTCAGTGACTGCAATGCGCTTCCGTAGAAAGTCGCCAAGTTGGCAACACTGCTCTGCATCAACTTTGTCTGTTTAGACATTCTGGAGCAATGAGAGTAGCCAATAGGGGCAATGAGAGTAGCCAATAGCAGACATGCTGAGGTAATGAGGGTAGCCAATAGGAGACATGAGACTGTACTTGTGCCGACTTGCTCAGTCCCAACATTAAGTTTGTTTGCGAAGCAGAAACGATATTGCGACATCAAGTGGACACATTTAGAACAGCAGTTTCTTTCATTGAAAAATTGTAGTTTTTAATACTTTGCAAAATCATCTCGCGGGCCGGAAAACTCCAGTTCGCGGGCCTGATTCGGCCTGTGGGCCTTTTGTTTGTCACCCCTGATCTAAGGGAAATGTTACAGTTTTAAATTCCCAGACACGCCCCCAATTGTAACACCCAGAGGGGTAACATCATTTAATAAATAAAACGCCAGTAAGGTAAACGTAAATCAAGGATTTTATTAACAACAGAAAACCAATACCTAAGGGTCTAATCCCTGAACTCAAAATGATCCCCTCAGAAGGGGACAATCTGACAGGCAAGATAACACAAAGTGCTACTATAAAGTAGGCTAGACACTACTTCAAAAGATAACACAAAATCGCTACAAACAACATGATAAGCACAGTAAATGTGGTGATCACACAGCTCTCTCTCTCCGCACACAGCTTTTTCTTTCTTGGTCCACTGACGCACACACACCAACCCACAGCCTCGGTGTCACTCCTTTTATCCACTTTGCCCAATTGTAGATTGGCACCAACCGTGTGGCATCATCCAGGAACACCTGTAACATCTGACACACATCACATGACACAAACACACCTGACACACACAGAAATATAACAATTTCAATGACCTGAAGAGAGCTGGGACCACAGTAACAATGGTTACTGTTGGTAACACACTATGTCGTCAGGGATTAAAATCCTACAGTGCACAAAGGGTCGCCCTGCAAGTTGTTGGGCATGGTTCTGAACGCTCTGTTCACTGAGTTTTTTTTTTAACACTGGGAACGCATTGACGTGAATGTGTTCCGGATTTCCTTTCCTGGCCATGCTCAGGCATACTCTTGGACTGGTTCCGCCCTCCCACGCTCTGCCCTGGAAGTGATGTCGCAGTGCACTGCTCCAAGAAAATGTTGGAGGTTTGTTCAGCCTAATGCGGATGCGATTTAAGTAGGGATGGGCAGCTGAAGCCTCATTAAGCTTCCACAGGGTTCATCTGATTGTGCCGGAAAATGAGCCAAAGTTTCGGGGCTTTGAACCACACAGAACAGTGACATCTGGTGGTGCATTGCAAGTATATCATCTGTTTCAATTAGCCTCCTTTTCCTTGTTATACTTCAATATGTACACAATAAAAAGCGTAAAACAAAACAATTTGTGTTAATTTATGTGAGAAGTGCTTGTGTTACTTTGTGAAAAATAAGCATAAAGTGACAGGGGATTGTGTTTGTGAAACAGGCGTGCCAGCCCAATTAGCAGCTCACTGAGCCCTAGGTTTACACCTCAATCATGTCTTTCCCTGTCCCGGACAGCCCCTGTGTTTTTAAAATTCATACTGTTGCAGCAGTGTGTGTGTAAGGACAAACCCAAGACTCCAGCATAAAAGGGGGTGATAATATCTCATCATTCATATTGTTTTGTCTAGTTTCCAGGGTGTTTTGACTCCAGCTCTGAAGTATAGCTTGTGCATTTTGCAGGACAATTCTGGCCAATGAAATGCACACTTGACTATAGTACTGACATAAACAAGCAGTTATAACGTCTTGCCTATAACGTTTGTCATACCAGCCTTGCAAGACAGCAGAAATACTGAGTTAAAATATGAAAACACACATACATGTTTTGTAAACCTCCAATCAGCTGCTCAGAACGCAGTTAAAACAGGGAACTACTGTGAGCTTTAAAACAACTGGGAAACGATTTTTTGATCGTGAAGCAAAAACATCACCAGAGGCTTTTTGTTGCTACCGACAAGGGTTTAAATCAAACAATGTGGCTCACTGCAGTCTGTGACAGCGCTGTAAAGTGCAACAAGGGTCACCTCATGCGCCGATCAGATGCATCACCGTGATGCTAAATTTCACTGCTGGTGGTGAAAAATTACAATTTTGTGAGATATTTAGAAATTAACAGGAAGCATATCCAGTCACCTTCATGGTTTATTCATAAGGGACCTTATTTCTAAAAAAAAACAGATTGATATGTGAAATGTACATCTTAGATGTGTGAAACCTTTCGTCTTTTCTCTACGTTGACTATCTTAACGACAATGTTATAGCACAATAAAAGAAATGCGGAGGAGATTTTACAGTATGGCAATAATGTAACAGTTCTTTATCAAGTGTCCTGCAGGTGGTCCAGTGTGTGTAGTAAAGAGAAACAGTAACCAGAGCTTGTCACTGCCTTTGGTATATATGTCTATATTTGTTTTGGAAAATGTACACTAGTAAATGTATGCATTTTTTAATAAAGGGATTTTCATTTTCTGTCATACTAAAGGGCAGCAGATGTCACAAGTGTACACTTCATAAGAGGAGACATCAGGGTAGGACAACAGCTACACACTTTGTCTTCAGATATATCAGTTGTCCTTGACATTGTTTTAAGTGGTTCTTGCTTTGCTTAGGGAGGCCTGATCCCTGGAAACCAGCAAAAACACTCCAAGTCACCAGTGCAAAGGGACCAGCTGTCAAGAAAAGAAGAAGGTCATCACCAAGGTCCCACCATAGTCATCAAAGATGAGCCAGATGATGACAAGAGCTGTGTAAGGACACCTTCTATATATAGATTCAGTGATAATTGCTCCCCGTGCTTGTTGCTATAATCAGGTGCAAGGTTATGTTATTGTATGCTTTCAACCATAAACCATTTTCACCTATGGAAATTTTTTTAAATACTAGATATAAAAAATTAAATATATGTTATGTATTTATAAAAAATTGCTATATGCTTCATCAAAGAAAAGGTCTGCCCTCTACTGGACACCACGGGTACAGCGAGCGAACTGAGTGAGTCATGGATGCGCAGGTGAGTTGGAAGTCTCTGCCAGGCAGTTACGGTTACTCACTTGGACAAACCATGAGGCTGGTCTGAAGCCACAGGTCACAGTCAGATCACCACTCGTCCTGTTTGTGTCAACAAGAAAATGTGTTGAGTCAATACAATTGTGACGCTGCAGTTAAACGTGAGGTGCATCGATCGTTGGTTCATCCACACTGATTCACAAGCCAGCGATTCATGAAAAGTGGGAAACAATGCACACAATTAATATCCATCAATCACATCAATCAATCACTGGGCAGCATTATTGATCTCTGAAGGTGACTGTTTCTACATAGATCAGAGTGTTCCAGTGGGAGCATTTGTCATTGTCGATGACGCACATTGTTTCTCCTCCTCTCTCTCTCTCTCTCTCTGTCTATGTCTTTGTCATTGGCTTTTCAGTCGCTGGCCATCCACAGTTGCAGCCTCCCTGACAGCACGACTGATGATCAGCCCCAAATCCAATACCACGTGGAGAAATTTCAAAATCCTCTTTGAGGCGTCCACGATAAATCCTGCAGTCCTTTATGTGACAGTGGCGGTCCTGTCACTATGCCTCCAATTGATCATGCGCCCTGGCTACCTGGCCAAGGGGATATCTCTTTGGCCGAATGGTTGAGCGCGCATGGCTATTACCCGGGAGTCTGGGGTTCGAAGCCTGCCCAGGCCCTCTGCGCCATGCCACATTTACAAACCCCATGAAGTCAACAGCGCTAGGGTTCTTGCACTGTTGCACACCAGGTCTCTCAGCTGGATGAGTACCGGGACCCAGGGGAAGCCTCAGCCTCAGCCTGGTGTGCAGTCTGTCACAGTCGGGGGTGGGGGGAGCACGGGAGCACGTTCCACCGCCTCTTCCACCTTGCCTCACATCTCACGCTCTCTTTTAGTGCTGGTTTTGGTTCATTTATTTCCAAACAACACTTTCATTAAAATAAGAGCCACTGTGTCAGAGTCTAATCTTGTAACACATGCACACCTACGGACAATTTAGAGTGTTCAATTGACCTCACATGCATGTTTTTGGACTGTGGGAGGAAGCCGGAGAACCCGGAGAGAACCCACGCAGACGCAGGGAGAACATGCAAACTCCACAGAGAAAGTTTCCAGGGCCGGAATCGAACCCACGACCTTCTTGCTTTGATGCGGCAGCGCTAACCACTGCGCCACAGTGCAGCAGAGCAGCTGCGACGGAGGCCCCACAGAGTTTGTGTTGGACATCAGGCTCATCTTGGGAGACTTGAAGCATCAGATACTGTTGAACACACTGTGGCTGTTTTACTTTTCATATTTTTCTCTCCCGTTCATGTAATGAAATGTGTACACTCACTTCCACTGCAGCCTGGATCAGAGACCACGGCGGCAGTCGGGGAGTTGAAGCAGCTTTTTGAAAAACACCTGAGGATCATCTTCCCTGCGCAGACATTTCCTGAGATTAAAGTGGAAATCTTATCTGATCTCCCTCTGAATTCATGTCTTGACAACACAAATTCAGCGGGAGGCAACATATTCAGGGCAGACAGCAGCAGGCTTGTTCAACCCGAGTGTGCCAACCTTCAACCAACCTCACCTTCAGACAGATACAGCGTGCACCACCCGTCACTATGTGGTGCTGCGGAAACATGTTTGTAGATGGGAGACATAATATCTCTATTGCGGAAGGGTTTTGATGATCAATCAAATATTTTTGCTGTCGTCACAGTTGCTCAGAGTTCATCAGTATCTGAGCTGACCTACAAACCTGCTGCTGTTCAGTTCCCTCAGTGTAAATATAGTAGTGGGGAGAGGAAGATAATCATGATGAGCTCTGAAGATTGTGGTCTGTTTAATGTGGAAATGGACAGGCATGGAAAAAGCAGTTTGTTTGGCCTTGTGGAATTTATCTGTCTCAAAGAAACAGGTGTGGGATGACAGATTTAATCCTGTGTGTGTAAATCACATGTTGCGTTCATAATTTTCTATTGTCTAAAATTGCCTGGTGTTTCCTTCAGTGTTTGTTTGAAATTGTGGTGCAAGTGTACACCTCCATCATAAAGCCACACATATTAAAAGTCAATTTGTTGATGCTTGTGATGACATTTACATACTTTCCTTAAAATCTAAAAGCTTATGTCCTACTTGGGGATGGCAGGGAGACGCATAAAGCTGCCAACAGCATTGCCACTTTCTGCTTCAGTGATTCTTCAGCACTGATGGAGCCACAGCGCAGCTCTCTCATTGGGCTTATAGACACAGATGTGGGGAGACAGGCTTTGTTTGAGCTTCAAAGTAACTGTAGCGCCACCGCCGGGACTAGCAACAGCACGCACCCACACATGGCCAGATTAACACTGTTTGAATGTGACCTCAGCCACTCCAATTTCCTCCACCTCTGAGTGGGGCGGCCCGCTGGTTTCTATACAGCTCTGATAGCGGCCGTACTGTTTTGGAATTTCTCTTTTTTTTGGGGGGTGGGGGGTGGGGGGGTTGGCTGTTTGTTTGGCCCCAATTAGAATGACCCCAGCCAGGCTTCAGCCTGGTATTTTTGCTCCTGCACCCCTTGTAGATAAGATAAGATTAGAGACGTGGGCAATGCAGAGGTGGTCTTTGTTGTGATAACAGATATAAAGGGAAGTGTTGAATACTTAACTTGGCGGAAGGGGAAGACAGAAGGTTACTGAGAAGCAGGGGGAGTCTATGAGAGAAGTAGTAGTTAAGAAAAAAAAATGAAAACATAAATGTGATGAGAAGCAAAGGGGAAAATTTGAAGAAAGAATTGTTGAGAAAGGAGAAAAAAAAATTCTCTTTCTTTTTCTTATTTAGCCTTTACTGCCATTAACACAACATAAGAACATTCAGATGTACAAAATCATCTGTCTTATCTGTAACGATTGTTCCAAAACACACCACTCATGTGTGGAACTGGATTTGGAACAACCAAAAAATAAACATCCAGGCATTTGGGCAATAAAAGGCAAAACATCCAGAAAACATGTGTTGTGCATTTCAACTGGCCAAAATGGTTAAAAATAAATAAATTAATAAATTAATAAATTAAAAAAAAAAAAAAAAAACTTAGTGAAGCCCATTGTAGTATGGTCTCAGAGAGGGATCATTAGCAGAGCAACATCACAGACAGAACAGACTGAGGCCAAGGGAAGAACAGAGACATAGACCAGACTCGTCACACACACATTCACACAACTGTGCTGCCCATTTATAACGTGCCATATACTGGTGGGCCTGCTCTGATACAGAGTCTTTGGGGATGTTTCCAGACTGGCTAGACTAGTGCTGGAGACATCTGGCTCTGATTAGAAGATTATTGAACCTCTGCTGTCACCAGGCCCAGAGTTAGAAGACTGATTGGATTTGCAGATGGTCTTAGTTGGTACAAAATGTTTATAATGCAGTCTAGCAATTATGACTCTGTTTCATGCCAGTTGTGGTCAGTGTGTGTGTGTATGTGTGTGTGTGTGTTGAACAATGCATGCATGTGTGTGTGGGTGTGTGGCTTGTTTATACCGACTCCCTCTCATAGTTTGCAATGTATTTGAGAGATGGTTAGCCCACATCTGTGGCACAGCTCCACAAAAGCTTCCTGGATGGGAAAGTTCACAAAAGAATATTGAGCTTTAAACCATTTACGCTTCAACTGGAGCCGAGTTGGGGCTCAGGTGACTCTCTTGAACTTCACAGCTGTTTGCAGGAAGGATTCAATTGATCATCTCTGAACAGTGATGTGAACTAATGCCTGGTCTGTCGCCCCAATAGTGGGCTGTAACCTGTATTCATCCGGATCTCATAAGTACGACGAGTTCAGGAAAGACAACTTCCTGTACTTGTATTGCGATGGGTAGCCTTGATAGTTTGGAGGGGAGGGTGTTTTCCAATCTGAGTGAGTAGTGAACAGGGTCATATTCAATTATGAGTGAACTATCCCTTTAACATTGACAACGTGCACATCTTCTTTGGCTGCAGGCGTGACTTTCTGAACCTAAGCAGAAAGTTCAATGTCGAAGACAGATGAAGTACCTGAAGTGTTCCGCTCAGTTTGAAATGTCGTCATTTACAGGCAGTGGCGGTGAAAATATTTGTCTTCGATTACCGCTCCCCCCCCCCCAACCCCTCTCCTGCACACTGCCCCCCCTCCACCCCCCCTCTGAAACATCCAGAAGAGTCAGGAGGCTCACGCAGTCTGGCCAGAGTCACCACAGATTTTTAAAATACCCAGAAATCGACTCCAGATGTTGGGTAATCAGCGCAGCCATTAGTCACATGCAGAGAAAGAAAGGCCCGAGCTGCAATTGATGGCCAGACAATTTCCATGTGTGCGCGTGTGAGATTAAGTGCCTGTGTGCGTGAGTGTGTGAGTGCATAATGCACCTTGGCCGTGGGACGGAGGGAGGCTAAAAGACATTTGCAACTTCTTTTTTGTGGGCCATAAAACACGTCGGCCATCATGACCTGATGTAATAATTCAAACACACTCACAGTCTAGTGCGTGTAAACGGATAAATCAGGCATTGAGTGACGCCACGAGTAAGGGAGGTGTGTGTGTGTGGTGGTAGTGAGAAGCGAGGGGGCGGGGGCGGGGGTCGATGACAGTGGGCTATACCTTTGCCTCAGCTGAGCCCACAAAAACTGCAGTTGCCATTATTGGCCAGATGAATGTGCGTTGGGGCGGTGGGCGAGGGAGGGGGGGAGTCAGGGCATGGAGGAGTGGCGCTGTGGGAGGAGCTGGTGGTGGCGGTGGGGGTTTGAAGGTGGAGGGCTCTGATCGGCGGTGTTTGGTGGATGTCTGTGGCCTCAGCCCGCCCTTCACAGCGCCATAATTAGAGCCTCATTCCTGGAGTGACGCTGCAGCGCCGCACTCAACTCCATCACATCCTCCGAGTGGCTCCGTTCCGATCGCAGCAGCAGCAGTCGCGGCTGATTTCCACTCATCGTGCAGCACCGCAATTCCGCCAGCGCTTGATTTATTTCCTCTCTTCATGCCATACTATCTGCCTGCGATGGATCTGCGTGCCGTGCTGCTGTGCTCCCTGGTCGCAGCTCTCCTTGCACAAGGTAAGTTGACTCTTGTTCTTTGTTACTTTCTCTTTTAACCGCCCTGGGTTTAAACAGCACCACTGTTTAACTAACCCAGCGCAACCACTGCGTCGCCGCATGTTTGAATTAATTCCACTCAGGTTCTAAACGGATCTCCGTAAATAATCCAGGAACCCCTCAGCATTGTTTGTAATCTGCGGTCAGCATAGTTTGCTATGAGAATCAAAGTGGCAGCACCGGGAAGTGATGAATTTGTCACTAAACTAGTTGAGGCATGTAATCAGGTCTCGTTTTACTGCTTCCGAGTGTTGCAATCCATTGTTGAGATCAAACAAGAAGAGAGATTTCTTTCTTTCTTTCTTTTTTTTTTTTTTTTTAAAAAAAACCAACCAACAACAACAAACTTTTGTATAATAGTTTTATTTACTGGAGGTAGAGTTTGGTTTTCTTCATATTTTACTGATACTTTGACAATTTTGACTAATGAAATCTGCCCTTTAACTTCACGATAATGGGTAGAATCCTGGCAATATGGAGCTAAATCCGTGATATCGGCAGGCAAACAGCCTCCAGCTCTTTCACTTTATTGAATTTAGTTTAGGTGCCTCAGTTGAAGCTGGACAAAAAGAAGTTTGGTGCAAGGCACGAAGTGTGCTTTTACACAAGTTGACTCTGCCCTACGAGTCAAAGGCCAAGTGCCTTGGTATGCTGTGTCTCACCGGGGCTGGGAATATCTAGACAGCACGGTGTGATTTATACTTGGGTACCCAGGGCAAGGTCACACATGCATGGGATGACCGTATCAAAAAGCTCACGGCGCTCTGGTCATGAGGCAATTTTCACAGCTTCTGAGGAAGAGACCTAAAAGAATTTAACGGCTGACAGAAAGGGTTTGCAACAGCATTTTTGTAA
The DNA here is from genome assembly GCA_009823395.1 of Thamnaconus septentrionalis. Lineage (NCBI taxonomy): Eukaryota > Metazoa > Chordata > Actinopteri > Tetraodontiformes > Monacanthidae > Thamnaconus > Thamnaconus septentrionalis. The sequence continues at coordinate 1,268,186 of CM020513.1, read as the reverse complement.
ATATGTGGAGGCGAGAGAGAGATAAGAAAAAGACAATGAGTACAAGTGAGAGATGCACTCTGCTGCTAGGACGTCTGGCTCCAGCCAAACACTCCTCAGTCTTGGGCGGAGCTCAACCAGACCAGTGGGGCTCATTAAGCCTTGTTTACACCAGGCGTCTAGACAAAGCAAACCATGTGTTGCAATGCGCTGCCAAGACGGAGTAGCCCTGCACACCAGGAGCAGCAGCAGCAACAGCAGCAGAGGCAGCCGTGGCAGTAACATCAGCAGCGGCAGTAACAGCAGCAGCAGCAGCAGCAGCAGCAGCTCCACTCTTCCAAGATGTAAATCACTCCAGACAGACAGACAACAAGGAGTTGGACGTGCCTCTCTTGATGAAACACCAACATACTCTTCTCAGCTCAGGCTGTTTCTGGTCTTTCAATTTTTGGATCTAGACAAAGGTCTAGTGGGTCGACCTATCAGCAGTGGGTCGAGACATTCAGCCAACTGACTGACCATTTCTGCTATTTAATGATAGAAACTAAGGCTTTGACAACAGGTCTTACTGGGCCACGGTGGACTTGAACAAGCTGATCTTCTCTTATTTTATGGTTCAGTTTTCTCTTTGAGCAACAAGCTTCACTTGTCTTTAGTCTTCTCCACCAGCTCCACTTACCTCTTTAACATGGCTTTATAAGGTAATGGTGGAACTTGTTTATGTCCACGTTATTGTATTTTTACGATTTCGGAGGAATATTCCCTGAGCAGGTTTGCAAACCGATAAAAGGTCTGAAAGGTTTTGGAGGCTTCCAGCTGGAGATTGAGGGCTCACTCACAGGAACCCACGTGAAAAGCCTTTAAAACGCCATCCTCATTTCATCCAGCTGCTACAGTCTTTATTGGCCAAAAGGATTGTGGGCCGTGCCAGACCTCCACAAGTCAGCAGTGAGTCAGCGACAGTAGCGGCTGTGTAAGAAATCCTCCATCTTAACCCTCTGGCTCTCCTTCAGTTTGATCGTCCATTGCACGGCTGGCAATTGGAGCAGTTTTTCAAAAAATACTTTGCTTTGTTTTCCTGGAAAGAAATACTTGTATTCTTTCAACATGATTTTCACAAATATGTTGTTCTGTCTTGGCCAATCTGTCCTGCAGAACTGATTATCGACAATCTCAGCCTCACTGTTCTCTTTGGTTTTTTTTTTTCTTTGCTTTTGTAGTACTTTCTCTTGTTGTGACACAGTCAATCGAAGCACAAACTGCGCTGATGACTATCCCTGATGGAGCTTCACCTTTGATTTAACTGTTGTAATAAAATTCCTGCCAGGACACAGCAACAAATCTGTAAAACAAAAGATTTCTCATCCAAGACACTTGTCCTCCTTGAAGAAACAAAATTATGATCTGAATGTGACTTGGGGATTGTGGAACAAATTGATTTGTTTTCCATGACGTGCAAGACTTCAGCTAAAAACCACCAACAACTTGTATTGTCAGACAAAAGAGTTTGTTTTTCTCCCTCAACACCACATAGGCAACCTTTTCTAATTTTGTTTTTCCATCCTTTCAGGAACACGGCTGAGTGACAAATGGAAATATGTGATTGCTTAACAGTGAAAGAATCGCTTTATTTTAATAGTTATTTATTTTATTTTATTTTATTTATTTATTTTTGCCAAAGGCCCAGTCTGAGAACTCATAAACAACCTCAGCAGTTTGAGAGCAGTTTGGTGTGAGTGCAGGCAGGTGCGTTATGATTTGGCTGGTAGCATTTTTATACTTTTATGTTGCATGTGCGTGTGAAAATCTCTGCTGCCCACAGCAATTATTCAAAAAAACTGTTTTTCACCGACGTCCACAGAAGCGACGCAGTTGTCGATGGAGGACTGTTGCAGTGATGGGAGGAAGCGCGCCAGCAACAACGAAGACTGCTCGTCCCTCCCGCTTATCTTTGAGTCCAGAGCGTGCAGGTAAAATGTTTGGTCTCTTCGCTCCTTGACTGTCTTTGACCTCTGTCTGCTTTACGTATTGTTTCAGCCCTGGAAGCCCAAAATGCCAAATCACTTTACCTTTTCTCCTATAAATCCCCTGGTGTATTTATTCACTTTATGTGCGAGCAGGAAATAGCGCTAGTGAGGGATAATTACACGTTTCTACGATAACCTCAGAAGCCGCAGCTACCGTAGAGGGGTTGGTGCATGCGAGAAGACGGGAAGATCTGGGAACATTGACGGCAAACACATTTTACCTTATAGCAGGGGTAGACAATAAGGAAATTTGCCACTGGCCCAGAGAGTGGCTTTTGAAGATCACTGGGCCCACTATTGTAACCACTGGTCCAGGTCAACGTCAGGTATCGATCCTTATAATAACAAAAAAAGAACAATTTGATTTATTAACATTTATTTTTTGTTAATAAATCAAATTCATAAATCAGAAGTGCTATTACACTTATTCCAACAGGGCACTACCCAAGTAAAATAAGTTCTTCCTCCATCTCCTTCTCAGTTGGATTTTTGCACCCTCCTTGATGCCCAGGCAGTGTAACCTGGGCATCTGCTTCTGGGCCTTGACTGCCACCAGCTCAAAACAACCCTCCCCACAGTTTTACATGCACACAACCTTAAACAGGAGGTGTTTATCATTAATTAATTATTCAAATAATTGTATCATAATGCGACACGGTGGCGCAGTGGTTAGCGCTGCCGCCTCACACCAAGAAGGTCGTGGGTTCGATTCCGGGGCCCGGGCCTGGGACCTTTCTGTGTGGAGTTTGCATGTTCTCCCCGTGTCTGCGTGGGTTCTCTCCGGGGTCTCCGGCTTCCTCCCACACTTCAAAAACATGCATGTGAGGTCAATTGAACACTCTAAATTGTCAGTAGGTGTGCATGTGAGTGTGAATGGTTGTCTGTCTCTATGTGGCCCTGCGATGAACTGGCGACTTGTCCAGGGTGTCACCCTGCCTTCGCCCTAAGACAGCTGGGATAGGCTCCAGCAGACCCCCGTGACCCTGAATTGGAATAAGCGGGCATAGAAGATGAATGAATGAATGAATGTATCATAGTGATTCCTAGATATTAATAACATTTAAATAGAAACAATAATTCAAACGCAGATGTACAGTGTCACAAATGGGACACGTTTGCTTGCAGATCTGCGTTTTTAAGCGAGACTACGGAAGTTATTTTCTCTGTAGTTACATAGCAATGCATGTGCGTTATCACATTATGTTTATACGCATTAACTTTTGTCTAACTTACTTGTCTGCATACGTGTACGGAAGAGGATTAGGGCCAAAGGAAGAGTGAAAAATTAAGATAGCATTTTTTTTTCAAGTTTCCAATAGCAGAATAAAGTTGAAATTTTGAGATTAAATTTCGAAATTTTGTGAATAAAGTTGACGTAAAAAAAAGATGAAATTTCGTGAATAAAATCGAAATTATAATGACCATCAATGCAGCCACTCATGGCAATGCCCTATGCCTTTTTGTATCTTGCGATACAACATAGCCTCGCTGTATAACACGCAGGTGTAACCAGCGATATCCTTGCAGCTATCTCGTTCTGCCTGCAGGCAGCAACCTCCTCCAAGTTTGTCTGATTTTTTCTTCTGAACAGACGTAAAGTTCGACATTGTCTTTTCACTGTACTAATACTTATCACCACACCGTGTTTGTGTGCTAGAGGAGCAAAGACTTCCTTGTTACTAAACCCAATTTTGAAGTACAATTTCACAAGTTGTTCCACAGAAGACATGTTGTCAAGTGACGAAGGTGCGCAAAGGCCATAAACTGATTTGTCATTAATCTTGACATTTCCACTTTATTCACAAACTTTCCACTTTATTAATGAAATTTCTACTTTTTTAACGAAATTTCTTCTTTTTTAATGAAATTTAAACTTAAAACTCGAAATGAAAACTTAAATAAAAATATCCATCCTGTAATATTTTTTGTCTGTTCTTGTGGCCCTAATCCCATTTCGTGATATGTGGGCATTGATCTGCACAGTTCACAGTGGTCCTCTTTTTTCATCATACCCCAGACAATTCCAGCGGTCTCGCCACCGGACCTGGAACTTTCTCTCCCTTTTCTTTCTTTCATATTCTCTTTCACTTCCCGTAAACTCCTCTGGTGACTTTCTCTTCTTTGCTTTCTCTTTCTTTGCCTGTTGTTTGGTCGGGCACTGGGGTTTCTAGCTAATTAAGTTCAGATGTCGAGAACTGAGAAATTCAGTGTCACCAATCAGCAGCAGTGAGCAGGCGGCGCGCGTTCCGCCGTAGCGAGCGAGGTGTGTTTATGTCCAACGGAGAGCACAGCGCTGGCTATCGTTGATTGGGATCACGTAACGTGTTACCTGGCTCCAACTGTCTACATGTTTGAAGTGTCCTTGGGCAAGACACTGAATCCTAAATTGCTCCCAATGGGGCTAGCAGCACCTTACATGGCAGCAGCCACCCATTGGTGTATGAGTGTGTGAGTGAATGGGTGAATGAGAGGACATTATAAAGCACTTTGGGTTACCGTGAAGGTGCTGCAAAGTGCTATATAAGTTATGTCCATTTACCATTTGTTTTTTTCAAGGACATTTTTTTTTTTCATTGGCCCCTCAGAGCCAGTGGTTGGAGTGCTCTGGTGGCCGTGGCAGTTATATCATTGACCCCAGCTTATAGCCACCTGAGCATATCCCGATTGGGCTCCAAACACGCACCAAAAAAAAGTGAAGAGTGAGAGGAGGGAAAGAAGAGAAAAGTAAAGAAACGACTTTGCCCTTAAATGGCCGTTTGAAAGAGGAGGTGTGAGGTGGCATTTACGTGGTAAGAGTTAGTCAAGAGGCTTGCGGGAAATGAGACTGAGCGAGTGGGAGTCGGCCAAGACCAGACTCAGAGAGTCGCTTGCTGTCAACTGATTGGACAGCAATAAAAAGGCAATAAGCGCAACATGATACGGTGATGCTAACAGAGGACGAGGCCACTGATATTTGAAGATGATTCTCTGTTGCGAGGCGGCAGTGCTGTTCTTGCCCTCGTCTCAGCAGTGCTCTGATCTGAGCCGATGGTTTAACAGGCTGAGAGGTCAAGGTTCACAGTGTCATGGCGGCCCAGAAACACTCGGGGAGGGGTGGGGGGGGGAGAGTGTGCAGGCAGCTTTCAGTGGAGCCGTCGATGACTCACAGGCGTAGGCGTGCTTATCTTGAGGGAGCGGTTTATTTTTGTTACTTTACTTGTTAAGGAGGAGGAGGAGGAGACGTGGAGGAAGAAGAGGAGGAGGAGGAGGAAGAAGAGGAGGATAATGGAGGTCGAGGAGGAGGTGTAGGAGGAAGAGACGCGGAGGTGGACACATTTTGAAATGCTGAAACTAAACATTTTTAAATTTAAAGCCATCATAGCTTGAGGGAGAAGCTGCGGTGATGTCACTGGAACCTGTCCAGCCCTGCTCCGGACTCACATGGGACCATGATGGTCAGCACCGACCGCCAGCTCCTCATCGGAGTTGCCCCAGGCCACTTTTAATAGTGCACTTGAGAGCACGAGAGCACAGCAAGAAGGTTATCAGGACAATTGCGACTAAAACGCTAAGCTAACGCAACAGCAGTCTGAACTTTTACTCAGCCCTTGTCATCTTCTTCTCTTTTGTTTTTAAATGTTGGAAACAAAGAAGGGCAATTGAACGTGCGAATAGAGGTAAGGCAAAAGGTACTTGAATGCACCTTCACATTGAAGTCAAGCAATTAGATTAGTCGCTGCAAGTTTAGTCAAGTAGCCACAGTTTTGAAAGTCCATGATACTGCAAGAAGTGAAGTTGGCTGCAGGGTTCGCTACTAAAAGCTGCAACGCTTGTGCTAATTTCTTCTTTGTCTTTATGTCTTTGTTGTCTTCAGCAGCAAAGTCGGTGGTTTTGTCCCACGTAGAACTCGGTTGGTTGTGAGATCCATTGATCAATGCTATTGAAGTGACTCATTGCTTAAATCACCTGAAAGGTTAACACAACCCCTGTCCCCTTGCGTCCACCTCCCACTAACAGGACGGTGCAGGAGCAGTGCTGCGTGGCAGTGATGGAGGACTCCATGTGCACCAATGGCATCAACACGGCCAAAGACCAGCGATCCTGCGACACCTTGTTCAGCAACACCTGCGAGACCAAGACCAAGAAGGTGCCTTTCTGCCAGCCCTGTCCCACGTGCTTGTGCTTGTTGTGCCTCTTGGCTGAGAAAGACGTAGTGAAGTCACTGTGTGCGCTGAAAACCTCCTTCAACTAACTCAGTTAGCATGACGTCACTGTGTTAGTCAGCCAGTGTTTAGGCAAATGATTGATGAGAGAGAGCGCATGATGCGGGACTGTGTGTGTGTGTGTGTGTGTGCACAGTGAGAAGGATGAGGCATGCCACTCCAGGGAGGACTGGATCTTTCTGCTGTCAGAGGAGATAAATCTGGCCGTGACTCTCAGAACGGTCCGCAGGCTCGCATCCAAACACCTCTCACTGCTCAGATGAGTGTTTGTTTCTGTTGCGTCTGCTTCCTTTCACAACATGCCGCCCGTTGACACGCCACATGGATGAATACTTGGCTCCCAGCGGAGCAAAGACGCAAGTTGGTACACTTCAGATAGCGACTCATTGAATGAATCATTTTAAACTGGTATGCTGCATTGTGGGACTGTGGCCAATACGTGTGCCCACAGAGTATTAATGAGGTGAATTACAGAATGGTGGCTGAAGTTTCTTTGCAGGCGTGATGGATGGCTTTTTATCACATGAATGGCATAAACAGGGTGTGGACGGTTTCAGTTGCGTCCTGTATTTTAACCCTCAGAACATCATTAAAATTGTTGATGCAAAGCCACCCAAAAAGAGCCTTTTGCATGTAAACTCTTATGTTATGGTTGTGTTGAGCCGATGCCCAGGTCAGGGTGGTCTGCTGAAATGCTCTAATCCACCACCACATATGAATTGCACTGTTTAGATCAGACTGCAGTCAGCACTTTTTGGCACACATACAAAATAATATGTAAGACTTACAAATTCTTGCAAATGAAACACCAATTTTCTGACTCTTTTCACCGTCATTACCCTTCCCTGGCTGACATAACTTGGCTGTTCTCATGATTGATGACATCATCCGTAAGGGGATGATGTCATCCAATGTTTGTCAGTTTGTCTTCTTCACTGCTGTTCCACTGTCTGTCAGACAGTTGGCTCTGCTGCAGAGACACAGCGCTCAGTCACTTTTTTATTTCTGGTTTCAAGGTCAGTGTCATGCTCGCTGAAGCACTGAAGCAGCAGAAGATGTTGCTGTTTCTGGGGGTTGTTTTTTTTCCCTTTTGATGTTGCATTACGTGTCCTGTAGATGTGCTGTGACTGTTGCCTCCTGGGAAAGGCGGCTCAGGAGCAGGGTCTCCCCTGTGACAACACACTGTCTGTAGGCCATCAGTGTGACCAGGTGTCCCGATCCTGCTGCCTCGATGGAGTGCCACACAATGAGACCACACCCACAGAACGACCGGAATGTAAGTTGAAGGTTGGGGGGGTGGTGGTGGTGGTGGTGGTGGGTGGGGGGTGGGGGGCTGTACTTTGCCCAGGTCTGTTTTGGAAAAAAAAAAAAAAAAAAACCATAAATTTGTCCCACAATCAAATTCTCAATCTTCAGAATTTTCCATAGGTTATATGATTTCTGCAAGTTTTTTAAGTGATAAGAATATTCAATGCACTTGTTCTTCTTCCATAGTGCCAAACAAGGGTGGAACTGATGAAAATGGAGACAATTCAGTGTTAAGCGATCAGTGCCAAGGTCTGCTCACTATTTCACTCTGAATGAAACAAAGAAACTAGGCATTGTGTTCAAACATTTTGTTTTTTTTGTAGGCAATTGTGCTCATCGCTGTGTGGCCAATGACACCTGTGCCTGCTTCGAGGGCTTCAAACTGAAACCGGACAGGAAGACCTGTGAGGGTCAGTTTCGCTCTCCTTTTAACTTTAAACTGTAATTTTATCACTTGACATTTTGTCATGTTATGTGACAACGTAGTAATAGTGCAGAGACGAGTTTTGGACAATATGGATAGAATACTAAGGGATATAATAAGATGATCGGATGGCATAATTGATATTGATTGATTATTTGACAAAATTAGATGAGGTAAGAAGAGTTGAGTTAAAGTGGAACAAGTAAAGATATAGGCCAAGATGAGAAATGGAAAGAGAAGATGGAACTAGACCAGCGGTCCCCAACCTTTTTTGCACCACGGCCCGATGGAATATGAGACAATATTTTCACGGATCGTGGCTTGTGGAGATCGCGCTAAAGTCCTGCGGCCCGGTACCACATGACCCACAGACCGGTACTGGTCCGCTGGACTAGACCATGTGAATTGTGATAAGATTAGGTGAAATTAGAACAAATGAGATTAGATGGGAATCAATGAGGTAAGATGTTAGACAAGATGATATGAGATCAGTTGAAAGATGAGATGAGAAAATACATGAGAAAACATAGACATACATTTAGGACAGATGATATGAGGTTAGATTAGACAACTGAAATGAGATAATTTTGGCAAAATGAAATGAGGTAACGAGCTGTGAGGTAAGATGAGACAAGAAAAGGTAAGAAAGTGTGATAAGAGACAAGAAGGTAAGTTGAGAAATGATACATGAGACTTGATGAGACATAAGATGACATAAGACAGGAAAGATCCATATATACCAAGTGAGATGAGATGAGATGAAATGAGACCAGTTGAGAAGAGATGATCTGAGATGAGATGAGACCAAGTGAGATGAGATGAGGTGAGATGATCTGAGATGAGATGATCTGAGATGAGATGATCTGAGATGAGACCAGTTGAGAAGAGATGGTCTGAGATGAGATGAGATGAGATGATGAGATGATCTGAGATGAGACCAGTTGAGAAGAGATCATCTGAGATGAGATGAGACCAAGTGAGATGAGATGAGGTGAGATGAGATGAGACCAGGTGAGATGAGATGAGACCAGGTGAGATGAGATGAGGTGAGATGATCTGAGATGAGATGAGATGAGATGAGATGAAATGAGATGAGATGATTGTTGATGTCTGTTCGCTCTCCCAGACATCAACGAGTGTTTGCTGGGCGCCAGTAACTGCCGCGGTGGTGAGCGCTGCATCAACACGGAGGGCTCGTTCCGCTGCCAGAGGGAGGTAAGCTGTGGGACGGGCTATGAGCTCACCGACAACAACAACTGCAAGGGTGAGTGGAAACCACAGTGATCCCACCTGCTTATCAATGCATGATCATCACTCCATTCACACTCAAGAGCCGTGTGACCTCTGACCCCATCAGACATCGACGAGTGCGAGACTGAAATCCACAACTGCGGCAGTGACTTCCAGTGCCAGAACACCCAGGGGTCGTTCCGCTGCCTCCCCAAGGTCAGGTGCGGCGCAGGTTACATCCAAGACGCCCTGGGGAACTGCATCGGTGAGCAAAAACAAGCAGTCAATTCAAACAGACTGTATATGTGCATCCTGTCTGACTGAATGCTTGGCCCTATTTCTACTTTTAATAAAGGAAAAAACCAAACCCCCTGACCTGAATTGTCAAAATATCCCAGTCAGTCTCATCTAAATATTCACACAGACACACAAAATTCACACACATACCTATCTATCTTTTATAAAGCCTAGCCCCCGCCACAATTTAACTTTTTTTCTCACTTGAGTTTTTTCTTGAAAACTTCTTAATGTAATAACAACATCCTAACAGAAACAAGCAAACACTCAAAAAAGAAAAACAAGAAAAGGAAATGAAATGACACTCCCACAAACACATGGGAGTTTCTGGGAGTAATCCAACTGTAGTCAGTTTTTTACAATCGTCTGAACACAATGACCGATCCTTCTCACACGTTTCCAAAACTTCTAACACACCAACACACCAACACACCTACAACACACAACTTCATGCTCAAAGCTCACATTGTAAACCAAACACTGACACTAGTTTTCAAAATGCAACAATACACTAACACTATACACCAGATCAACCAAACACCAACACCTTCTCTCTTCCATCAGAAACCTTCAATCAGTCACATAACACTGTCATAAAAAACACGAACACCAGTTGGATTTATAGAACCTGCATTTTGTTTCAGGTACAGTATATTCTTTTGTGAAGTTTTTGCACTGTCGTCTCTTTTTCTCTTACAGGTATGTCAGGTTCTTTTTGCATGTAGTAGTCCTAGATGCATACAATGTTTCTTTAGAGCAAACATTCAGTGGAAATGAGTTTTATGGAAAAAAGACAATCACAACTGTAATGTAATTTTTGCAAAGGCTTTATTTGTAAAGAAAATACTGCAAGCCTGCAACAAAAACAAACATTGCCATTCAACAATGTGTGGATACACAGAATAAAAAAAAAAAAATTGTATTAAGAAAAAAGACCCTAATTTGCCCGGTCTTCTGCATTGGGCCACATGGCCTCATCAACTTCACACCGGAAGTCTTCCTTGCCAAGGCACTTCAGGAAGATTCTCTTCACATGCCTGATCCATCCCTGACAGTGCTCAGGTGTGATCTCCTGGCAAGCGGCATTCATGGCTTCCAGGAGGGCCACCTGGGCATGTGGCTGGTGGTCATAAATTACGCGATCGACCAATCGATTGAAGGTAGTTTTGCTCGATCGCATGCAGAGAGAGAGAGAGTCGCAAAGATACTTCCGCGGGACTTTAGTGCGATCCCACCACCAGCATCAGCTTTAGCCTGTTGGTTAAATTTAGAACATGAGGTCATCTGTTCTGACATACTGTGTGAAAGCATTTGTAGATGTGTGAGTTAAAGTCAATTGTTTTGGCCTTGGTAGAGCTTGTTTATAAAATATAATATAAAATATTTTGTAAATGTTTCCACTGTATGCAGTTTGTGTCAAAACAAACAAGAAATGTTTTAACTGTAAAAGTCACACAGGCTGATGTTGTTCAAACTGTGTGAAGAGTTTTGGAAATGTTGTGAAGTAATGGAATTTGTGTTGGGATGATGGTAAAAAACTGTAAGTCGTGTGTCGCTGTTCATTCCTATATACTGCCCATCCCGTCAATCTCTGGTCAAACTGCACTTCATGCTGTTTCAGGCGGTGCTTTTATCTTTTCCATTGTGTAGATTTCCTCGACAAGGTGAGTCCACTGGTCCTGGGTGGGAATGTCTTCCCTGTTTGTTTGTAGTAACGTTTTTAGCAGCTGCTAATAATAGTTTCACCAGGTATCTGTCCTTCACTCTGACATTTCTTCACCTAGGTTACACAAATACTTCACAGGAATCTCATATCCAAGTCATTTCAACAATGCCACAATATACATTTTCCATTTTCTTTCTCCTTCCATTTTAGACATCAATGAGTGTGTGAGCCAGACGGGGCCGTGCCAACGGGGCCAGGTGTGTCACAACACAGTGGGCTCCTACACCTGCCAGAGGAACTCAGTCAACTGCGGCCGGGGCTACCATCTCAACGAGGAGGGCACGCGGTGCATCGGTAAGGCGCCCTCCAGGGGAAACTCTGCACTGCTGAGTAACAATCAGTCTTACTCACACTTTTTACCTCCCCACTCCCTCACTCCAGACATCGACGAATGTAAGAGCCCCCAGAAGGTGTGCGAGGGCCACGGCTGTGTCAACCTGCTGGGCTCGTACCGTTGCGAGTGTCAGCCCGGCTACATCTTCAACAGTATCAGTCGGGAGTGTGAGGGTGAGGAGAGTCTTTTCTAATAATAATAATGATGATAATAACAACAACAACAACAACAATAACAACAACAATAATAATAATACATTTTATTTGTTAGGGCAACTTTCACAACACTTAAGGTCGCCTTACAGAAAACAAATTAAAATACAAAAAAACTATACATAAAAACACACAGCAAATAAAATACATTAAAATACATTAAAGGAGACCTATTATGCTTTTCCTCTTTTTTGACCTCTAAATACTTTTACAATGTTGGATACTAGTATCAAACGATGCCAAAGCGTCAAATAGTGAGGTTCATCACGTTGTGTTTTACCGCCTTTTTTTTTTTTTTAACATTGTGGTCGCATTGACGTCAGTGCGTGCCGGACTTCCCGACATGACCATGCTCAGGCATGCTCTAGGCCTGGCCCCACCCTCCCCCGCTCTGCCTCGGAAGTTATATCGCTGTATAGCCGCTGAATCGTGTCCATGAACTACCACCACCGCTAACCCCGTGCTCTGCTTATATGTTGTTTTCGCTGGTCCTAAATGTGTTTATTTCATGTAAGTAATTGGACAAAAGCAGTTTTCAGTTTAACATTATAGAGCGCATACACAGAGCTAAGGTGCATTTTTCAGTCAGACTGCCTTAGGCTTACCACATAAATATAGACGTGGATAAAGTATTCTTTTGATCTAACCGTGACGTGTGCAAAAATAGCACAGATGTGTAACATGTAGTGAGATATGTTATGAAGTTTATTTTGGACCGTGTCTGAAACAAAAAATAGTAGCTTAGCAAAGGTTGGATCTACTCCGCAGTAGCTACGTTTGTTTGCTCACAGCTTGTATGAGGGCAACTTAGGTGCACAAATCTCTCTCTGCCTCTGGATCGGATTCAGGACCAAACACATAAGGCTGTATTTCTGAATGTGACATTTTCAAAAGAGTTCAAATTGTGACGGTTTTGTAAAGTTAGCTGTTTACTCTCAACTCCTGCAACTGAGGAGGTGGGGCTCTGCAGGGGGTGGAGTGAAGTAAGCAGATCGTTTTCATGGGATGCAGGAAATACAAGGAAGCGATGGAGCAAGAGACACAGATCTACAAAACTTTCAGTGCGGGTAATCTTGTGTAGCTGCTGTGGAGAGGCCAGAAATCAAATACAAAGGTCAGAAAATGAGTATAATAGGTCCCCTTTAAAAAAACAACTGCATTTATAAGCTGCACAATTTGTCAGGTGGGATGAGCAGTTGTGTTGCGGAGATGATGGGGGAGTTGGGGAGCAGAGTGGCTTTCCCTCCATCACGTCAGTCAAACACCTCCAGCACCACCGTCAAACCTTCAGCCATTTCATCATTGTGATCGTGTTGTGTCTTTTGTGTGTCAGACATCAACGAGTGCAGGCACTACCCTGGCCGCCTGTGTGCTCACAAGTGTGAGAACACGCTAGGGTCCTATAAGTGCAGCTGCACCACCGGCTTCAAGCTGGCGGCTGACGGCAGGAACTGTGATGGTAAGATTCATATTCATATACATATTCATATATTTAAAAAAGGAAATAACCTGTCAGACAGGCCGGTCACGCCTCCCGCTGCCCATTCGCCTCTCCAGGTGTGCGAGCGCATGTAGGCTCCCTCATCCCAGTTCATCGTCTCTGGGCCCCGTCTTAGTATCTCTGTTGCCTCCCTGATCCACCGTTGGTACTCGTTGTCCTCTGTGCGGATGACTCTGGCCATGTTCCAATCCATGATGTGATTCTCCCTTTTGCAGTGGTCGGTTATGGCCGATTTGTGGATTTCCTGCTGTGCCTTTTCTTTTATTGCTCTTGTCTGTCTTCTCTCTGTCTCCTTCTCGCATTTTTTTTTTGGTGTTCTTTTTTCTGTGTGATGAAACTCCCTGTCTCCCTGATGTATGTATGTCTTATTACCCTCCTTCTTGCACTCGAAGATTATTTCCTTCCCTCCCTTTCAAGAAGGAAAGACGAAAAACCCTTGATTGTGTTTAACATTTTATTTGACAAACACAAAACAAAATAATAATTGTGGAATCATGTGTACATGTGGTCTATTCATTACCCTGATTACAATGCTAAAATTCCAGAAATCAACATGAAAATAACCTGACCTCGAGATCCAGTGCCGGATGGAATTACATCTACAACTGTGTAACTAATGTGACATTTTGAGACAAGGGAACATCACTTTTTTTTTTTTTTTTTTTTTGTTTATTTTTGCAGGCGCAAGGTTTATGTTTTCATAATCAATCACGGTCGGGCTCTTATTTGTCTGTAACTACATTCTGTGGCCCCGTGCAGATCTGAATGAGTGCGAGAGCTCCCCCTGCAGTCAGGAGTGTGCCAATGTGTACGGCTCCTACCAGTGTTACTGCCGCCGCGGCTACCAGCTCAGCGACATGGACGGTCTCACCTGCGAAGGTAAACTGGAGCCAGAAGGACACACTGTTACCTTCTGCAGGCTGTCAGTCTATTAATGGTCCAGTGTGTAATTGTTGGAGATCTTGAGAAGAAACAGCGACATTGAGCGGTTACATTTTAGATTGCAGCGTCTTTCACTCACACGACATCTCCTTCACTTGCCACTGAACTTCGGTGGCCTGCGCACCAAAACCTGGATACCTTGTCATCCTTCTTCCTTCTCGTTGGTTTATTTGAGGATGCTAGCGTTCACGCTAAACACAGCTGGTTTGTCCACACCAGGCTTCCTTCGAAATATCGTTGTGTAAGATGGCAGCTAACGGATGGAGATGGAGCAAGAGCCTTATTGCTCTATGGATATTCTTATATATAAATGAGAACTTGTACTGTACACTGAGTATACTTTTGTTAATGTATTTATCGGCAGTATGTTAAGCTTTTATCAATATAAAATTCATCAATCAGGCCAAATTCTAAACACTGGAGCAGATATAAAACAGATTTTCAGTCAGTCAATCAGTCAAATAGACTCCTCTCACTCTGTGACGCCTGCAGATATTGACGAGTGCGCTCTGCCCACTGGAGGTCACATCTGCTCCTACCGCTGCCACAACACGCCGGGCAGTTTCCACTGCTCTTGCCCCGCCATCGGCTACACGCTGGCACCCAACGGCCGCAGCTGCCAAGGCAAGCACACCGCCACACCCAGGTGTCAACACCTTTCCGCAAAAAACCAGAGTAACCCTGTCCCACTGTCTTCTCTGTCCTCTCCTAGATGTGGACGAGTGCTTGGCAGGGACCCACACATGCACAGAGAACCAGAGCTGCTTTAACATACAAGGAGGCTACAGGTGTCTGTCCATCCACTGCCCAGAAAACTACCGCCGTGTTGGAGAGATGTGAGTGGCTGCCCAGTCTTCTCTGCTGCAGACACTCAATCACCTTCCAATAGATGTACAATTAGACAATTTGTTACAAATCTTATAATAGAACTGAAAATAATGTTAGTGCCTCCACCCCTCAGTAAAATGTTTTATCAATCCAATTTCAATGTGAATTTAGGCCTAAAACTCATCCATTAACACAATCCTTCGAGCACTGTTAATGTATAATAACACATATAATACATATGTAATTATAAACAATCCATTTTATACTCAGGATTTACAGGTCTTATATCATCCAGAAATTGAAAAATCTTTCTTTGCATACAGCTAAACAAAGCATTGAATTAGTGGGCTTATTGTTTTGACATTAGACAGGAAACAGAAAGCTAAACATGCAGTTTTCTCAATATTTATAGATTTTGGATAATTCATTGTGAGACTCGAGACTTGGATGGAACATAGAGATCTGTGAAATCTTGAATGTGCAAAACAAAACAGGTGCAAACAGGCTTCACTGGCTGCACAAAACTAGAAAGACAAGACAAGAAGTTGTCGTAAATAATGTGAGAAACTCATTTTTGTAGCAGTCAATGTCAAGAGCTTGAAGTCACGTCAGGCGTGCTGTGTTTAGATGTCCATATCCAAGTTTTGCATGTCCAGTGTGCACAATGCTGGAATGACTTCAGGTAAAGCATGAGATCTTGTTTTGAATAATATGAAGTGCACTGAATATTATTTTGTTTTCTATTGGCTCAGTTACAGTATAACCTACAGTTTCTTTATTCATAATGCAGGCACCACCAGCCAAAGCTCTTGCATGACCCACAGAGTGCACCATCACTGACCTGTTAAGTGTTTAAAAACAAAAAAAAGAAAAAGAAAAAGAGAACCTGCAGACCTCCCGCTGCATGCCATGCACGGCAAATTGAATTTACATCTGGTCTCTGTCTCTCTCTCTTCTTCTGCCTGTTGTGTTCCGCCTTTCCTCATGCTCCCCTCCTCCCCACCCCCTCCCCTTTCCCCCCTTTCCCCTCCGCCCAAACTCCTCCCTTCCTGTCTCTCGTTGCAGTCGATGCGAACGCTTGCTTTGCAATGGCTCTGTCGAGTGCCTGGCCACGCCGCTGAGAATAACCTACTACCACCTCACCTTCCCCACCAACATCCCTGTCCTCACCAACATCTTCCGCATGGGCCCCGCCCACTCCGTGGCCGGCGACGACATCCAGGTCGCCATCACCGCGGGCAACCAGGGGGGGTTCTTCCAGACTGAGCGGGAGCCGGCGGGTGGTGTCCTCTCGGTAGCGAGGCTCATCCAGCAGCCGCAGGACTTTGAGCTGTGGGTGGAGCTGAAGCTGCGGCGCTATGGCTCGCTGAGCACCTACCTGGCTAAAGTGATGGTGTTTGTCACCCAGGAGGAGCCCAGAGTGGCCTATAGTCCGCTGCTAGAGTAGGAGGACTGTTGGAGACAGGACAGAACAAAAAGAAAAACACTTTCCTATAAAAAAAAGATGTGTGATTTTGAAAACATTAGGTTTTTAGGGGGTCGACGGATGGGTGGGTGGGTGCACTGAAGTTCACTGGGTGGGGAACTTGGGGGGCATCAGCGAGAAGGCGATGGAAGTGCATTGAAAGCTTTTTCAACTGCAGCAAAGTTGCAGCATTTAGTGCACTGATAAAAATAGAACGGGTGCAGCTTCAATTACAAATTATGAGGGCAGTATTGTCTCTGGTTAGGGTTAGGGTTAAGGTTCGGGTTACCCAAACTATGGAACTATGGAACATAAAGCATAGTTAAGCATATTTTTTCTTCTATTTCGCTTTTTTTTTTCTTCGTTGGCCAAGACATTCCATGTTGCTAATATACACACTCTCAGTTTGCAAGTATGACATTTGCTAGAAGTCATGTGTGTACAAATATGGATTTACTCAAGTATTTCCGAGTATTACAAAATATTTAAATTTTGTCCCCTTATCATATAACAAAAACCCAACACAGCCACAGTGTCAGCAAGGTCTGCATTTCAAATGTGTGAGTCAAAGATGACACATCTTTTTTTTTATGATGTGTGTGTGTGAAACCGATTAGCACACGAAAGCAGGAGGTACAAAAGATTTCTGCATAACCCATAAAAACTCAGAAGAATACAACTGCATTAATCTGGCCCATTTGAATGCATCCTCGGGGCCGTAGGGCGCTGTGACTACCGCTAAGTGGCGCTCTATGTCAGGGGAAATAATGACATGGTTATAACCCGAGTCTGCCTACAACTGTAAGTGTAATTTGATGATTGTTACATGTTGAAGTCTGGCGTTTACAGTATTTTATGGTTAATATTTTGGATGAACAGTTTTCTATTAAAAATTAAAATAGAAATGACAAGTTCAGTCAAGTCCGCTTCCTTTTTAAGGGTGCATTGCTGCGTTTAATGGAATGCAGCGTGTGAGGCCGAGTCACCGAGTGAGGAGCAAAGACAGTTGGACTGGTTACTGTTCCTGGAAAAGATTGGTTAAAAGTAAAAAACAAATAAACAAAAAAATTACCAAAAAACAGTGACGTTGTAAAAACAAATAGTGCTCACACAGAAATCACATAAAACTTGTGCTTTTTTGTTTGTGTTTTATTCTTGTCCTTACTATTTAAAAGTAGGATCAGTTACGAATTGACTGTCAGCAGTGGAGAAACACACACAAACACACCATCATTACGGTCACAGACGTTCACATCACTACTTTTAAAAGCCATAAAGTAATTGCCCACAAGATCCGAGATGTTTAAATGCTTCTTTCTTTCTTTTTTTTTTTATAATACTCACTCATCAAACATAATTTTCCTTGTGCTGCAATAACATCTTTTGCTGGAACTTTCCCCTCTTGCCCTAATGTGAAATACAAAGATTTCCACTGCACCCCAAAGTAAACCCCAAAGTAGACAGATAATCTAAATGAAGGCTGAGTATGTGACATGCGATGGGTTGCAGTGGCAAAAGGGAAGGAAATGTGGAAGAGAGTATAAATAGTTTGACATGCTGTTGGGCCACTGGCCGAGGGCTGCGGCTTATAATAACTGTAAATTCAGATGTCCTAGGTTGTTTCTGTCCTGAGCTGTCGGAGCAGCAAGGATGCTCTCGTCCCTGTTGGGGATCTTCTTCAAATAAGAACACAGCGGCGCGCACGAGGTTTTTTCCTCCCCTACCACTTTGAGTTATGGGCTCTGGGTTCTGGCCGGTGGTCTGAACAATTTGTGGTGCGGCAACATTACCGCGCAGCCTATGAATGATGCCCTGCAGTGTTTGTGTTGGGGCCTTATCAACGTGCTGACTATAAATAATAATTACCAAAAAAAAAGAAGCCTCACTCTTGACCAGAGGACTTTCGATCCAAAAAAAAAATCTTTTTGGGTTTGAGAGTATTGGGGTTTTTCTCCTGGGCTGGTCCACGTGATGCAGGGGTGGTTGTGGGGTTTGACATGCAGGCACAGGCCTCCCTCTCACCCCCATTTCAGACAGACAGACGGACAGTCAGACAGACAGATGTATTTACATACAAGAATAAGTACATACACACACATTTGGCCTAAACCTGTACAAACACATACAGTCACACACACGCATGCACGCAAGCAAGCACACACACACACACACACACACTGGTTTAATAGGTTCACTTGCTGCCCTTATGTAAGAGGGTGGTGCATCCTGGGTTATTACCTCTTGAATTTAACTGTCTAGGCCAAAAAAACAGCTTTCAACCTATCATGTAGGGCCCAGCTCAGGGCCCAGCAGGTCTTTCTCCAGCTCAGGGCCCAGCAGGTTTTCCTCCAGCTCAGAGCCTAGCCAGGTCTTCCTCCAGCTCAGGGCCCAAGCAGGTCTTCCTCCAGCTTAGAGCCCAGGCAGGTCTTCCTCCAGCTCAGGCCGCGGTTTTTTACAAACTAGGAGAACATTTTGTGGGTTTGGCTGGGGCCAAAGAAAAACTTGGACCCACCCGCTAATTGCTAATTACAAGCCCCTACCCAGTGGTGGCTCCACTCTGTTGGTTGGGTGGAAGGAGCCCCTGCAACCCAAGCTGTGCCTGGCCTTTGAGCTGCAGCCTATAGGTCCCCTGAGGAGCTCCAGTGATCCACGGGCCATGACTCACAGCATGGCTGCGAGGCTGCCATGCACATTAGCTCGACTCACGTGCGGTCGCTAGCTCTGTTTTCAGAGGCCAATTAGACATGCAGCGACTTGTCTCTTTTCGAGAAGGCACAATATTTTTTATTTCCAATATTTGGAAAATTTCTTGGATGTTAAGGCAGAGACTTTACTCCGTCTCATTAGATTTTGCCAGTTCCCCAGCAACATTTTCATAGACTACCTGCTGATGAATGAGGTTGGAGCTTCTTTGGTGTGGTGGGCAGGTTACTGGATTGCTGAGCCTTCAGGCGGCGCTCTCTTGAGAGACAGCGCAAGGCCTCTCCGTTCTCTCCGACCTGTCACTGATTAGTCTGTGGAATAAACAAAGCCCTAAATAATAGGATGAGAGCGGCCGGGGGAAAGGCTGGGAGTTGTCTAGTCATGTTGCTCACAATTGAGGAGTCTGTTAGAAACACTCCCCGGTCCCATAAATCCTCATCAAGAGATTATCTGATATGAAGCCGGGGATGCTCAGCAAATCCAAATATTTCCCTGAGAAGGTCGTGGATCATTCTCATGTGAGTGTTGGAAGTCATTTCCCACATAGACGAAGCACTCCTTCAGGAAAACACTCAAACCACTAGTTACACTCAACAGGCAGCAGAGGCGGCGAAGGCAGCAAAGGAAGGCAGCAAAGGCAGCGAAGGCAGCGAGTGCAGCGAAGGCAGTGAAGACAGTGAAGGCAGCGAAGGAAGGCAGCGAGGGCAGCAAAGGCAGTAACGGCAGCGCAGGCTGCAAGGCAGTAAAGGCAGCGCAGGCAATGCATGAGCTTTGCATGTTGTTGGTTCATTATCTGTCCAAAACCATCTCAGTGTTGATTGTCTCTGATGTCGACTGCTTAGTAGTCACACACTGCTTTGTAGTATTATTAATAGTACAACAGCCTTCTGAGTCGTCCAACTGGGTTCCTGTTTAGACGGTGGGCTGCCCTGAAGGCAGCCCTGTTATTGTGAGTTCTAAAAACACAACAACATCAACATACAACCAAAGGCCGTTTTTGCTCTGAAGTCCCAATATGGGCGTTACCTAAAGGTCAGAGGCCATGTGTCTCCATGTGTGTGTTTCCATGTGTTCTTTTCTTCTCGCGGGTGTGTGTGTGTGTGCTTGCTCTCTCCTCCAGAGCCGCCAGGCTTCACCGCACAGACACCATTCGCTGTATAAAGACCTGTCAGCCTGGCGATGCCGCTTGTGTTCTGGACCCCACCATCTCCGTGTCACACACCTTCATTTCGCTGCCCAGCTTCAGAGAGTTGACCAGTCCACAGGGTGAGTCCATGTGCTGCCTCAAGCCTGGCTGATGCTAAATGTGCTAAAGCAGAGGTGCCCAAACTTTTTTCATTGGGGGCCAAAAAAGGTAATCTGAAAAGACCCGTGAGCCAACACCGCGAAGATCTGTTGACAGGGGGGTTCGGGTCCTCCTGAGATTGCGTCGGGGAGTCCAGCAGTGGAGATTGAAGAATTCCGAGTAAAGCTGCGGGCCACTTAAAATCAGTTGGCGGGCCGGACTTTGGGCATGCCTGTGCTAAAGGCTCCACTTGCGTTTCAGTTTTATCACCTTCAGATGGTGTTTTGACAGTTGTAAAATTAGCATGGCTAGCCACAATTGATATATACATACATACATACATTCATACGCTGCCCTGCTGAACTGGCAGTAACAAATCTGATTGGTCCCTAAATGCGATCCAACGAGCCAAACGCTTTCTGAATTTATATTCCTCTTTCCAAACATTTTCTAAGGGCCAGAAGATAGGTCCACTATATTGGAAACATTCTCTCTGGTGTGTATGTGAGGTCACTGTGAAACATCTGAAGGTAAACAAATTCAGCAATGCAACAAAGCTGTTGGATTAACTGTGGATTAATCACAAGAGCGTTTTTTTGTTGCTAAATATCTTTTGCCATAAAAAAAAAAAAAAAAAAATCTTAAAAAATGAAGAACTGTTAATGAAAACTATTTTAAAAATCATTGGAATTAGAGTTTGGCTGTATTTTGGGAGTGTCCTGCTGGATAGCAGTGCCTCCTCTCTGTAGCTCAACTTTATGTCCCTTGACCTCTTGCAGTGCCATTTGCATATATTTTCCCCACTGTTGTCAGTATCTGACCCACAATTATCTATTCCATGATGCCGCCCCTGCGCCCAACTGGCCCACACAGTCGCAGTGTGAGTTGGATATGAGTAACCGTGGTAATCACACACGGGCAGAGACAGCTGACGAGAACATGTTGGCCGACGCTGCGACGCAGAGCATCACGCGAGGTTGTGCACGACACAAGGGGAAGCTGAGCCCTTGTCATGTCTCATCAAGTCGGGGTCGGGGATGTGAAGGACTTGAGCAACAGTGCTGGAAGAACTTACAATCCTCCAGAGTCCCCTGCCCCCATGTCTTATGAATTAGGATTTTTCAATCGACAAGTTGCTTCTAAACTGGCATGATGTGCTTTTGTTTTGTTCTCCCGACAGACATCGTCTTCCTGAGAACCACCGTGCCGGCTTATGGATCCTACCGCTTGGGAGCGTACGACGTCAAGTTTGACATCCTGGACGGCAATGTGGAGAACGCCTTCGACATCCTGAAGCGGGTTGAGAACGGACTGTATGTGGGTAAGTGGAAGGATTTTGACTTTCCTTTTGTTTGCCATCCAATGTGGACGACTGAACAAACAAATGCAAACATCTGACAGTAGCTCATTCAACCTGAAGCCTGCACCAGCACCACCATCGTCACACACTAATTACACTTGTTACAAATGTGGCATTTCGGGAAGAAGCAAACTTGAAACGTAACTTAAAAATAATATTAATCACAGGTGGGCAGCATGGCAGAGGTACGAAGCAAAAAAACAAACAAAAAAAAACCAAAACATTTTTGATATAAGTACAAGACAAACAAGGTCTACGAGACACCCTGCGGAAACCCTCACAGACCTGGACTACGCTGATGACATCTGCCTTCTATCTGACCACGTAAGGCCAGCACAGGCTCTCCTAATCAGAGTGGAGTTGGAGTGTGCTGAAGTTGGCCTCAGGCTAAATAATAATAATAATAAAACTTTATTTGTACAGCGCTAAATCACAACCAAAGGCGTCTCAAAGCGCTTTATACAATCAGAGAGAACCAACCGGGCCCCCGGAGCAAGCAAGATGCGACATTGCCTGGGAAAAACTCCCCTGTGGGAAGAAACCTAGGGCAGAACCAGACTCCAGAGGGCCATCATCTGCCTATGAGTAGTTGGGGTGAAATACAAAAATAGAGGGGAGACAGAGAAAGAGAGAAAGGAGCAGAGTGAGCCAGGGTGGCAGACAGGACAGAGTGAAAAACAGATACACCAACCAGGCATTCACAAAATGGATAAAGACACAAAAAATGGAAATGGCTGCTGTCCATGTGGAATGTAACAATCTGCCAATAGGACAAGTCTAGGTCCTAAGCGTGGTGGCGGGACGAAGCGATGACACCAAGACCCCCAGGACAGCACAATTCAGCTCCTGGCGCAGTGGTCATCACCTGCCGGGGACACAGAGACTGCGGCAGTATCATGCATATCGAGCATACTGTACAAAGCATAATGAGAGCTAGTTTGGACAGAGTAGATAGAGTCAAAGGTTGATTGGGTGAGGAAAGTGATAGAAGCTCCGCCTGCACAGAGCAACGATCCCTGTAACGGGAGTGAAAGATCTCCCTCCACGGCGTAAGCCTATAGCAGCTTAACTGACAGTGGATGGAATCTAACTATAAGCTTTAAGAAAAAGGAAGATCTTAAGTCTACTCCTAAATAAACTAACTGTGTCTGCCCCCCTCACCGAGGCTGGAAGATGATTCCAAAATAAAGGTGCCAGGAAACTGAAACACCTACCTCCTGATCTAACTCTAGAAATTTTTGGGATAACTAAAAGTCCTGAATCATCAGAGCGAAGGGCTCTTGGAGGATGATAAAGTTCAATTAGTTCCCTAATATAAGAAGCAGCCTGAGAATGAAGAGCTTTGTAAGTTAAAACTAGAATCTTAAATTCAATTCTAAATTTGACTGGCAGCCAATGCAAGAAAGCTAAGATTGGAGTAATATGCTGCCTCCTTCTAGTTCCGGTTAACAATCGTGCAGCAGAGTTTTGGATTAACTATA
Source organism: Thamnaconus septentrionalis (assembly GCA_009823395.1). NCBI lineage: Eukaryota > Metazoa > Chordata > Actinopteri > Tetraodontiformes > Monacanthidae > Thamnaconus > Thamnaconus septentrionalis. The sequence goes on along the minus strand of CM020513.1, from coordinate 1,244,882 downwards.
ATGTCCTAAGGGACGAATTTGGGCATCCTGCTAGTACCGAGTTACAGTAATCTAGCCTAGACGTAACAAAATCATGGATTATTTTTTCTGCGTCATTGAAGGACAAGAAACTTCAAATTTTGGCAATGTTTCTTAAGTGGAAGAAAGCTGACCTCCTAACATTCTGAATATGAGGTCAGGTCCTGATCAAACGTGACTCCAAGGTTCCTCACAGTAGAACTGGGTGTAGAACCAAATAGACCACATTGTCCATCAAAGGCTCCGTCCCTAAGCTCTTGCGAGTCAAATATAATGACTTCAGTTTTATTGGTATTAAGCAACAGGAAATTCTGTGTCATCCAAGTTTTGACGTCACTAAGACAGGATTCCAATTTCACTGATGAGCCTCATTTGCCTTAAAAGACAAGTACAACTATGTGTCATCTGCATAAGAATGGAAACTGATTTTATGCTTTCTAATGATGTCACCAAGAGGTGACATGTAGATGTTAAAAAGGAGTGGCCCAAGTACAGACCCTTGAGGGACACCATGATTAACCCTCCTACGTTCTGATGAATAATTATGAAAATGAACAAACTGAAAACGGTCAGACAAGTAAGATCTAAACCAGTTTAAGGCTTGATCTTTGATGCCAATAGCATCTTCTAATCTCCTAAGAAGAGTGCTGTGGTCAACTGTATCAAATGCTGCACTGAGATCTAGGAGGACCAGAACAGAGAGAAGACCTCTGTCAGATGCACACAAAAGATCATTACTCACCTTAAGCAGTGCAGTTTCAGTGCTGTGACCAACTCTGAAACCTGACTGAAAAACCTCAAGCAGATTGTTGTCATTTAAGAAACCAACAAGCTGCCTGACAACAACTTTTTCTAAAATCTTAGAGAGAAACGGAAGGTTCGAGATTGGCCTATAATTTCAAAGGGCACTCAAGTCCAAATTGGGTTTTTTAATCAGAGCCTTTATTACAGCCACCTCGAAAGCTTGAGGGACAAAACCTGTTGATAGAGAATGATTGATTATTCTAAGAATGACACAATTAAGCAATGGGGAAACCTCCTTTAAAAGCCTGGTTGGAATTGGGTCCAACAGACTAATGGTCGACTTAGGAGATAAGAGAATCAAGTTCAGAGAGTCCAATTTGCTGAAAACTCTCAAGGTAAATACTGGGGTTGCTATGTTGAAAAAGATCTGCTATGCGACCAGTGGAAGACAAAGAATTCTTAATCTCAGTTCTAATATCTTCTACTTTTTGCTGGAAAAAATTCATGAAGTCATTGCTTGACAGACCAATAGGGACACAAGGCTCAACACAATCATGGCTCCTCGTCAGCTTAGCAACTGTACTAAATAGAAATTTTGGGTTCCTTTTGTTGGCATCAATAAGAGCAGAATAGTAGGAAGTTCTACTCATACGCAGGGCCTTTTTATAGGACCTAAAGCATTCCTGCCAAGTTGTGAAGGATGAAGCTGTTTTTGACGAACGCCAAATTCTCTCCAGCCTTCGCAAATTTTGTTTTAATTTGTGAGTAGAGGAGTTAAACCAAGGGGCTGATCTATCCTGCTTTTTCATTCTTACTTTATAAGGGGCCAGATCATCCAATGTTGATTTTAAAATACCAGAAAAACGATCTGTCAAGGAGTCAAGATCAAAATCAGTCAAGTGGGTAGGGGGAGAGGCCGAAAGCATGTCTAAAGGTACAACAGCATCTAACAAATCAGGAAGCCTCTCTTTAAATTTAGCAAAAACAGAGTCTGAAATGTTTCTACTCATTATAGACTTTGCTTGGGGAATGCAATCAGCCAAAATAAAACTGAAAGTGATCAAAAAGTGATCGGATAAAAGGTAATTTTGGGGAAAGACTGTTAACTGCTCTGTACTAAGGCCAAAGGTGAGAACAAGATCTAAAGTATGATTATTCTTATGAGTGGGCACATTCACAACTTGGAGGAATCCTAAGGAGTCCAAAATTGATTTAAATTGGGAACTCAGACTGTCACACTCAATATCAACATGGATATTAAAATTCTCCAATCACTTTGATCTGATCTTTAGTCAATGCCAAATTAGACAAAAACTCTGAAAATTCATCTAAGAAAGAAGAATATGGACCAGGGGGACGGTAGACAACAATGAATTCAACGGAATCTGTCTGTCTATCGGGTGACAACAAAATAGACATACTTAAACTCTCAAATGAGCCATAATTAGATTGAGCCTTGAGATTGACTAGCAAATTGGAATTATAAATAGCTGCAACGCCACCTCCTCGACCACTATCACGAGCTTTATGAGTATTAATATGACTTGGAGGAGTGGCTTCATAAAGACTAAAATATTCATCTTGAGGTAGCCATTTCTCTGTGAGGCCGAAAATATCAATATTATGTTCACTAATCAAATCATTAACTAAAATTGCTTTGGAATGTAGAGACCTAATGTTTTTATTTGTGGGAAACCTTGGAACCACCTCCGACCAGGTCCTCTTATTTTTACAATCTATTCGAATTAGGTTACTATAATCAATTGAAGATTTAACACCAGATTTGCACAGTATAAGAGGTTTGGAGGTGCGAGGGACAGACACAACTTCTATTGGAAAAGAATGGCAGGACTTACAGGACTTACTAACGGCTGGGGACGGCAGTGAGAGAAGCCCAGAGTAGCGTGTAGGACTACAACTATATTGCTAGATAAGAGAGCAGCACCTTCCCGGGTGGGATGAATGTCGTCCCTCCTAACAAGACCAGGCTTGCCCCAGAAAGGCTTCCAGTTATCTACGAAGCCCACTGAGTTATTGGGACACCACCCTGACAGCCAACAGTGAAAAGATGACATGTGGCTAAACATCTCATCGTTTCTAACATTTGGCAAGGGGCCAGAGAAAACTACTTTGTCCGACATGGTCCGAGCAAATGCGCACACCGAAGCTACGTTTAACTTAGTGACCTCGGACAATTTCAGGCGTGCATCATTGACACCACAGTGAATTACAAGCTGCCTAAATCTCTGTTTATTCTTAGCCATTAACTTTAAACGCCCTTCAATATCGCCCGCCCTGGCCCGGGGATGCACTTCACTGTGGCCGATGGCTGTCCTAGGTTAACCAGCCTCACTATAGATGAGCCAATCACCAGAGTGTCAATCTCAGTCGGCGTGCTGATGAGTGGGGCAAACTTATTTGAGACATGGACGGAGGGGGCCTGGTGCTGAGAATGGCGGTGGTGCCCGGCAGACTTGTTGAAGCTACGCTTCCTTCTGACAGTCACCCAACCGCCCTTTCCCGGCTGCTCGGGAGCCGCGAAGGGAGGGGAACTAGTGGGACCTACAAACTCGGACGCTACACTAGCAAATGAACGCTCCGCTCCAGCTAAGCTAACCCTACTAGCTACAGGACTACTATGCTCGAAGGAGCGAAGACGTTCCTCAAGCTGGCTAAGTCTCACCTCAAGCGCTAACATAGCACTACATTTAATACACATCCCTGACTCGGTAATTGAGGACGAGCTAAAGCTAAGCATCTGGCAGTGTGAGCAAGAGAAGACGGGAGGAACTGCAAGGAGGAATCCTACCTCATAGGTTTGAACATGTCTAGGAGGCTGCAAATCCAAACCACTCATTGTCACCTGTGGCGTCCCCCAGAGATCCATCCATGCCCCTATCCTCTTCACTATCTACGTTTCCCCTCGGTCGTGTCATCAGCATCGGCTTTCCTTCTATTGTTATGCTGATGACACACAACTCTACATCAAAACCACCCCAGACCCACTCATAGCCCTGGCATCCCTAACCACCTGCCTCGAAGAAACAAAGACATGGATGAACAGTAACTTCCTCCAACTAAACTGAAATAAAACAGAAGTTCTCCTCATCAGCACCCCCCATCAGGTTCACTCCTCACCCATATCCCATCTCACCTTCGATGGCCAGCGCATTCCCCTTTCATCCTCAGCAATGAACCTAGGAGTCCGGTTTGACCCTCACCTAACCTTCACCGACCATATAAAACACCTGTGCAAGACCTCATTTCACCATCTCCGCAATATTGCAAGACTCCGCCCTACATTACCTCTCCCAGCAGCAGAAAAGCTAGTCCATGCCTTTGTTTCCTCGAGGCTGGACTATTGTAATGGGCTCCTCATCGGGATGCCTGGCATCCAGAAGCTGAAATATATTCAATACAGCGCTGCAAGGGTCCTGATGAGAGCCCATAAACACGACCACGTCACCTCCATCCTTCATTCTTTACACTGGCTTCCTGTTTCATTCCGGATCACTTACAAAATCCTCTTGCTCACTCACAAATGCATTCACGGACATGCACCCATATATCTGCAAGAACTCATCACCCTGAAACCCCACATCCGTTCCCTGAGATCCACAAACACTCTGCTCCTTCAAACCCCCAACACCAGACTATCCACCATGGGTGACCGCGCTTTTTGCTCAGCTGCTCCACGTCTCTGCAACAGCCTCCCTCTCCAGTTAAGGGCCACACAAAGCCTTGACTCTTTTAAAATGGGCCTAAAAACCCTTTTATTCCAAAAGGCCTATGATTTCTGACTTTTTTTTTTCCTTTGACTTTGTCCTGGAAGTATTTGAGGAAGGTGTTGCATTTGCTGGGGGTGAATGATGTGGAGGTATGATCCTGCGGTTTGAGCAGACGGTTGACCATGGAGAATAGGGTTCTGGGATTGTTGGAGCCGATGAGAATGATGTTGGAGTAGTGGGAGGTCCTGGTGGTATTGAGGGCGGCGTTGTATTTGTGGATGTGCTCAGTGAGGTCGTGGAGATGAACAGTGAGGCCGGTTTTCTTGTGAAGGCGTTCGAGTTGTCGTTTTTGTCTTTTCATGTTTCTGAGCTCCGGGGTGTACCAGGGTGCGGGCCGACGGAAGGAGACAGTTCTTTTGCGGGTGGGTGCAATGATGTCAAGGCAGGTCGAGAGGGTGGAATTGTACAGGTCAGTGAGGTCGGCGGTGTTGGCAGAGGCTAGGGGAGGGAGGGTGGGGATGGAGTTAGCCAGCTGAAGTGCGAACTGTGCTCGGGAGTGGGAGGTGAGTTTGCGGAAGGTAATAGTCCTTGGTTTGGTTGGGCTGGGTTGAGGGACGTGAATGTCGAGAGTGATTGCAAGGTGGTCCGAGATGTGAAGGTTATGGCTGGAGATGTTGGAGATGGTTATGTTGGTTGAGCAGACGGGGTCAAGGATATGACCATGCTTGTGGGTGGGGAAGTTGATGTGTTGGGTGAAATTGGAGTGGTTGAGGATGTCCAGAAAGTCTTGGGCAGGTCGGGAGGTGGGGTCATCAAGATGAAGGTTGAGGTCGCCGAGGAGGAGGATGGATGGTGAGATTGTACTAAGATGAAGGAGGAGGTCTGAGAAGTCCTGGAGGAAAGAGGGGTTGGGTTTGGGTGGTCGATAGAGGACACTGAGGATGAGTGGAGATGGTCCGGGAAATTTCAAGGCGAGGTGTTCAAGGAGGGGTGGGGGGCGCGAGATGGTAGTGGCACTGATGTTTTCCTGAAGATTATTGCGATGCCACCTCCTCGGCCCTCTGTGCGTGGTTGGTCCATGTATTTGTATCCAGTTGGTGTGGCTTGGTTGAGGGAGAAGTGGTCGGTGGGTTTGTGCCAGGTTTCAGTGAGACAGATTAAGTCCAGTTTATTGTCGGTTATGAATTCAGAAATGAGGAGGCTCTTGTTGTTGAGTGAACGGGTGTTGAAGGAGGCCAGACTGAGTCGGGGGAGGGTAGTTGGTTGATGACGAGCACGGAGAAGCGGGCAGAGGTTCGTGGGGTTGCACCCTTTTATGCTTGTTAACTGCTTTTAATTCATTTTGATTACTGTTGTAGCACTTTGAGATTTTCTTGTCAAAATGTAAAGTGCGTTATAAGTAAAATTTATTATTAACTAAAAAAGATTATCATTATTATTATTATTATTATTATTATTAATAATAATAATAATAATAATAATAATAATAAAGAAAAAAACTGAGGTCATAACCTATAACATCCCCCAGGAACACCTGCCCCTAACAACAATCAAGGTCAAGGTCAAGGTGAACTTTATTGTCTACTACTATGCAATATGCACTTGACATACACCAATAGATGAAATTTCTGTCCTCTTGGACCCCCGGTGCAGCGAGTAATAAATAATAAATAACTAAAAACATAAAAACTAAATCACCAATAAAACTGTACAGCCAAACCAAGTGAAAACTACTCAAGAAATACTCAAGAACTACAATCACAATTGCCACACAATCACAATTGTCCTTCAGTGCAGTACAATAGAGGGTACTGCGCTGAAGGAGGTCAATTACTTTAAATACCTGGGCGCATGGGTCGGCTCCACGGAAAGGAAAGGGACATTAAAGTGAGGAAAGCACTTGCATGGAGAGCCCTTAATGGTATTACCAGTGTGAGGAAATTCAACCTCCCCTAGCATATTAAGGTCAGTTTCTTCTCTGTGACCGTGGAGTCCATTCTCCTCTATGGCTGTGAATGCTGCACACTAACAAAAGCCCTACAGAAATCCCTGGATGGGTGCCACACCAGAATGCTACGTGTGGGACTGAACATCAACTAGGACGAGCTCATCACCAATAAACATCTGTATGGGCCTTTGCCAAGTGTGTCAGAGAAGATAGCAGTAAGGAGGATGAGACTAGCTGGCCACTGCCACCGACACCAAGAACTCCCAGCCAAAAAGCTTGTACTGTGGGAACCAACACATGGGCGTCGATCGAGAGGACGTCCCACCCCTACCTTTGTGAACCTACTAAAGAAAGAGGCTGGCGCAGAAAGCATAAATGAGCTGGCCAGATGTATGGAGAACCGAGATGACTGGAGATGCCGATGGAGGGCTCGTCTGAAGACGACGTATAGATGAGTGAAGAAGAACAGTCCGAGCTGAGGAGCATCAAAGACTATTAGCAGTTGTGGATTAAACACCCACATGTGTTTGGGTCAAAGTTGTTTGTACAGTTGGATGACCAGGCTTTTACATTGTCTGGGTGAGGGAGTGGGTTTTTCTGTTTTAGTTTCACCATCCAGAATGCAGGCAAGCCACTAGGTGGAAGTAGAGGGAGTATGACGAGACAGTGTTGCATGCTGGTCTTTGAAGTCGAGGTGACCGTCAGTGACTCAAACTGAGCTGGAGGCTCAAGCTCTCTCTCACAGAGAAGCTGTTGGAAATGGCCAAAATTGAACTCATATAAATGAGAGAAATTGGATAATTCACAGTTATCTATAAGTATCTATAATCAACCTGCATTGAGTCACAATGGTGAGATTTGCTGGAATGTGGCTTTGATGCAGCTACAGTACGGCTGTGTGAGTGATTGGCCTCATTATGCAACAGGTCGTCTACTTAGTTGTAGAGTGTTTAAAAAGGATTTGGGAAAAAAATATATCTCTGTTTTTGGTGGTGCACAGGGGCAAGCCTAGATGTGCTTGTGTGTGTGTGTGTGTGTGTGTGTGTGTGTGTGTGCATGCGTGCGTGCGTGCATGCGTGCGTGCATGCGTGTGTGTGTGTGTGTGTGTGTGTGTGTGTGTGTGTGTGTGTGTGTCTGGAAATAAAATTTCAAGGACAGGAAGACAAAGTCCGACTCTGTTGTTGAAAGAAGGGAAGAAAGGAGAAGAGAAAATAAACGCTGCAGTAATCCAGGGCGCTTTGTTTCATGTGGCTCGATGTATTGTTCTGTCCCCTCGTCCCCAAGCCCATCCCCTCCTCTCCCCTGCCCCAGACCTCGGCGCATTGGAGCCACTTTAGCCCTGGACCACATGAAAGGCCAACTGTGTACCCGATCTGGATCTGGAGGTGCGCCGTCCACCACGTGACCCATCATCTCGTTTTCCCCAGTGCCTGCTTGCGCAGTTGTGTAACCATTGTGCAAAGCCCTGACACTGCAGACGTGTCGCTGAAGGAAGCTCCCAGTGTCTCCAGTGGTCTCCTGGTGGGGACGTGAGGTGGAGCTGCAGACATTATCGCTCCACTAATGAACAAGTGTCAGAAGTCCAACCAACCTTGTACGTTGTTCTTGGCCACTCTTTGTGTTTTTTGAGAGGGACAAAGGGAAAAGCAGTCAGGAATAGCAGAAAATCTCTTGTTAACTCGCGAGAAACGGCTCCTTCGGAGGCTCCAATTGGCTGATTCTCTTTTCCGTTCTGCTCACTTAGCAACAACATTTTAGCGACTCTTGTGCACAAAGCGATCTCAGCTAGTTTCCCGCTCATCCATCAACCAGCGAGCCTGACGCTGTCATAATCTGGAAGACGGGCCTTGTGTCATTACGCTTCTGTGCAAATGTAACAAATATCGACACTTTGGGAAACACTGCCGGAGCAAATCAGACGCTTGCACATTCATAGGAATGTGCGAGTGGTCATGGTCCTCGCCAATCCCAGCAGGTGATGCAATGATGGAAATCCAACAAAGTGATGTGCTGCTGTATGTTGTGAAAAAAAAAACAAAAAAAAAACTTTGTCTGACACATCACACATATACTTTTGTAAAAGCAAACAGTGAAGTAATTCGTTGGTTATCCCGTTCCTATCATCCACTCGTGATCAGGGACCGGCTGTTTGCACGGGGCTGATGATGGGATGACTGATTGGTGCCTGTAGCAGGTGGAGGGAGGAGGTGTCTCCACTGAAGACTGTCTCTGATCGCTGTGAATAAACAGCCATGACAGGTCTTTTGAGGATTTTGGCAGTTAATCCTCGAAAGACTTGTCGTGGCTGGAGTTGATTGGTACCAGTGTGATCCTGTAGCCATGTCTTATGTGTTTTTGAAAAATGGAGAAACCCATCCCGAAAGAATGGACAGATGGATGGATGGATGGATGGATGGATGAATGTCTTGTTGTTTTATGTTGCACTGTGCAACCGAGTGAGTCGAGTCAGAGTGTGTCACACAACGTCTGTCTTTTGCGCATATTAATCCGTCATCTCGGAAAGGGAAGAAAATCTCAGTCATTTTTCAAATGCAGATCTAAAAATATGCCTCTGTTTTTTTGGAGGCATAAGGATAAATATCTTGTGGATATCAAGCAAGTGCACCAGGGCAGGCAGCAGTCAGATGAATAAGAGGGGAAGAGGATACTGCGTGTGTGTCCAGCTGTCCACAGTGCCCGGTGGAATGTGAGCTGACTGTGTGAGACATGACTGGCTCAGAGGGGGCTGAAGCTTGTGGGCCGTGAGGATGGCAACTTGACAACTGACAACTTCCTCCACATATTGGAGTGCTCATCACAGAATGCAAATCACGGGAACACTCATCAGGGGAGCACTCATCATGGAGCATGCTCATCATGGGAACATCACGCTCCAGCTTGGCACCTGGATTGTGCATGAAAAGCCCATAAGCAACATTGATAGAAGATTTTATTTTGTTTAATTTTTTATTATTATTTTCATTTTTTCCAGTGCAACACTCCCACATCTCCACTAATCCAATGTTCACTTTCAGACCACGGTGGCCCTCAGAGTTCCGGCTGGAAGTGTTGCACTGTGTGAATGTGATCCTGATCATAATGTTTGAGTTATAATACATCCTTAGATTTTCATAGGTGTAAAAATGTATGTGTGCACATAGTACAGTGTTGTCATAAATTATTAAAAAATATTAGGTTAGTAACAAACCCACATAACTCCATCAGTTAGAGATCTTGCTTTTTTATTCATTAACAACAAAACTGTGTTAAATTACCATCTAAAAACTTTCTTTTTTATTTGTGGGGAGGCAAAAAACTGCAAATGTGGAAACATTGGAATCTTGTTGATCACAAAAAGGGACTTTTATGATCAGTGCTCACCTTAAAGCAGCATAGACTTTTCATTTGAAGACAGTGGGATAAATGCGGCCTTGAGTTTGACTCATGTGCAGTTGAGGGTCTTCTGCACCTCCTGACCTTGTGGTCAAATGCTGACGCTCCCTGCCAGGTGGTCCTCTGAAGCCAACGTCCCCACGATGAGAAACTGATGCACACACGTCACACTTTCAATGAAATATAATGTAAACAGTCTAAAATGCACTGGTATGTCGTGCAGAGTTCTTATTGCTGCTCATAAAAGTGTCTCCGTGATTCATTAATCCCCTCCCTTGTTTGGTGGGCTATTCCATTTATGCTCAGTGTGACTCCCAGCTCTCCGCATCTAAGAAAAAAAAGAACTTTGTCGAGAGCTTTCAGAGGGCCCACTTAATAAAATGAACGCTCGTGTAATAACATGCCAAAATAGATAGCAAATTGCCTCACAGTTTATCTGGACGTTTCCTATCTATTTGGGTTTTGTGTCTCCGATTCGTCCTGTTTAGTCTGCAGTGTCACATTTATTTTCTGCTCTTTAGTTCCAGTCCTGAACTCGGCACTGTCACTTCTAATCCACTCTAAAGGCTGCGGTGGAGATAATGGGGCTTTTATAGGTCATCTCTTCTGTCCAGCTCCACAATTACTGAAACAGAGATTCCGAAGACGGTTCCCGATAGTTTATTTTTAAATGATGTCACTAGCCACTGGGCGACACGGTCCAGCGTTGACCCATGGGAAAAAGAAAACCCACGACGTCATACAACGACCCGCTGAGATGTCACTTGCGTCGACTCGCGGTTGATCCACCTTCAAATATCAACCTGCATTTTGCCTGGCTGCTGGGGGAAGCAGTGGAACGGGGCTCTGCTGCGGTCGCACGTCACCACTGGTCCAAAATTGCACCCGTGGCCAATTGCCATTGTGGTAAAATAACTTCTAGTCCCTCAGCGTCTTCAGACAGCCGCTCAGTTGCATCAATAAATGTGAAAAACTCAAAAGTTTGTTGCAGCACAAAGGAAGGAAACTTATTGATCATTCCTGTTGGGCTTTGGACATTTCATTTGCATGACTTTTAAAAAAGCTATTTTGTACTTGAGAGCACAATTACGGAACTAAATAGCACATTTCAGAAGTGCTCCGTAGTAAACCAGTATGTTTGAATAGAAAACCTCTCACAGCGGTAGCCACAACGATGCTCAAGGCCAGCCACTAGCGTCCTCTGGTGCAGGACGCTCTGGTCAATCTGGTGCAGGACATTAGGTTGGTTGGTTATCAGCAGCGCAACTGGCGTGTCATTAAGCAGTTGTGTGGCGAGGCCAGAACGTATTTATATTTGTTACCTGCTCATTATGGATTTTGTCACTGCCGGGCTGTTGAAAAGCCAGGGAGAAAACCCAGAAATTGTCCTTGCACGCAAGGGACATTGAACCAGATTGGTTGCACGGCCACATGTTGCAATGCTGCGCTTTGCATTTGGCTTAAAAAAAAACAAAAAAACTAGACTCATATTTTCAATAAAATAAACAAGCTTTTTATTATCGACTCTCGAATAAATAGTTTGCTGTGTGTGTGTGTGTGTGTGTGTGTGTGTGTGTGTGTGTGTGTGTGTGTGTGTGTGTGTGTGCGTGTGTAAGGGGGGGAGGGTGGTGGAGAACTGGGTTTGGAGGTTTTGGTCTCTTGAACCCCTAGTCCAGAAACACACCCAACATTCATGCTGATACTGTCTCTTCCAGCTGCACCAATGTCCTCCAGTACACCACGGTGTGTTCAGGGACTGCGCAAAGTGTTGCACAATTGACTGGAGCAGCTGTACCCGATCAAATTGATGAGTCCATTAAATAGAGGCTGCTGACATGCAACACCTGATAACTGCCTCTGTTTTAGACAGTTTGGACATTTGGGTTTTGGGAAAAAAGAGCTTTTTCTTGCTGAATGACAGAAATAATTTCATAATGCACTGAGAACCACAAACAGAATTCCACTGGCTTGAGTTGCTTTGGATAAAACTCATGACCTTAGCACTACACTGAGGCACTGTATTTTGACTGACCGACATTTTGCAGATACAAGCACTGAGATTTTTATATTTTTTAATCAAAACAAACACCATGATGCTTTGAGTTATTGTGACCGCACCGCCATTCTTTCCCTCAGACAGTCAAAAACAAAACTTGAAAAAAAGTTGCGACTCAGGGGGAAATATAAAACAGACCGATTTGACACAACGCAAGAAATATTTAATTTCTTGAAATAATAAAAAACTGAACTGAATATTCAACATCTGGAACAACATCTGATGGCCAAGAGGTGGTGCTGTCCCCAGCAAGAAAAAAGAGCAAAAGGAGAAGAGAAAGACATAATCAACTGAGGGGACAGAGGGAGAGAGCGAGGGAAAGTGAGAGAGAGAGAGAGAGAGAGAGGGAGGGAATAGGAATCAGAATGTCATCAAGGTGATGTGCTCATTGAAAATCCATGCATATAAAAGTAGCACTCACAAGTTAACAAGTCAAACAAGTTCAGTTTTTTTTCCCCCCTTGTCCTGTGTGGCCATAATGACAAGCAGAAACGGCTCTTAATGTCTTCATGATGATAGATTTATTATCACGGGTCGAGCATGTGACCCAAGAGTGGGAATGACACAGGTGGGTTTAGGAAACTACCTGTTGAGCGGTTTTACTATATTCTATTATATTATTGTAATAACAAGTGAACAAGTTAACTATCTACAAAGTCACCAACTCATTGAGGCCACAGACGGTCAGTGTTCTCATGTTTCCTTCATCAGAGCTCCAGTAAAGATGGAGGGTCAGGTATTTATGGAGATAAAAATGTAATTATGCAAACATACTGCCACATTGACAGTACGGTTCCATTCATTTCCCCCACTGTTACTGTATCATAACTAATGTCAGTTGTCTTATCTGTTTCCTTCAGGCATTGTGCGCCAAACGAAGCGTCTGATTGGCCCGCTGGCCACTGTCCTGCAGCTGTCCATGCGTAATCTGGCGCAGCAGGGCGAGTCCAGCCAAAACATCATCAATGTCCACGTCTTCGTTTCCGAGTTCTGGTTCTGAGGAGCCCCACCGCATTCAGACGTTCAGTGTGGAACGTATGGAGACACCTTTGGCCGACACTACTTCCACACGCTGCGTCCGGGTCATCAGCTCTATCTGATTTCTTTTGACCGACACCAAAGGCTACAGTCTGCTGCTATGGAAAGAGCTTCACTCACTTTGGTTCATTAAGCAAGATCGGGCCTCCAGTCCAGTTTGTGGCTCTTCTTTGGCAAAATGAAGCTAAAAAATGTTGAGTTACACAAACGTCTTGTAGCAACTTTTGTAGCCAGATATTCAAAAGTACCATAAAAGTGAAAAATAAAAAAGGCTAAGTGCATGCATTCAGAAGGGTGGATAAGGGATATGATGATTTAACACTATTTTTTCATGACATTATTGACCTTTGTTTTTTGTAGCATTCACTTTTCTCTCTCACTGTATGCAATAAAGGAGTATTTTCTGAGGAATAAACACTATTTTACTATAATTTTTTGCTTTTTCCTTTCTTTAACCAGGAAGGAAAGTATTGATTGTATTTCACGTTATGAAATTCAAAGCATTAAACTTGAACAACGTAAGCATGACTTTGCAGTGACATGCAGAGGTTGGGAAGGGGTCGTGACTTGCGAAAGGCTCCGAACAAACGACAGGAAACCTGACGACAATATTGTGTCAAGCGTGTCAATATTAGCAGACAAACAGAGACGTGCAAACAGAGCAATCGCCTTCAGGTGACTTTCCATTCAGGTCGGTGCTAAGGAAAGGCGATTCCCATGGAGACGTTTAAAACGCTCGCTCTACTTTGTGAAACCCACTGATATCAGTGGAGGGCCAGTACAGATCCTGGGCAGCATGGCCTCCCAGACACACCTCCATCACAACACACTGCCGAATTAGAAAGCTTGTTGGTCTTTTGTAAAATTGTGGGAAAAAGGCCTTCAAGAAGCCAAGAAGCTCCTCTATGACAAAAACTAGTTTAAAAAAGTACAAACAAAAGTAAAGTAAAAACAAGTATTCATTTCTAAAGTCGTCATGCATGCAACTCTAAACTGTCTATAGGTGTGTGTGTGTGTGTGTGTGTTGCTTGTCTCTCTGTATGACCCTTTTATCCTTCTGTGTCAGTTCAGTGCTTTCGTTGCGGTACATTGTCTACATCACGGTGTTGCTCCAAACTTATTTTTATAATTTTTTGAGAGGCCCACTAAAGATAACTGGGAAGAAATTAGTCAGTTTCTTTTTCTTTCAGGAAACATAAACATGGATGTTTTTTGATACACCTGGATGATATACGGATTAAACAAAAAGAAAAAAAGAAAAATCCAATTCAGTGACACAAGTTTGGCTTTTTCAGTGGATTGCATACATATTTAAAAAAAATCCCTTTGGAGTCACTTCTGAACCTCTGACTCAGTGCAAAAGGCACCCAAACCCAGACTGGGCGGGTCCGACCCTGCTGGCAGGCTGTGGATGCAGAGAGCCTCGGGGGCAATGGGACCAAACCACATACATGTGTGGAGGACAAATTAGTAAAATATCTTGTTCCAGATTTTCTGTCCACAGCCTGGAGGAAGCTGCCTACCGCTCCCTCGCCCTGGAGGCCTGAGGATGACGGAGATGAAGGCCGAGTGGGCTCGATGAGTGGTCCATGTTACATCAGGCAGTGGACCTGTGTATGTGTGTGTGTCTGTGTGTGTGTCTGTGTGTGTGCGTGTGTGTGAGTGCACTGTTTGTTTGTATGGCACAACGGTGGTCAGTTCTCTCAATGCAGGCGGTTGCAGTGGTGTCTGGCCCAGACCTTGCTGGGTGGCTGGGCTGATGAAGGGCTGACCTCGGCATGCGCGTGCTCTGCAGCACTAACCTTCGTCTTCTTCTTCTTCTTCTTCTTCTTCTTCTTCTTCTTCTTCTTCTTCTTCTTCTTCTTCTTGGCATCCTACCTTGGCTCCCATCGCAACACATGTTGCAGGATGCAAGCGAGTCCTTTAAAGGTCACCTATTATACTCATTTTCGGGCTTTTGCATTCGATGTCTGGCCCCTCCAGAGCAGCAAAACACGATTTTCTGCGCTGAAAGCTTTTTAGATTTGCATATCTCGTGGCTCGTTTCCTCGTATTTACTGCATCCCGCAAAAACGGTCTGCTTCACTTCACTCCACCCCCGGCCTTGCCGGTGTACGACCCCGCCCGGCCCACTCCGCTGTGATTGGTCACACTCTTCGTCGCTGCTGAGCCTCCCTTCCTCAGTTTGCCGGTGCGGGAGTGAAGAGTAAACGGCAAACTTTACGAAACAGGCACAATTTAAACACTTAGCGTCGTGAAGGCTTCACCCTTTAGCAGCTGTTTACCGGCTGATCCAGCTTCGTACGGACCCAGCGCGGGCGGAGTTACGGCCGCAAGGCGGACCGAAGGTCCCTGGACGTTTTTTGTGCCTTCCGTGTCCCCGGAAATATATTTTACTTTGTGTACTGACCGTGTTTTTGTTTTGTATTTTTGCGAGACATTTTAATAGGGCTTTGAATGATTTCATTTCATACTCTTGGCTTGTATCAAAACACTGTCCTAGCAGAGAATATATGTACGCTGAAACGATCACTTCAGTCATAGAGTCGTTTATTATTAGACAAGAATATCTGCACAACTTAAGTCCACACAAAGCAGGAAGAGCTCTATACAACCGATGTTAACATGCTGGCAGCGTGAAAATAGCTATAAGGAGTGGAAGTGCAAGTAGTCTTAAAACTAAAGTTGCTTGAGGTCACAATACACTCACAGTCCTCATACATGTTTTCAAATATTGCCGTGGCTGACTACTCTCGTCGTCCACCGGCCGAGTCGAGCCCGTCTCACTCCCGTTGCCGACCGGACCGGTGTTCCATCGCATCTGCATTAGGCTGAACAAACCTACAACATTTTCTCTGTTCGTTCCACTCCGACGGTTGTGGTCCTTGGTGCTTCGGTAGTCGCTCTGTATTTTTTTATTTTATATTTTTTAATTTCCCTGACACCAAAAAAACATTTTCTTGGAGCAGCGCACTGCGACATCACCTCCGGGGCAGAGCGGCGGAGGGTGGAACTATGGGCGGAAGCAGTCCGGGAGGGTGCCAGAGCTTGGCCATGAAAGGAGCTCCGGCACACAACTACGTAATTGCGTGCCCTGTTTTGAAAAAATCTCCGTAAACTGAGCGTTTAGAACCATGCCCAACAATTTGCAGGGCTCACGTCCAAACGCATGAACGTCATTATTTGACGATATCGAGATCGTTTGACGATAGGGTTCAACATTGTAACAGTTTTTAAAGCTCAGAAAAAGTGGAAAAGCATCATAGGTGCCCTTTAATAAGTTCTCTATTTTGTTTTTTTTTCTTCCCTTCTCTGACTTCTGTTCTTCATTGCCATAACTTTGTTTGAGTGTTTGTTTAACGGATTGGCATCGCCAGCATCACTGTGGCTTTGGCCCATGAATTTTAATTTACGGTCAGTAGCGAGCTTACGGGGAAAATGGCTAAAAGTTTTAATCTTTAGGTTTTTATAAGCAGACGATACCTTAAACATACATGTCTGACTGATGAGCTTGGCTTAATTCTGCCAGAGCTAATGTATTTAAAAATAATTTAGCCACATGTTCTCTGGAACACATTTAGCCTTCCTTAAAAAAATATTCAGAGCTTTGGGCTTCCAGCATGGTGTTTCATAGGGGCCCAATAGATGGCAGACACATACAACATAACACTTCAGAACTACAGTTTTAACACTGCATTTCCCAGCAGGCAGCTGTCACCACCTTACAAACACACACAAACATCCACAGACTAATAATTTCTTGTGTATTTCTATGTTTGTTTACAATGTGAGAAAAATAAGAAATTATGAATCAAATTTTCCATCCGAGTGGAATCACTGCAACATTTTAAAATTTGTTTCCTTTCTTTAATTTTTAATTTTTTTGAACATACTTTACTTTTACTGGAATCTATTGCAAGCTATTAATAGATTCTAAATAAACTTACAAAGTTGCAGAGTGGCAAAAGTCAAAATGTGTGTGTCTGAGTTGGAAATTCTGTTCAGGTTTCAGGAAACTGTAACCAGAACAAGGCTGTCAATGTTTCAGCCTCACAGTGCCGTCGCTTGTAACAATTTACGGTTTATCCCCATTATTCCTTTCCATTAAATCAAATGAGTGTTTTGAGGTTTGGGATGATAGACAGTCCACCAATTACTCTCAGGCTCCGCCTTGATCCCAAGAAAAGCAAGCGCACAAGTGTGCCCCTCCATAACTTGCACAACTTAATAGCAACCATTTACAACCACTACTGAAGCCGACCTGCTGCCAGAGTACACAGTGGATCAATCACGTTGGAGAGTCAACGGGCCGAGGCTGCGCTCATGAAAATTCAGCAAGCAGCCTCTTTGTTGTTACAAGTTGAACTGTGACGTCCGCGCCACTTATGCGGATACATATTATAGCAATGAAAGGGGAAACAAATCCAACCGCAGGGGCCGAACTGCCATTGCCACCGAAAATAGTTGGTGACCTCAGACCGTAAAGTCATCTTTTCTGAAACACAATGGCTGTTTTACATGGCGTTTGTTTGTTACATATCCAATTGGCTTTCATTGGCTGCTGCCGAAGTCCAAATAAGTGAAGCAGTTGTTTGACGAGGAAACTTCCCTCTGTTGGTGAAGGTTGAACTGCATGGCTTTATGGACAGGACAAGGAGGAAAACTCAATCTCTTTGGCTGAGATAACTTTTGAAAATGTGCATCTTTTGAGTTTTAGGATAATTATTTTGGTATGTGCCGACTTTTAGTTTAAATTTAATTTGCGCCAAACACAGACAGCACTGGAGATTAACTACATATTAGATAAGCAGTCATTGTAAGGAGACTCTGCACTTGAACCTGTACTTGGGGTTCATGTCACAGCACATAAAGGGGAACTGATTTAATGCAGGACTTTGGGGTCTTTGCTGCAGCATGCAAGTGTTAAGCTACAGGTTTTTAGCTGAAGATTCAAAACTTTGAAGAACTCTGACGACCTTTTGATCCCGGTCCCTGAATGCTGAAGTTTGCATGGCTTATGAAAATGAGTTGGGAGTTCTCCTGCCTCTGCCAGACCGTTGTTTTGTCTGCGGACGACTGCACACGCCCTACTGTCACCCCTCCACGGACACCTCTCACTGTCTCAGATGTCATCGGGTCTGTGAAAAAGTGACCAGACAGCGACTAAAACAACAGAGTGGAGGTTTTGCTCTTCTAATGCAGGGAGTTGTCTGTCCATTTCGGCCTCTCAGTCGCAAAGGAAACCATTACGTAGCACGCGTGCTTTGTCCTGAGGTGACAAATATGTAATCATCTGAACTTCACCCTGCTCTTGCCCCTAAAATCATCACTCACAATGTCAAGGATCACACCCATTATTTCCAGAGAAAATCACATGCGTAATGGAGTAAGCTCAGCTGGGTGAGTTGTTGTTGAAAAGACAGACGGTGTAACAGCTTGTGTACAAAATCTGAGAAAACATCTGGCGTTTAAACACAGATTTGTGTGGAACATCGAGATCACAGTCATGAACATCTAGGAAAAGTAGGTAAGAAACAATAAAAAAAAATCTTCAGTTGCTTTTTTCTGAATTTTCTGCAATGGGTATTTTGAATGAAATCGCTATAAAAAGTTTTAAAAGCCCCTTGTGTTTTACCAAAATTAACTAATATTTTACCAGTGACACATATGTGTGTGTCAAGCAAACCACCCTAAAATGAGAAAAGTCCCCCCTTCACTTTTTTTTCTGGCTGCACCTTTCATAAAGTGTGGATCAAAACTGGAAATCATCCCTCTGCGATGTCCCAAAGGGCTCTGATATCTTGCTAACATCGCCCAAATGGTGTATGCCCCATTGTAGACAAAGCATTAGTTTTATTTGGAAGCTAACTGTGTTTTTGCAGGGGGGCTGTAAACACAGGGCTAAATATGCTGCCTGCTGGAGATCTGGAGAATGTATGATGTGAATGAATTGTGCAAGTTCTGCTCCACCACAGGCGAAAATGATGACGATGAATGATCTGGAAGGTGGACCTTCAAAGCCCAGGTGCCCAGATCAGGTGTGGGACCAGTGGAACTCGTCTTCCACGTCCACCTGCTGATTCCTCTCTAACTATTTCTTGCCGTGCCTCTAGTTTGCTCCAAACTCTGTTCTACTCCCTGCATGACAACGGGATGATTAAAGTTTTTCTGGGACTGCTGTGGGACAAAGGTCTTTCTGTGTCCTCACTGATAAGAAGAAGCCTTTAGAAGGAGCACGTGGAGCATTTCTGTTTGACTGAGCTCAGCTCACTTGCCAGTGACCATCAACCTTTTTACATTGTGTTTTCCAAGTGGGTGTTTTCTCCCTTTGAAACCTCAGGGCTCACATTCATCAGAAAAGGTTCCTTGGGGGCATTGCACAAAGTCACTCTGGTTAATGGTTACTGGCCCACATGGACGTCTGTGTAGGTGGCGGTGGGAGGGGCGGCGCCTCTTCATCAAAACAGCAGAATGTCTCGCACGTTGCGGCATTTGTTGACACAGCAATCAGCCCGGTGAATGCACGTGAACACTTGACAGAAGACGGCGAGATGCCAGCGCTCCAGACTTCGTTTCCTCTTGCATCTGCGGCAATTAAGTGTGCGGGTTATTTTTCTTGATCTCTTATTCATTTTTGCGGGGTTCAAAGGACCTGGTCTACCCGCCGCTGTCCGCCTTGTCATCACTAGAGAGCTGGAGGTGAGCGGACAGTTAGAGAAGTTGCTATAGATAAGGCTGGGATAGGGCGGCACGGAGACCTAAGGGCACTCTGGAAGCCATTCAGTCATTCATCTCAGAGGTTCTCCAGAACTCTGGGTTATTTTCTGCGCCCTCACCCTCCTTCCCTTTTTTTCACGCTTTATTGTGGTCACTGGGACAATCGTTTACAGCCCGACAGAATGGAAACACTCACTCAAGTCCTCTGCTCCAGCACAACTTTGAACACAAGATCCAGTTACTTGGTCTGCGAGTCGAGGCATCTTTAGGGGCTGCTGAGCTCCCCAGGGTGTTTCATATTCCCAGCAAACACAAAACAATTGCTCACATATTATTCAAATCCGTTACAACATTCCAGGCTATGGTATTCCAGAAAAAAAAAAAAAAGATCGAATTAAATAATAGCCTCTACTAGAAAAAACAAACAAACAAAAAAACAAATATGTATGTATGTATATATATATATACCATATGTGCTCTTTAACACAGAGACTAACGGTTGGGGCTGTCTCTGTGTTAATGTTGCAGTCTAAATAAAGTCTTTCCAATATCCCGTTGCAGGGTGGCTGGAAAGGTAGAAACGCTTCCTTCCAAAAGCTGTCAACAAAACAAGGCAAGGCCAATGCAACAACACTGACAAGGTGGGAAAACAAGACCCCCCCAACCTATGAAGCCTGTGCAACTAGTATCTAGTAGCAGGACTCAGTGACTGGTCAACGCAGCAACAGCAGCAGCGATGATTTCTGTTTGAGTCTTGTGGATTCCAACCCGAGAGCCCATCTGCCAGTCCAGGAGCTCCAGACGGAGGGCCGTGGTCGCCGGAGACATTTTGTTTTCCGCAGTCCTCCCCGCCAGCCAACTGTGGGACCTGCCTCCTCAAATAAAAAGGCATGTTTGTGCCCCACATTTGTTTAGCACTTGCAGATGATTTTTGTAATAAAATTCAGACTTTCTGGTATTTCTCAGATTCCTGGGTGATGACATTGACCTTTGTGCTTTTTTGGGGGGCAGGCACGAGGCGGGCTAGGAGGTGGTTGTGGCTTTTCTCCCGTGGAAAATGTAGCTTGCAGAAACTTGTCTGGTGAGTCTGTGGGATGAAATGAAGAATAGGATGAGTCTCACTGATGTGCATGATGCGAGGGAACTCAAAAGATGAAGAGGTGGCCTCGCCATCGACACATGATGACTTCAGCACAGAAAATGTCATCATGATGTTGGTATCAATGTCATCATGATGTTGGTAAATCATTCTGTCTAAGCATCATAGTTGTTTTGTAAAAGAAAAGAAAAGTCCACGTGGCAATACTGGAAGAGTGTTTCATTGTGAATTATAAGTCAAGTCTGAAAACTAGATTTGGTTGCAAAATTTGTCCTTGGTGAGAAAAAAAATGACAAACGCAGTCTTGACATTGCAATGGACAGATGCACAAACCAGTGAAAACATTCACAGTAAGTTAATGCCCCTTTGTATATTCTTCAAAATAGGATTTTCCAAATTCAAGGAAATATTACAATGTTTTTACATATTGTGGATTTGGCATCACTTTCCTTTTGGACACTGCTGGACCTTTGTGGGAGCTTCATGGGACCACACACACACACACACACACACCCAGTCTTTTTCCCGGTCCAAGTTCTGGCCACTGGCTTCTTACCTAGCCATCAAGTACTCATTGAAGGTGGTACCCAAAGTGGCTGCTGATCCAAATCAGGAATCAGAATTGTGCAGGAGATGGCGTGGGAAGCCATTTGTTTGCCATGAGACAGGCTGAGAATCAGTCTCAACCCTGACATGTCCCACAGTTTTCTGATGTTGGGTCAGCGCCCAACGTGTGAGCCGTCCAGGACTCGGAGATCCGATGAGAGAACATTGTGGTCTCCGTTGACACGAGTTCCCAGCTTGAATGATCACATGGGCAAAAAGCAAATAGACTCAGGAGAGTTGACTGTTTGAAAAAACAGCCTATTGTAAATCACTCACAGGGTTCAGGCTTTGCTGACTGCAGTGATGGGGCCTCGGCTGGCATTTGTTACTCACTTATAAAGGCATAATTCTTATTCTCGAGGATGTGTGAACCAGTTGCGGGGTGAAGAAGCAATAAAAATTCACACTCTGACTATCCCTACTGCCATCGCTGCTGAGTTCACACAAGTATGAACGGATTTCACCTATGGTTACTGTGGAAAGCGGTCTGAGTGTAATAATAACAATATGATAAGTGTGAAATCCTCCTATAGTTCACATTCATATATACAATATGGCAGTAATACATAATGTAATTTCTTTCCTCCAGAAATTGTACACCAACTCCCCATCAGCTCTGTCTGTAGGGATATACTTTGCTTTAATCTATCAGCACTTGCTGACAAAAATTTACAAACACAAATACTTGGCTACTGAGTTGTCCAGAGAAGGGAACAAACAAATACTGAAAGGCTGTGTTTTGGGGTTCTGACAGTATCTTCTCAAAAGGCTGATGGAATCTTTCCTCGACAGCCTTATGTGCTTAGAAAGTCACCTTGTGTACATCTCTGCAAGCATTTTGACATTTGAAATGAAATGTTTAAAATGTTTTGTTGTTGACTGTAAAGAAAATGATCACATTAAACATGCGTTTTGTTGTTTTTGTGTGTGAGGTGGGGTATTTACATAACTTAAATTGGAAAAGACATGTTTTGCATTCCTTTTTTCAGAATCATTTTTTTTTATTTGTAATGTTAAACACATTCGTTCCCACAAACATATCTGTTAACCTTGAATGTGACATCTGAGGCATGAATTTTCATCCCTACATGTCCACAGTCTTTCCTGTGGAGAATCTACAGTTCCATAAACACTGAGTGACCTGCGGGTTTTTATAATTTTGTTATTTGTTCTAAATGGTACAATTAACCATAAGCCAGGTTGGGTGCAGCGCCACGAATGGTAGGAAGAACATTTGAGCAGTAAACACGAGAAGGTCTGCTCCATTAACAGGAAATCCACTCTCCGCCTGCTGCTGTGAAACATGGCGTGCCTAATTGTACAGCGGTCGCCCGCGAGGTCTAAATAGGGTTCCAGACCACACAGTCTGAAGATGACCCACGGTAGGAAACTTCTGCTCTTGATTGTTTTGCTTTGAGGCGATCCATCTGCATTAGGACTTAAAATACACCAACAGGACTTCTTCTCGTTACCTTTGTTCCACTCAAGCCAACGATGTTACATTGCAGCGGTGTTGCAATCATTTCAGCCATTGTATTTGATATTGTTTCAATATCGACATGTTCTGCCAAATCATGTACAATCAACGTAGTTGCCAGTTTACTATTATTTACTGTTAGAATCATTGAAAAATATTCATGTATTCAACATAAATTTGAACAGAAATATTCCAATAATATTCCTGTGTAATCAACATCTTTTGACAAGAAATTCTATCCAATTTTATCCTTTAATTATTTGTGCTACTTAATAGTTAGCAGTCGCATAAGTCACATAACAGTCACAAAGTCGTAAAGCCTCCAAGACACAATGTAGCTTTTGCCCAAGTGATTTGGGGGTGAAAAGAGTTACGAGGTGATAGTGTTACTCCAGAGGCCATCGACCCAGTGTTACCCCTCCCCAAAATAGGAAAAGTAAGTGGTGTTTTGGGCGGCATGTGGATTTAACGCCATCACTGGTCGGCCCAAGTTTAGATCGCCCCCCTCCTGATAATGACACATTCAAATTAGCTGTGGTTGGGGTTTTCTTCAAATACACAGTGAGATTCGCACAAATTCTTCTCCCCACCTCACCTCTCTCTGCAGTCTGCCCTACGGAAACCACATGCCGGGGTCAATGTGCTCTCCCTGTGCCAAACCAGACCCATAATTTTGCTTTTGTTTCAGATGTAGCCTCAAAGCCTGAAATATAAAGACCCGGGCCAGCCTGGGAAGGTCAGTTTGTCGAAAGGAAAAGTGTGAGATAAAAATGAGAGTGGCAGAACCGAGAGCGCGAGTAAAAGTCAGAATGCGGAGTGAGAGAGGAACTCAGTAGCGCTGGTGAATGTTTTCCAATGTGTAGAGGAAGTCTTTATTATACCGCATGCGTGTGGACAGGAAGATCTGCGTAACGAGGAGCAGATTGTGCCAAACCACTGACCATTACTGACCATTGCCGACCATTACACCCAATAAGCTTTAACTATTTTGGATCTGTGCAATCCCCAGGTTAACAGTCCCCATCAGAGCGCAGCAACTCCTGAGTGAAGTGTAAACTTTGGGTTCTCTCATGATATAAAGTGGGGAGCGGGCGAAATGTCTCTCTCTCTTTTTTTTTCAATTTAATTCAGGTTTTCTGTCTCCTTGCGCATCATAAGTGATTTATTTTCACTTCCAAATTCCCCACCAAAAAAACAAAAACAAGTCATGGCTCTCAAGGACCGCCTGTCCTTGTAAATGATATTTCTAACAGTTGTGTGCACAATGAGGTTTCATTTGTGCAATGGTCACAATGCTAACCCTCCACGCACACACACTCCCTCGTCCACAAATTTATACTCAGCTGACATTTAGGTGGGCCAAACCAGAGCTCCAGTCATGATGAAACAAGTCCATTGCCAATCACCACCTCATGTTCAAAGAAGAAAAAAAAAAGAAGAAAGACAACGCAATGCAGCAAACGATATAAGGTTCCCATTGTAACAGACGTGGAGGGGATGGAGTGGGTGTGGTGCGTGGGTGACAGGCTGAAACCCCCAAAACCTCAACCTCATTTTGTAAAAAAAGAATTAGGTTTTATTTGAGAGCCAGCTATAAGGTAGGGCATTATACTACCCTGACCTCAGGTAGGGGCCAGACATGGACACACAGTTTCATGATCAGGAGGACAGATACATCTATCAAACACACCATGGCCAAGTGTAGCACAGCCAAAGGTCCAACTACCTCTGGCCCCTGGAAATGTCCGGTGGGAACCCAACACTCTGGCCATAGATGGACAATCATGCAGTTTAATTTGTTGTTTTTTTTCCTTCTCGTGCTTGCCTCACTTTTGTGTTTTCTATATTGGCTGGCATATTGCTTGGCGTCACACCGCCTATCGTAAACGTTTCCATAATCATCAGTCTCCTGGGGAGATGTTGAGTAATGGCAGGCGGTCGGTTTTCAGAGCAAAGTCTAAGAGCCTGAGGTACCAAAATACCTCAGGGTAATAATAGGGAATGATACAAGAAAAACATGCATAGAATTTGATATAATTTTCCCCCCTTTGATTTGACTGAAAAAAGGCACACTTGGGTAGCACAAGGAAATTGTATTTCCTTCAATAATCTAATAATTTGAAGGCAACACATTGCAAATTACAATTAGGTGCCATTCAAAAAACAAGATTTTTTTTCAAGATGCAGTGTGTCCTGGGTCACAGTGAATGAAAGGAATTAATTTATTGCTGATTTTATTTCCTCTCTGACCAGGAAAAATAAATAAATACATAATTAAAGAAATGAATGAATGAGCTAAACTTTTTTTGTCTACTTATTCCAGCAGGTCGCCATGACTTCTTGGAAACCTGCCCTGAACAAGGCAGCATTGAAATTCTCTTCTACTTCTACAATAACTGTTTGAAAAATACTGTTGTGTATACAAAATGTGATGAAGAATATACAGTGGGTGCCCAAGAGAGACCACTGTGGTTAATATTCAGAAACGTGGAATCCAAGACATTTGACGTGGAGCATTACATTGCAAATCAGAGGCACTCCCAAAGACGTGTAATAGTTTTATCTTGATCGCATTGTGATTCATCTTTCAGTGTGTTTCGATCTCAGAGGGTTTGCTGTTTGTAATCACATCTGACAGAATTTGTTGCCAGAAACCAGGCAGAGACATTATGTTTGAAAGGGGAAACAAGCAATTCCTTCCTGTATGAATCTGACCATATCACACAAAAGACCAATCCTCTTTCCACCACATTACATCTTTCACACAGCTCTTTGAAACATTTGTGCTATTATGGTGTGTATAAATATACCTTTGCGGGAGACAGAAAATCCAGAAAAATATGATGTGTTAGCTGACTCTGTGCTGATGGCAGGAGGCTGATCATGGCCCCTGTTTGGTTGGCAGTTTTTTGGCAGCCAGTTGTGTAGAGGATGCAAATGAACGATTAGTTACACAGGATCAGAGTCGGACTGGATTCAACGTAATGATCAGTTTATGATTTCAAGTATGCACAGTATCTTGTTTGTATGAGCCACTGAATGCAAAAAAGAAAATCTCTAACTTTTAATCAATCAATCAATCCATCAACACACTTTTATTTATAAAGAGCTAAGTCACATCCAAAGGCATCTCAAAGCACTTTGCACAAGCTGCAGGATCCCTTGTGAGGAAGCATGAAGACAGAGTGGCTAGGAAAAGTTCCCCAGTGGGAAAAAACCTTGAGCAGAGCCCGACTCTGGAGTGCAGCCATCCACTTTGATTTTCATCATCATCATCATCATCATTTGTGTGAGAGCTAATGGTTGACCGTAAATTAACAAAACAAGAAAATAAACCTAATTCCTGTTAGATGATGACAGTCATGCTGCTGTTCAATAATATCTTCATATTGATCATTCTATTTTTAATCAATTCTAATTGACTAGTCCTAAATTGATGGTCAGCATTACAAAAATAAAAAATAAAAGCATTAAAGTTATCGATTACTGAACACTTGTTTTTTTTTTTTTTTCCTCCCGTGCAACTGGAGCAGTGACAGTGCAGTTAAAACCAAGAGCACCCTCCATTATTTCATCATTTCTCTTATTACTTTGACTTTGGCTCAGATGTCAGTTAAACACACTGCCAGAAATTCTTTGGGCATTCGTACCAACCAAGGCTGTGCACCATAATTTTTCACTTTGCAAATTTCCCTTGCACAGCTGACTAAAGCCACAATGATAGAGGCCGAAGCGAGATCATGTGCAGTGTTTGGATTACCCCTCGCTGCTTTCTCCTTTGCCCCGGCCTTGGCTGCCCTCTTCAACCCTCCCATTATGACGACAGCCAAAGATGGCGTGCAGGAATATTATGCTAATCTTCTGCTGTAAGTAGTTCCCCTTTGTTTTACTTTGCCCATATGATTATTACAGTCCACTTTTTTTGTCTGTGTGTGTGTCTATATGAGGTATAAGTCACTTTGCAGCAGATGCAAGTTTACAATTTCTGTCAAGCTACGAATATAATTTCATACTCCAATTTCTTTCTTTCCACTGCACCCATTTTTCCTAAGAAAAAAAAAAAAGTCACAGGTTCCAAACTGTAAGGCTTTATTGCAGGGCTCTTACCTGAAGGACAACCACAGTGTAAATCTTTACCCGTCAGGAAGGAAGTTCAGGATGTGGCTAAAAGAAAGGGAAAGCAGATTTCTGTCCTGTGAGTGTGTGTCAGTGTACTCTAGGGAAATAAGAGAATAACAGAAACATTGGCATTCATGATTTTTTTTTTATTATTATTTTTTTAAAATTTAATTTTATTTTCACATATGTGTTGGCATGCATCTCAGTGTTAGGTTATGCATGTGTGTGTGGTCCTCTTAGTGAGATGGAAAACAGTATTTTTGAGTTTGGGTTCAAATATTTGCTTTCTGTAGTGTGCCACTAACATTTTTAGAATCAAAAACAGGTCTTGGCAATATTCGGACACTGCGCGTGAAAGTTACTTGCTAACCCACTGAATGAGTGAAAACATTAAACAAACACTATACACCGGGAGCAGGATCGATTTCATGGTATATTTACTACACAGAGAACAACAAATTGCAGGCAATTAAATGGCTGGAGTTTTCCAAACATGTACCATCCTGAATTTACATTGAGACAATACACAGACACTGCTGCAGACATCACAAATG
This sequence comes from Thamnaconus septentrionalis, assembly GCA_009823395.1. NCBI lineage: Eukaryota > Metazoa > Chordata > Actinopteri > Tetraodontiformes > Monacanthidae > Thamnaconus > Thamnaconus septentrionalis. The sequence continues at coordinate 1,217,385 of CM020513.1, read as the reverse complement.
AGTAACTTGGCATGTATGACAACATGACAAAACCCAAACAACAGCCCATGAATGTTTAGTCAACCTGACCAGTTCTTTGTATTGTGGTCTTTTCTGTTTAACCCAAATCACTGGAATGCACAAGTTAGTGAAGTCTCCCTGTAAAGAATGTGTTCTCAGTGTGAGCCTTGGTGGAAAATACTTACCGTGAATCCACAGTGGGTTGACTCTTTTGTTTACCATTCAAACAAGCACAATTCACAAAACCAATCTCCTCAAACCTTTTCACATGGTCACAATTTTTCTTTTACCTTTAAAAACATTTCTCAACGTCTTATTAAAAGGGGTGAACATATGATATGTTATGTTGCAGATCCACAATAAAGTCTAAACAAGTTCACACAACTAAGAAGAAATCCAAACTCAAGAAAAAAGAAGAAACTAAAGAAGAAACTCAAGAAGCCCAGTTTGACAGCTGCCTTTAGGACATGAAATACTGAAAAATTTAAATTCCCCCAATGCTTTTTCTTCCTCTCTCTGAAGTCCTCCCTTTTAGGGGCGTTCATGCAAAAATGCTTCCCTTGCTACCAGGGTGGTAACATGTCAATTACAAGGTAACCAAACTTTTCTACTCCAAAGTTGTTTGTGACTTAAAGCAGCGGTCCCCAACCCCCGGGCCGCAGACCGGTACCGGTCCGTGGGCCATTTGATATCAGGCTTCACAGAAAGAATAATGAACTTCTGTTAAATTAATTCAGTTTTATTTATTGTCCGAGTCTGAACAATTTCATTTTGATAGATGTAATGGATTCTCTCCATTACATCCATCTATGGCTCAAGTCTTGACGGATGTCAAGGCGATTGTCTCGGTCACGTGATACGTAACCGCCAGATTAAACCCACGAGCCAGCAAGCTAGCAAGCAACATGAGTGAAAACAAACGTCTTTGGAAAGACGAAAAGGCCCAGTAAGGAGAGAGAAGAGCCCACAACTTCCAAGAAAAAGAAAGCAACATTTAACACACCATACCAGGAGTCCTACCACTAACCTTATCTCGACAAAAAATTCCTACGCAACAAGCCCACTCTGCTCACATGTGGCGACTGGCTCTCTAATGAGGCAATGAAGCCTTCAAAACTACTTTGCCAGTCAGAGACCAAGCACCCTGCATGAAAAGACCAGCAGCCTTTGTAGTATTGAGAAAGAAAAATGTGTGTGTTACGTATGTTATGTTGTTGTCGCCATGTTAAGAGGACACTGCAAATAAATTTCTAAATGTGTACAAAGTGGATTCAGTTTATTATTATATTTAGAAAATACCGTTTGTGTGACGTCGTATAATTGCGATAGCAGCACTTGTTGCGATTGTTGTGATACATGCCCTCGAGCTTCACTTGAATGGAGCTATCTCCCCACAGATTGATGAGGCAATTCGTTTTTCTCTGTCCAGGGACTGGTATTTTCTACTTCTTCTGTCTGTTCCATTACATTACAGCTCCGCACCTTGAATGGCGCTCTATGGTCTGGCGCATTGGTCTTGCGTCTTGCGTTGCGTAGAGTGACGTCACGGACAGTCAAAACCGATCGGTGTGTTTGGAGGTGTTCAGACTGTGACACATCTGTACAAACGCAATTTGAAGCTACCTTCCGAATGTGGTTTCAAACCGTCTTGCAAAAATCGGATTTCATGTGGTTTCTGACTGTTCAGACTACAAAAGAACTAAAAATCAGATTTTGGCTGGCAGGCTGAACAAGGCCTTAGACCTTGGGTGATTATTGACAGTCAACCATTACTAAGGATGATTTATCTTCCTTCCTGGTCAGTGTCTTCACACAGGCAAGTAGGCCCTTCTGCTGGAAGTTGTCATTTGGTCTGGCTTTGACCTTTAGGTGGAACTTCTCTCTTTTTTGAGCCTTGGCTTGTTCTTTGCAGTTTGGAAAAGATTCCCGTTGACCAGGTAGGAAAAGTTGGGGGGTATAGGACTTGTTTTGGAAGGACAAGAGTCATTCAGTACATCATAACTCAGCTGGTGTGGGGCAAAGGAGGCAGTGAAGGTGAGACTATTGTTCTCCTTCATACAGGGGAGAGTGGAACTGTTTTCTCAGGCGAAGCATTCATATCAATTTATCTGTATGTGTATGTGGGATAATGTAGAATTATTTGCCCTATTTGCTTCAAGGTTGTTTGTAAAGATATCTTGTCCAATCTACCCCTTGTGAACTGAATCCATGTTGATGGGCTTAGCATCAGTTGTGCAGATGTGTAGATTGTCATGTTGTCAAACAGATTTTTTGGTTTTTGACGGTGATTTACTTTTGATGAACATATACATTTATCTTGAACCTTAAGAGTAATATAACAATAATATGTTTTTTTTGCATTTAACTGAAGGATTTGCATTTTACACAGGTGAGCTGTCACCAGTGGCTGTTACAGACAACAAGGCAAACGTATAAATAAAGGAATGTTCTCATGAGTCATTAGTTATTTCACAAAGGCTGAGGATAAAGAAATGGTTAAAGCGGCAAGTACCCAATCTCGCTGAGTTGGCAACTCTGAATTGTGCCAAACAAGCAGTGGGAAGCAAAGCCATGAATTAGTTCAATCCTTTTCAGGATCAGGCTTAAATGAAACCCTCAGATAATATGCCATTCATAACAAGCTCTAGAGTTTCTCAAAAATATGAGCTGTTGAACCCGGAGATGTGCATTTTATTTGTGAGTGATAAAAAAGTGGGTTTGGCATGCAGAAAAAAAACAACTCAAAAGCTCTGTTTTTAACTTGATGTGGCGTAGTCCCATTGGTTAGCAGCAACATCCCATTTGGTGGAGATAAAAACTTCGGGCATCACAATTCACTGTTTCATGATGGTTAAAAAAAAAAAATCTAATTATCCTCCCCAAACTGTAACATAAACAAATGTGTAGATTGTCATGTTGTCAAATTGATTTTTAACATAGCTGTCTACTTAAAAGTGGGAATGGACAAATGACAAACTTAATATGTAGAAATGCATATTTGGTTGCTTTCCATACAGATTACATTCTGTTGGCACCAATCTCCCTTAAGCTACCTGAAACCACCTTCAAAAATATGCCAACGTCCCGTCTCCCTCCACCAACACACAAAGACTCCCTGTCTCTCTCCTCATTCCAGTCTATCTCTCAGCACCAGCACTGTGCCAGAGCAGCACCAAAGGGCCTGTAAAACTCCAACAGTATTTCTGCTGATAGCAACTGTCAACCATTTGCCTTTTGTCTTTGACTCTTCACCCATTTAACTTGTGTGTTTCCTCTCTTTGTTTTGGACCAAGCTTTGAGCCATTTTTTTTAAAATTGCATTTTACAATTCTTAAATTTCTCTGTGTTGTCTAAGTTAGTCATAATTTAAAAAGTGTCGTAACGTCCTGCATGGCCTTACCCCCTTGAACTAGAAGTGGCTATAGTTGTGTCAAAGGGGGTGAAAATAACAATTATTGTTTGCGTAAGGGTACGAGTTTCACATTTTGACCGAATTGTGTCTAAATGGAGAACAGTCCAGCAGGCCGTGCAACTATTCAACAAAGCCCTAATGAAACCATAAGGGCTTATGCTTTCCAAAGTATATATTATCGTTGGAGAGGTCGCAGCGGGAAAGCAGTCCGCCAACCGTCTGTGTTGCCTTTCGGTGGCCAGAGAGTCATGAGTGATCACTGGAATTTTTTGGTCTGAGCTTGGTACTTGAGCCCCAACTTTTCCTGACAACCCCGTCCTCAACGTGTCATCCTACCATTCACACACATTTACAGTCGCATACCGACCTGTGCACGCAGTTTCAAGTGAACACGCACCACAGAGAGACAGACAGATGGATGCTTTGCAATCCAGTTCAGTGGCTTGGACCTCGAGCAAAGTTCCCAAATCTGCCACCTCCATGCTGAGGCGGTGGGAGTGCACTTCTTGAAAACAGTGGAGTGGGCTAATCTGCGGATTTGAACGTGATTTTGATAGAAGCCCATGTTCCTAGCAAAAGCATCTCTGACCCCTTGTTAAAAATTTCTTATCTCTCCTTGCGCCCAACCCCTTCCACTCTTGGTCTTTTAGTGAATGTGGCCGGAGTGGATGACCAGAGGTGCTGTGTCTCTAATTAAACTCTTCTCTCTATTAGTACCCCCCTTTTGTAACTTTTATCCGTACGTGTTCTTTTCTGCATTCGACCCAGATAATCCCGGTGCACGACCGGTAGTCACAGTGAAAAGGCTCACACTGCCGGTTCCCCGCAGGAGGAAGGCGTAGCGGGGGTCGCAAAGTCAGAGGTCAATCCTCAGAGGTTAGGCCGGGGCTAATAAGGTGTTTTGTCACTTGAAGAAAATGTCTAATCTCCCTGAGACTCAAAAGGATGCATATTTTCTTTAGCAAACTTCAGAAGTCGCTGGTAACCCCGTGGACTTTCTCTGTCTGACCTTTTCTCTCAAGCCCGCTCCTTTATAGAGTCTGTCCTTTGTAGCAAGCTGCCTGTAGCCAGTCAGGAAAAAAATTCCAAAGCCATGGCTTCTGTGGGATTAAGAATGCAGTGACATTCTTAATTCCCTTTTTCTGTCCCCTACTCGTTTCTAACGGTCCTGCTGTTCATTGCAAGTCTGCTGAGGTGATGACCAGGATTCCCATGAAAGTCCTACCTTTTGGCCTTTTCTCTGCTCAGACAAAGAAAAAGCAAAATGCTAAAAAGCTGGGGCTTTTGTTCATCCTTTATTTTCACTCACATGATTAGAGTGTCGCAAACCAGCGGTGATGGCATGAAACAAACACTGGCAAATGGCCGCACCTACTTGATATTTAGTGTGCACTCGGCTGGACAGTGTAATGTTGTTTTGGTTTATGAAACAACTTGAAAGATTATCGTTTCATTGGTGGACAAGCAGTAGCCGATTTTTCTCTCAGCTGCATACTTACTGTCTGTTTGCACAGCCTTTCCCAGAAATAGATGCTGCTGTGCCGAGGACAGCCTGGAGCGGGAAGTGCAAAACGCGTCTGGCATTCTTACGCCCATGTATCCTGTTTACTGTATTATTTTATCTATCTGGTGCCTTCTGTCTTGCCGGTGGGCAGGAGAAGCTTCGGATACATTTTTTTTAGGTTCAATTTGAGAAACATTCAGAGGTATTTTATTCACAGATTGAAAGAAATGACTTCCCCCATGGAAAGCGCTCCGGGAAAGTTATTGGGGCTGTGCATATTTGTGTGTAATTTGTGTTTGTGAACTATGCTTGGTTTTTCCCACTAGGAAAGCCACAACACAAGGCCGTGTAGCGTGATGTGCCACTTATGGCGAAGAACACGACATATTGAGGACAAACAGATCTTTCCACAAACAAAAATATGAAAAAAAGCCTAAAGTCATTTTTTAAAACTTGTTTGTGAACCTACCACACTATTATTGTTTTCCTGTCAATATGAATTACACCCCAGTAGGAGGAGTTTTTTGTCCACTTAGCAACTGTCCATTTCTGTGTGAAGGGAGTTGAGGGACATTGTTGTACTTTCTAAGGAAGAAATGCATGACTGACCTTTTACGGCCTATAAAATGTTGTTTTTTTCACTCACATGGAATATATTTTGCACTTCAGGCTTTTTTTGTGAGGCGACTTTGCATGCGACATTACAACATTGTAATACTTGGCATGTGGGACTTGTGTGAATAGTTGTCATGTGTAATGTGTATTGTAAGGTAATGTTTGTAATGAGGCAAGAATATATATATATATATATATATATATATATATATATATATATATATGTATATATATATATATATATATATATATATATATATATATATATATTTATTTTATGTTTATAATTTATATATGGTGCCCATTTTATAATATGCATAAACAGTTAAAATATATATATATATATGTATATATATATGTACATCATTTTTTGTTTTTTTAATTTTTATGGTGCCCATTTTTAAATGCATAAACAGTTAAAAGCATCAATAGCAGACATGAAAAAAACAACTATGTATATATATATATATATCTACACAGATGCTTTTGAACAACATGCCATTCTGAATGACTTCTTCTTCTTTTTCGTCTTCTTCTTAATATTGTTATTAGACAATAATATTAGTTAAACAATTAACCAATTGGTCAATCTTGGACTAGAGAAATGTGCTTGATTTAAATAATTTCCCTTCTGTAAAATAACACCAACCGATGCTCTACTAACAGTGATGGATTGCACCGTTTCTTTACATTACACATGAGGTAGCAGACTTGAGGCCAGTGGAAACTTGAATCTGTAATGTCTTCATCGTTTTTGGCCAAGAAAAGGAACATTTCAGGTCCAATTTGAGGTGCACTAAGCATTTTAACTCTTTGAATAGACTCAGGGGATTGAAAACCTACTGACATATTAATTGAAATTACCACTACCTAGAAACACAGAAACTTCCATTCAAACACAGCTCTGTTTTTACTTACTCTTGGAAAACCACGTTTAAAAAACAAAGTCATAGCATTTTTTCCCCCCTCATGGTAGATTCTTGCAAAATGTCCCTGGCTTCCCGAACACTTAACCCAGTAAGAAAAAGCACCATTAATAATAATAGATTTTCCTAATCGTTTCCCCCAATTCTGTGGCAGTCAATCTTACCAACATCCTGTGAATGTGATGCACTGAGCTCCTCCGCTGCTCACTGTGGTGGTGGGACGGCCATGCGCTATTGACATACTCTGTGTGGTCAGTTATTTCAGCGGTGGGTTACAGCTGCACTGCTTTATTGCTCCAGCTCAAAGGATTTCTGCGCACCCTGCGGTTTGGTATCACCCGAAGGTGTCTGATGCATTTGGCTGCCGTACTCGGGTGGCCTGTCCTGCGGTTGCCCTCTGTTTGGGTTTCTGCTTCACGCTCAGATTAGTAGCTATCTCCACCAGGCTCTGGCTTTTCCTGTAAACCAGCTCATTCAATGAGTATTTGCTTATGTTTCATTGTGAACTGGCATACTCTGCGTGTTCCAGATAGCCTCTGTTGTGAGTGGCTCAGCTCTGCGCCAGGAGCTGTTGTATACTTCCACAAACCATTGATTTACGGCACAGCCACTTAAACGTGTATCATATCTCTTGAACAAATTTAGGAAAACACATCTTAAAAAAAAATACCATACTCTGTGCTGGCATAATTTTGATGGGGTGGTCAGTTTTTGAGCCTGCCAGGGCTGTTCTCCATCTGGATGATTGATTGTGCATCGGAACACTTTTCTCAGTATCATTGGAACGTACACTTCTTATTGCTTCATAGTATTGCTTCCATAATATTCCTGGAGAAATATCTGCTCTAATAATCAGGAATGTAAGACAAAGGGCTTAAAGCATGCAACTGATAAAGGTCCCGTTACATGCACTGACACACTTACTCCCACACTATAGAGGAGGTTTTACCTCACAACTTAGATTTGATCAGAGCCTTATAAAGTGATAAGGATTTCTTCTACACAGCATGGCGCTCTCTCCACAGCCTCCAGCGTTGGGTCACACTGCTAGGCTATTGCTAGTCGTAATGAGTGTATCTGGTTTGCTGGAAAGTGCATCGAACAAATTGCTGTACATGATCACATTGCGTTCTTGTCCCCTTAGGTTTTAATTGTGCTCTCTCCCTCCCTCCGCCCCGCCCGCTGGAAGTGTGTCATTGTCGCAGCAACAAGTTTGTTTCACTCTTTTTTTCAGTGATAAGTGGAGTCCCTGAGATGTGCCAAGTGCCATTTCCCAGAGGTTTACCGAAAGGATCGCAGCACCTCTCTCCCTCTCATATGCTTTCATTGCTCTTATTTGCATTCATGATTGGACTCACTTGGCTGAAAATGTGGCCTCGTCCCGGCAGCAGGAGTCCAAGTCCTTTTGTTGGGCTCCTTGTAATAAATGCAAAGCCCGGCTCTCTTGATTGGCTCTATCATTGTCTCGTTAGCTGCTCAGTGGTTTCCATAGTTTAGACCTGGAAAGAGAGATGCAGGGACTGTTGTTCCTTCCCTGTGTGCCAAGACAGATAGTCATAGATAGGGAATGGTTGCACGGTTGCACTGATTCTAGTTACAGAACACACGACTTCGGTCAACCTTAACCACAGTCAGTGGGTGTTCCTGGAAATAATCCAAACACCAATGATGAATCATATTCAACACACAGTCCTCCATAATAATGCCGTTGGAATTGCAGATATTCTGAGGGCAAAAGTGATGCAAAGGAGGATGTTGGGAGGCCTTGGCTGAGGTAAGATGGAAGGGTGTACGCAGCAGATGTCCAAGCAGTGTCATTCCCACAAAAGCGCTGCTAGTTTGTATTTGGAAGCTGGGACAAAGTGCCAGGGGCTCTTTTCACCGGGGATGAGCCACTAATCTGAGTTTGTGTCCCACTCATTGAGCTTCCTGACCAGTTTAAAATGTTGTCATCATTGGTTTATGTTGTACTTGCTCATGGGAGGTGAGTGGTTGGATGGGGTGGGGTGTGTGTGTGTGTGTGTGTGTGTGTGGGGGGGGGGTCACTACCAGTCAGAGAGGCTGTAGCAAGGTGTGTGGTTTTTGCGCAGCTGTTTTTTATTCTCTCATTTTCTCATCCATATTCTGAACAAAAAATAAACTTTTCATTTAACCTTTCTTTACATAGTACATCATTTTCCAAATTGTTGATTTGTCATTAGCTAAACATTGCTTAGAACTTTAAGAAGAATGGATCATTTTAAGTCATTATTATTCTTTTTTTCAGCTAATTTGATTACCGTAGCTCAAGCATCACTCTACCCAAACACAAAGGGCTTTGTGGCTCTATAGGTTTTATTTGCTGGACCGTTTTATTGTTAGAACCTGTTGCCATTTATCCAACAGCAACTCCAGGAAGTTTTGAGGTTTAACAACAGGCTATATTTGATCTGTATTTACTCAAATCAGAATCAGTCAGTTAAGGCGAGGCTCCAATGTGGTTATTTGGTTCTGAACAGGCATAAACTCTCAGACATTTAGTAACCTGAAAGAAAACACTTGGATTTTGTTTAAATCCACAGTGAGAAAGACATTCATTTGGCATGTGAGACATTTATTGTTTGATTAGAGCTGTAAATGTATCACTTTTGCACATGTAAATTCAACTGTTCATATGTATATATCTTGCTCTTTATTTTTCTGTTTATACCTACGAATATTTTATTTTTGTCTATATCCTTAGTTAATATAATTCTTGATCTTTTTGCATTGTAGCTTTTTTTTTTTTTTTTTTGCTGCTGTAATTATGCAAATTTCCCCACCATGGAATCAATAAAGGTCTTCTTTTTCTTCTTCTTCTTCTTCTATAATATGTGAAAAGAACATATGTTTTCTGACTGAATATGTGTAAATTAACCAAAAGGAAAATATTATAGTGGATTGGAACTTTTAAGAAGTACTTGAATGTAGTTGGATGGTTCAACTCTGATTCAAAAATCCAGTGAAATCCACTCTAGTTCTCCACCATACCTGATTATTGGTCAAATCCACTTCCTTCGGGGAGGAAAGAGAGGTGACTCCTGTGGTTTAGTTGTAATGAAATTAAAAATCTACTGCAGCTTATAGAATTTTCTAGCAACCAACTCTCCAAGATTGACTTTACCGAGAAAAAAGAACTGTACTAAATGTCTTTCTCCACCAGTGGCCTGAACAAATTGACTACTGTTGAATTTGATACATAGACAAAAGGTTCATCCCATCACCCGCCCTATCTCTTTGGAATGGGACGCTTCTTTCAAAACGGTGGCTGGGTTTCCGTCCCTTCTTGCGTATGTGGAGTATTGCATGTAGGAGGGGTGGAGGACAGGCCAAAAATCTGAAGAGAAATAATATGATTTACAAAAAGCAAAAACATTCATTTTAATTTTTGCTTGAGGTGAGCTGTGACTTATGCCAGAAAAGAATGAAGGTTACAACTAACCCTAGCGCATAGTGCAAAATTGTATTTTGCCAGGACAACTACTTAATTTGTTTCCATTCTGGAACAATGACTTCCTTTGCACTTACTTACAGCCATGTTAAGGAAGGTTGTTTTTAACAGAATCGACTGGCAAATCAAGTACAGTATATCTACTTCAACCACTTGCTGGAAACAAACATACATTTTTTTTCACATTCACATTAAAATGAAAACCAGATTAATGTCCACAGGCTCTTTCTTAAACTTCCAAGTGAATTTGGAAATGTTAAATGTTCCAATCTGGCTTGTCCAGTTAGTCAAAATAGTCTCTGTGTGATGAAATAGCCACTCGGTATTGGTGGGGATAATAGCCACGGAAAGATTTCTGGCTTGGTCATGTCAGTTTATATCTTTCATACTAGGAAAAACAATTAAGCCTTGCAGTACTCTACAGATTGCCCTAATTGTTTAAACTTAAACTTAAACTAATTGTTTACCCGAAATCCTCAAAAATTGGACATCCTAAGTCTTAGAAGAAGAAGCTCCGCTGACAATTGTGGAGTCCTGACAAGATAATAACCGGTGTGTGGAAGCTCTCCTCTTGATGACACATTTTATTTGCCAGAACCGGACTATCCACCCCTACTTTAGTCCCGGTCTTGGTTTATTTGAACAGTCCATGGGGAAACAGGTGCGTCCGAGTCGGCCACCGCAGGTAACGTCACATTGAACTGACACACAAAAGTTCCCTAAACTTTCCCTCTGACACTTTTTGGTGCTCATCCATCTCCCAAATATCTTTTAATTCTTTATTTGTGTCAAATAACTGCAACTCTGGCAGCTTCCACAGGCAAAAAAAAAAAAACACCAAACTGGTACTTTCAATGGTGCTTGACCAAATAGGAAGGGCCCCAGGACGACTCTATTTCCTCCTCTGAGGGATCTTGGAGCGTCTGCACCACAGGAAAGGTGTCACGGTCGAGCGAGGTGTCGGCACAGCACATTCTTGCCATGGTGTGCCAACCCGCCTGGGTGGAAGCCACCTCCCTGCTACCGGTTCCTCATGTGGCTGGCAGAGGAGGAGTGAGGCTGCTGGACGGAGGGGAAAAAAAAACCCTGAGGAGCTTCAGGGACGAGTTCATGTCGAGGTAAACAGAAAGTGTGAGTCACACGGCCACTCCAGACGAATGCCACCCCGAGACCACAGACAGATAATTCTGCCTCAGATGATGTAACAGGCAGGAATTGTAGCCCTACTCACACACACGCGCACACACACACACACGCTTCCTCACTCTGCTGTGTTTGTCATCTTCCTCCGAGCTGACAGTCGGGTGCAGGCAAAATTCGATGGGGCCTCAAATCTCTCTCTCTCTCTCTCTCTCTCTCTGTCTCTCTCCGTCTGTGTCTTTATTCGTCCTCCAGACTAAACCAGCTGATTCCGCCCGTCTTGCCACTGTGAGGCTAAAATACTCCTGTTATGTGAAGGCCATCTGTCCTGCCAGACATTAGCTATGTTCAAAAAATTGCCTCTTTTTTTTTTTTTACATTTTTTATTCCTCGTGTCCTCCGTCCCAGACGCGACACACACTGATGAGGGCTGGAGACGGGATGCTTCTCAGCGTGGATGTGGCGGCTGCCAAGACACTTCGTAGGGACGTGAAGGTTTACAGCAGGTATTGCAACACCACCATGCACACCAGGGTAAACATTCAGCAGGAGGAGGGAAATAGAAAAGACCAGAATAGAAAATAGAATAGAATGGAACACCTTTATTAATCCCACATTGGGGAAAATTGCAAAGGTATAGTGCAAAAATAAACAAAAAATAAAAAAATAAAATAAAATATTTGCAGAGTAAGAAAGGAAAAAAAAAAAGAAATTTACATCTTATGAACAGTTGGACTATTTACAGTTATCTACATTCTGACACATAAATACATCTGTTATTGCACCTTTGTGAAAATGTAAAGTGGTTGCGAGGATGAATGAGTGCAAGTTGTACAGCCTGATGGCTACAGGGAGAAATGACACATATCTGTATGTACATAAGACAACCAGTCAGTTGTTGTTAGTGTCACGACCGGGGGGTTACTGGGGAACATTCTTCTGCCGAGTCAGCACACAGGGATTGATGTTAAAAAGTTTATTAAAAAAAATGATCTAAAAATGTTTGTGTCGAGGAAAAAAAAAAAAAAAGGAACCCAATTTAAAAGACTGGGTTAAAAAAGAACTGGAGCAGTGCCGATCCAGAGGGTCGTTGGGGCTATGGATGGGTGGGGGGTAGTGGGGTACCCCTGAGGGAGGACACACTGGTGTCCCGGGCAGCAGCAGGAGTCCACGGCCTGGCCACAGCCTGCTGTACACCGCCCAGGTTATCCAGACTACTGAACTGCAGGTGCAGGTGAACTTATCTGAAAGGAGCTCACTCCTCCACCTCACTCCTCCACTGCTCCATGAAGGCTCCCCTCTCTCGCTCCCCTCAGCTGTGCCGTCGCCGCGCGCCTACAAACTCCGGTCTCAGCCGCTGTCGCCCACTTTTCCGTCCGACACAAACTTCGTTGTTCGTGCTCCCACTGCCGTTCGCTCCACTGCGCGGTTCCATCAAGGCAGCTGATCGACTGGTCACAAACCTTCGTTCTGGCCGATGTGGTCTGCTCCGCTGCGGCGCTGCCTGGCTCTGGCTTCGTCCCCCTTTGCTGGCCATAGCTCGCGTCGGCTATTCCTGCCTCTCGGTCTCTGCTCTTCTCCTGGTGCTCCTGGTGTTTTTGAGGCCATCTATCCTGGTGTGTTCGCAGGCGCCTCAGATTTGGCCTCAGTAGCGCTGTGATGATGGAGGGGGTGGAGAGGAAGGAGCAGGTGCACGGTCCACTCACACGCGGACACACGCACATACCCCATGACATTAGCACATTAGCATGATAGCTTGCATGCAGGTGGAGCAAAGCAAACTACCGACAATTAATTAAATATAATTTCACTTTTATGCAACCATATGAAACTGCTGCAGAAAATGATTAAGTTCTGAGCATTTTCTACTCTTTAATCTTCATCAATAGCTGACCGCTTGAAATGTTACACCTTGTGTCTTGTAGTATTTAGCCTTGAAAATGACAAACAGGCACTGGGTGCAGCTTAAACAGAAGCGAAACATATATCAGAAATCAGTCTGCTTGTCGAGTTTCTCACCAACTGGTGGTGAATCAGTGAGACCCTGCAGAGAACAGAACAGATGATCTCACATCCAGCTGGTCCTGAGGAAACATGGCTGACTCTCAGAGTGTTCCATCATTACGAAGGATCTTATTTTTGAGATACTCTTAAATTGCAGGAAGCAGAATCGCTCCGCCGTCTTTTTATTCAAGCATCAAAGCCGAACTCAGAAGCAAGGAACCAGTCAAAGCATGTGACCCCCCCCGGCCATTCTCTCCTCCCCGCACTAACCCACCCCCCCTACCATGATTCAGTGTGTGTGTTTTTCTTTGTGGATTTTTTTTTTTTTTTTGGAACGTTGTCGCATTCAATTGTATCAGCATTGCTCGCGTCCTCTCTAATTTGTATTTTGGTTGGGGCAGCACTCCTGTTTGTTTGGACAAGTCGGCGTGGGAAACACAAACATACACGGAACTGCTGCCACTCTGTTTGTGTTTTTCATGCCTCCGTAAGTCTCTATGTATTCGGAAGTATTAGCGGCAAGCACCGTCTTGTGTTCCTTCTTAAAGCTAAAAAAAAAAAATCCCAGAGCAGCCTGCGAGGTGACGTCCGTATGGGTCTAACACTAGGTGTCAGTGCCGCTTGTGGTGGCTCTCAGACTTTCCATCCTGCCTTCCAACTTTAAAAGTTGTGTCACTGAACCACAGACAGACTTACAGTAGCAGAAGCTCTGCTGGAGAGTCCAGTTTCCACTTCAACAGTATCAGCTCTATCAAGTAGACCAATGCTCACTGCACCTACCAGTTCTTTGCTTCCTTCATCCTGAATTCTTTCTGTTTTGCTGCTTTTGTGAAGCACCGACACATTTAGGATTAAACAAACACACGGTTATTGTTACCAATGTAACACAGCAAGTTGTCCCGACTCTCTAACACAGTTGAGGGCAAACTTTTTGGCTCAGGGGCCGAATTGACTTTTAAAAATTGACAGACGGGCCGGGCCAGCACCCAGTGCACACATATCGAACATAAACAAAAAAAGCGTTACTGTGTTTATCGTAAATGACTGCTTGATTACGACATTCTAGCACATCTTGCTGCTACCAGCTGATTCGTCAGCTCTTATTCTTGTTTTGCTGGTATCATGCAAAATGCAGGTATTCAAAGTATACATACATTTTGTTCATCATAGTTTCAGATTTAAAGTGGAATTTGCTTTATTGTTTGACAGCCAAACAGTCACAGCCAGTGTTGATGGCTGTTGAAGCTGATGTGTCATGTTGATGTTTCACAGTAAAAAAGCAGCACATTAAAAAACAAAATCCAGCACATTGTATATTATGATGAAAAATCAAGATCGGATCCACTGTGTTTTTCATGTGTCGCGTCGTCAAATCGTTCAGGCAGGAAGTCAATGATTGGAAAACATGGTGGATTGAGTTGATTTTCATCATACGACACAATGTGCTGGATTTTGTTTTTCTATGTGCTGTGTTTTACTGTGCATAGTCAACGTGACATATCAACTTCAACACTTCAATTCAGCTGTCAAATGATACAGCAGATTTCACTTTAAATCTGAAAGTTTTTCTTTTCCTCTTCAACTATATTTATTTATTCATTTACTTTGTTATTTATTTTCCTCTTTCCATTTTATGGAATAGTCTCTGTCCTGATAGGCCAGCTGGGGAGATAGCAAGCCAATAGGAAGCATTGGCTGTGTCTCAATTCGGGGTCTGCATCCTTCGACGGAAGCGTCCTCCGTCGGAAGGAAGCGTCCTCCGAAGGACCTAGCCGAGAAGGATGAACCCAAACCCGCCTCCCTGGTAACCACATGGGACGATCTAGCCTTCGGCGTATTTCCTGGTTGCGTCACCGCCGCATGCACTATTGTCCCATTAATGCGGAAGTCAAAAACTTTTTCGGGGTATGCACTGAGTGAGCAACTTCATTGAAATGAATGGGTCGCCATCTTGGCCTCTGGGGGCTTGGAGACGGTACAGAGCAGTTTCCACGTGGCTCGGCGCACGCACCACGGACGCGCTTGCAGATGCTTTTGGTGTAAATTAGGGATGAGGATTGACAGCGCTGCGGCGTGGAGAGACTCTGCTGATTTGTGACATTAGGGTGGCAGCGATCAGCTCCGGTGACAGTGGTGCTTAGAAATAAGGCGAATGAGCCACCTAGTGGGTTGCCAGGCATTACAGTACAAGTTCAAAGATATGTTGTCATAATCATGATATGATTTGGGCAATTCTGTCAATCTTCGGCGGGCCGGATTAGGCCGGGTTCACACCAGACGCGCACAGCTCGGCGACGGTCGACAGGCGCTTCTGCTCAGCTGCTGTTTACTCCCATGCAGGCAACTCCCACTACTTCTCCACTTCCAAGATCAATTTTACATCGCCCATCTTGACTTCACAACAAATCCTCTCTGTTTTTTTTCTGTCGCTCTTTCCCTGTTTGTTTGTGACACCCAAAACCCCATCCCCCACCCCGTAGCCAGCCCACTCTGTTGCTCACTTTCGCACGTGTGTGTACCTGCATGTGTGTGTGCGGGCATTTGTGTGTCTGCGCGCGCGTTTCATCTCTCTCGGACTGTGACACAAGAAACTGACAAACACAAGGGGAGGCTCGAGCTGCTTCGCCTCTGGTGTGAACCACGACGTTGGTTAACATGGGCTCTGAATGTAAGCAGTCTCCGCCTCGCATCCAGTGTGAACCGGGTGCTAAACAGACCGGTAGGCCAGATGTGGCCCACGGGCCATATTTTGCCAGCCTCTGCTCTAACACATGTAACAAAGCAGAAATACACTGTGTGCAGTTGATTACTGCCAACTACTGTTTTTTCAACCATTACCTAAGAGGAAAGTTATTTTAAATGGCGTGAGATTTAATCAATAATTATTTGCTTTACTTTGAAGTCTTTGAAAATGAACACCAGAAAGACAGAATACGTATTGGGGAGATATTATGATTTCTTTCCAAATATTTACTCCAACACCTGCGTAACCTCTGGTGGTGGACCTCTGGTAGTGGACCAGCCAACCAAGGGTGAACAAACTCCACTCATTTTTGAAAGTCTGGGGAACGTCGACGCTGCATCTGTCTTGCAAGTGTCATGCAGCAGTGTTTTACAATGGAGAACAAAAAAAAACAAAAACATTTTGAGATGAGCTGACATGAAATGAGTCACTGCACCCGCACCAGGTGACCAACAGGGTGTCTGAAAATATCATGGCAACACAACACTCACAGCTAATTGGCTGGATTTTTGCAAACAAGATCAATTTCTGCCTCCACCTGGAGGTGCAGGTTCCACAAAACAATGTGCAAGGCAATGTGCTGGCTTTTCAAATGTTCATTCAACTCACTCGTGCAGTGTGAGTTGAATGAGCAACTATTCATATCCACAACTATTTCTATTATTATGCATGCCAAACTTTAAGTTGACTTCTGCTCGTCTCCAGCTGGGGGAAGATGCCCAATCTCTGTTTTATCTCAGTTTTGAAGCACAATGTCTTGTTACTTTGAATGTTTTTACATTCCCCCCAGATGAATGGCTGAAACATTTGCAGTTCCAAATATTCAGGTTGCTGGTTCATCGGCCCCTTCGCTCGCTGGTGTTGTTGCCCCCTCAGAGCGTTCTTGTGACACGCCATCAAGCGGCACCGCTGGCTCGCAGCAGCCGCCTGGGATATGTTAACATTCTGAGTTTTACAAGCAGCATCTTCTACTCACTGGCGAACTCTATAAACTAGATGTTTGTGCAAATGGGGCCGTGCGGTAGGTTCACCTCTCAACACCGGCTCCTGCGGTTCAGGGGCGGATTTCCATGATGATGATGCATTCAGGTCCCTGAACTCTGCTAGGAAGAAGTTAAAAGCCTGTTAGTCATGGCCCAGGGGGCAGCGACCCTACTCCCACTGGGTTTGCGTCGGAAGCAAACACACACACACAGACACACACACACGCACACACACAAACTGGTTGGGTTAACAGCTAATCTGTTATCTGAAGGATCACAAGCCTTTGTTTTCCCAGCAGGGACGGCACGCTGGGCTATGTGCTGGAAGTGGAAGTGGCCTTTAAGGAGGTTGTGCATTTACTTTGCGCATTGTAGAGGAAATTGCTGGATTCTGCCTCAGGCCTAGCCAGTAGTCATTACTGAAGAAGTGGTCTCTAATCTGTGGTTGTTCTTTGATGCCGGTGTTACTGCGATTGTGTTAAAGCAGGGAGAGCATTATTGCCCTCACGATTTGGATCCTACTAATACTTCATAGTACTACTAGTACTACTAGTATTAACACCAACCGGGTGCCTAACTGCCAGACATGAGAATCACAGACACATACACAATAATAAGATACATACAGAATTATGATGATAGAATGTAGCACTCTTAAATGGACCATAGTGGAGAAAAATAATAATAAAATTGTAAAAAAACAAAAAGGCAAAAAACAAAATATGGTGAAATGTATTGCGCTTTTCAAGTTTTTGTCTCATGTGCTTTTCAATTGAGGCCGTAAACAGCAGAAAACAAAACATTTGATCTCACCTCATTCACAGACATGTTGTCTAAATTTAAAGAGCACAAAACAACTGAAGGACTTTTATATTAAAGGGCAGATTAGAAGACGTTAATTTGAAGGAGTTCAAAAGTTTTTTGTTTGCAAGCAAAATAGAATAATTTCCAAATCATCAGCCGCCCACTCATCCCGTCCACATCACACCCCCCCCACCAGGCCAATTAGGGCTTTGATTTTAGCAGAGCAGCACCTGTCCTACCTGCCATCGCCCCCTTCCTTCCCCCTCCTCGGCTGACCGTCGCTGGTTAATATCCAGGCCTCGCGGCGTCGTTGCCATCTACCCTTGTTCAGACTCACCACATGAAGGCTGGTGACAAACGACCCCTGAGGCCGTGGCTCATCGCCGGAACCACATCACAACGCCGAACAGCTTCCCGGCGACGGAGCAGCAGCAACTTCCCAACGACGGAGCAGCAGCAGTTTCCCAACAACGGAAGAGAAGCCCCAAACATCTCCTTCCATCTGGGCCTCGCATGCCAACCTGATTCACCGCGGCTGCTTTCATCCTGCTGCTTGCTCAGGCAGGGGGCGGAAGGGGGTTGGGGGAGGTTTGGTGTTGATTTCTGTACTTCTGCTGCAGCGAAGCACTGTGATAATTCATCCTTTGAACATGTTTTGATTTATTTCAAAAAATCTGTTTTTCATACATCATAGTCATGTTATGTGTGCTGCTCAAGTGGGACAAAAACTCACATTTCCAGAGGAATTGTTGCCACTGGATTGTAACTCAGCACTTGAAAACTACTTTGCATCTGATTATAGTTGCCTCATGTTCAGGTGTCTTCTCTCTGTTTGTTCCTGCACAGATCCTGTCAGTCTGTCAGTCTGTCTTCCTATCTGCCTGTCTTTGATCAGTCCTTTGTTTAAATTCTCTCACCTGCTGATTTACGGGCGTTGCTGTTGCTAAGACACTGTCACAGACATCGTGTTCTTCTTCTGGACGGCCAACAAGTGGAGCTGCCAGAACCCGCGTTGGACTCCCAATCTGCAAATGCAGTCACACACTGACCTTGTGGGGAATTTGTAACCCAACCTCCGAGTGTAAAATAAAACAAAACAAAACAAAACAAAAAAAACAAATCCCCAAACACCTAACTGTATTTGTGAGCGCACGTAACATGTCCAAGTGTCAAAGTATGCTCGAAGCCCCATCAAAACACTGATCAAGTGTGGAACCAGTGACCAGCGGCTGACTGAGCTGCACTCCTGATGCTCCATCTGTCTGACTAGCACGCAGGGTAATTACTGCGTAATGACTTAATGAGATCCGTGGATTTGACTCAGCAGGAAACAAGTGTTCTATTTTGCATCCAGCGGCACAACTGGAGCAGCATGATTCACCCACACTGGGCTGGACAAACAGGTAGACAGACAAATAATGGGACAAACAGACAGACTGACAGAAGAACAGACATACAGACGAAGCAGCCTGCAGTCAGAGGGAGCCCAAAATCTGCTGGATACAGACTTGGGTTGACTGATTAAAAAAAAAAAAAAAAATATATATATATATATATATATATATATATATATATATATATATATATATATATATATATATATATATATATATATATATATATGTGTATATCCAGCAGAGATAGCAGTGTAGTCCACTACCATTTGGGGAAAAAAAATCAAAATGGGCCAGGAAATGCTGAACCTCAGAGATTGTGTAATCCATCCTCAATGCAGGCTTCCTCTTCCACACAAGTTCTGAAGGTGACAAGACGAAGGTGACGGGCTGGCGGCTCTGGTCTGTGAGGCCAAGTCGGCCTCACAGACCAGAGCCAACAGTGGGACCACCATCAGCACATCAGCATAGGGCATCAGAGTCCCACTGTCATCAGCTGCAGTTGGTGCTCTTAAAAATGTATCCAGTTTTTATACAGGGAGGAGTGAGTGACGGAGCACAACACATCTCATTTTCATCACGTTTCTGCAAACAGTCAGTCAGCCAGCCAGGCAGTCAGCTATTAGCCAGTGAATCAGCCAGTCTGTCAGTCAGTCAGTCAGTGAATCAATCACTCAGTCAGTCAAGCTCAGGGAGAACCTCAGCTATTCCAACTCAACTCGAAAATTCAGAAATGTCTCCTGTCAAATCAAGAAGTGAATCATCTCATCTCACGTCATCCAACTTACCTTCACACAAGTGAACAACAAGCTCAGCTCATTTCATGTTACCTCAGCTGTACAATACTTACTTACTTTCTACTTCATTGATTTTCCCAATAATTTTGGGGAATTAAGGTCATGTCATTAATAGTTATGTTGGTTATGAAGTAATTTGCGTATTGGTCTTTACCCTCTTTAATGAACATTTATATTTTCTCATCTCATCTTAACTCAACCACAGCTATGTTATCTCATCCCAACTCTTCATCTCATCTCAATGATATTATCTGACCTCGTCTTGATGCATCTTATTTATCTTTGTCATTTCTCATTCTATTGTAACTCAGCACCACTCACCAACTAAAATAAAAAAAAAACTCCCACCCGGGTAGCACATAGTAAAGTACATACATATAAAGTACATGTAAAATACATGAAAGTGGAAGATATAACCCACGTCACTGTTAGCACAACCTAAAACAATATGTTGCTCCTATCAGCCACCGTGAACCACAAACACCCGTCAGCTGGAAGAGGAGGAGCAGGTGGAGGTGGAGGAGCAGAGGGAGGAGGCACACCTTCTCTGCCATGGCTTCCACTGAGTGTCTCCTGCCTCCTGACAAGCTGGGGTTGATGGACTCAGACATCTGATCGCATGTAGCCACAGGTTCAGACCCCCCCCCCCCAGTGCCCGGCTTTGATGCTTGCGATGACAAAACTAAATTTGTGTTTCTTTTTCCCTCTTAATGTATCATATTAATTACCATTTTCAAGCTCATGACTGGAGAAAAAGAGAATCATTGATGTTTACAGTCTGTTGGCAGCTAACCCCCCTCCGCCACCCGCCTCCGACGACTTTCTAGGGGGGAATGCAGATCTTTTGAAAGTTGTAAGACATGAAAGCATGGGACCACCCAGACCCCTCAGACCCTCCTAAACCCTCTGACCTGTGTCCACCTGTCGTGATGAAAAACTCTCAAGCAGCACTGGGACGCTGGGACGGCCTGACAGATAGCAGCATCTAAAAGGTTTTGGACAGTTGAGAGAAACTTAGTGGCTTCGTGAGATATGAACTGTAGGGTCCGTGGAAGTGCTGGAATCTGTGTGTGTGTGTGTGTGTGAGGAGTCATTTGGCTCAGTGAATATGTGATAATCAACTTAGAGCGGTTTCTCGGCGCTGGGATGTGAAGCCAGTTTTCAGACGGTCGGCGTAATGAGAGTTCAAACTAATGGGATGCCCTCATTAGTTCGAACTGGACTACAACTGGAACTGGAGCATTAGTCCAACTCTCCATTCCTACCGTTCACCATATACCAATTCTGCCAATACATCTGTAATATAAACAGTTTAAAATAATTTAAAATAACAAAATTAATTAGTTCCCCCGCCGCCGAGATCGTCTTCCTGACGGTGGTGGATCCCCTCGCGGGACCTACCTGCCGGCCTACTGGCCGGCCCCGGCTAGGCACATTTCCCATTTCACATTTTTGGAAAGGCAGATCATCAGATCTCAGAGAAGTTGCGAGAAATGAGTGCCCAACTTCTCAGCTGTTTATGTTGTGTTTCTCTCTCTCCGCTCACTGAGGGTGCTGAGCATGGAAAAGGCCCACATCGTATGTTTATTTATGTAATTCTTCATATGGGCTTTACTTGTCAATAAGACACACGTGAAAGAAGAGGTGCAGGTAATTGTGTTTCACCAGCACTTTTGCGCTGGGCTGCGGGCTCATTATAGTGTCCAAACTGTCCATAATTAAACCCTGACACTCATATCTAATGAAACTTTTCAAACACATAAACTGCATGTCTTTTCTCATGTGTGTCTCATTGATAGGGGGAGAGAAAGACAGAAAGATAGAGAGACAGAGAGAGAGAGAGAGAGAGAGAGAGAGAGAGAGAGAGAGAGAGAGAGTCAGAAAGCAGCGATGACAGTTCTAACTAACGGAGAGTCCTATTGGCCCGACCTCCTATTGGTCGATTTGGTCAGACTAATGGGATATCAAACCAATGGGAAATTTGTCCGACTAATGGGAGGTCGGACTAACGGGAAGTTCCCCTCACATGGAGACACTGGAAATGACTGAAAATGATGTATAGTAACCTGTCACTCTACAATTTCCTCATTACGTCATCACAACAAACCACACATGAACCTGTCCAATCTCTGTCCACTTTCCCGGTCCTCAAAGCCAATCACAAGGCTACAGCACCTGAAACTGGCTCTGCTCAACACCCGCTGCTCAAGAATAAAAGCCGAATTCTCAATGAATTTATAATGGACAATAATCAGGATTTCCTCTGTCTCACTGAAACCTGGCATAAACCCCTGGACTACTTCTCATTAAACCAGACCACTCCCCCCAACTTCACATACACTGAGGACGTGTTGCAACTGTATACAGAAAGGACATTAAAACAACCTCCATCTCCATTCCTGACACTCCTTCCTTCGAACATTCTGCCTTCAAATTTTCTGGTCCCACTCCTCTCGTCACTTCTGTCATTTATCCCGCCCCACCATCCCAAGCCAAACCCATCCTTTCTCTCAGATTTTTCTGATTTCCTGACTCAGCTATGTTCCAACTCACCTTCTGTTATCCTCCTTGGTGATTTTGATTTCCACGTCAACGACACAAACTGTAAAGCCGCTATTGAGTTTCTAGATCTGCTGCATTGCCACAACTTTGCACAGCACATCGACTTCCCCAATCACACACGCGGTTATACCCAGGATCTCCTTTGCTCCACTGGCCTTACAATAAACCAGCTCTCCAGCATCAGCCTCAACATCTCAGACCATCTAGCTATCATTATCAACATTGACATCCCCATTCCCACTCCCAAAGATACACGCAAAATAACCTTTAGGAACATCAAATCAATTTCCCCCTCTGCTCTCTTAGCTTCTCTTGCCACCAAAATGTTCCCCTTCCCTCCCCTGTCACCTGGCAACCTTTCAGACCTTGTGAATAACTACAACCACACACTCTCCTCCTGCCTTGATCAGCTGGCTCCCATCATAACTAAAATGGTCACTTTCACACACTCGGCACCCTGGTACACCCCTGAACAACACAAAATGAAATCCTGCAAACGCCAACTGGAAAGACTCCGCAAGAAAACTGGTTTGACTGTCCATCACCAAGCCTACGCTGATCATGCCTACCAATACAACTCAGCTCGGTCCATCTACTATTCCAACCTCATATATTCTGGCTCTTCTAACCCCAACGTTCTCTTCTTCACAATAAATAAACTCCTCAAACCCAGCAACAACATCTCCAACTCCTTTACAGTCAACAAGTGTAACGCCTTTCTATCATTTTTTCAAAACAAGATCGACACCATCTACACTAACCTGACTACCTCCTCAACCGCCCTTACCACCCTACCGGTTTGCCCCCCTGCACCACTCATTCCCTGTCTCAGTTCTCTCCTGTGTCCTTAATGCAGCTGTCCAAACTCATGATAGGCATGAAATACTCCACCTGTGCCCTGGACCCCATCCCATCCACACTTGTTAAGGACTGTCTTCCAGCCATTTCCCCACTAATCACTGACAACATCAACTCCTCCTTCAGCTCCGGCTCAGTCCCCCATACCCTCAAACTGGCTGCTGTCATCGCCATCCTCAAAAACCTGGACTCAACCCTGACATCACGAGCAACTCCCCTTCCTGTCTAAAATACTGAAACGTGCTGTCGCCACTCAGTTTAATACCCACCTCACCTCCAATGACCTGTTTGAATCATTTCAGTCCAGCTTACGCTCACGTCTCAGTACAGAAACAGCACTGCTCAAAGTCACCAACAACCTCCTCCTCTCCTCAGACTCTGGCCACCTCAGAACTCTCCTCATCCTCGACCTCACAGCAGCTTTTGACACCATCAGCCACACCATTCTCCTCTCCTGCCTGGAATCTTCCCTCAACATCACTGGCACCGCCCTCTCCTGGTTAAGGTCATATCTCACAAACAGACAACAATTCATCAGCATCAACAACTGCACCTCCTCCACTGCTCCTCTGTCACAAGGCATCCCCAGGATTCGGTGCTTGGTCCACTACTCTTCATCCTCTACATGTTCTCCCTTGGTAACATCATCTGCCGCCATGGTCTCCACTTTCACTGCTACGCTGATGATGTCCAGCTGTACATCTCCACCAAATCCATCACTTCTGTAACTCACTCCACCCTGACAAACTGCCTCACTGAAATAAAATCATGGATGCACTTAAACTTCCTCCAGCTCAACTGTGACAAATCAGACATGCTCATCATCCATCCCAAATCCCTCACCAAAAGTGCTCACAACTTCACTCTCACTGTTGACAACTCAACTCTGTCCCCCTCCACTCACATCCGCAACCTCGGAGTCTTCCTCGACAATAACCTTTCCTTTGAACACCATGTCAAAAATATTGCCCGTCTCCACCCATCACTCTCCTTCTCTTCTGCTGAAACTCTTATCCATGCCTTCACCCTCTCCAGACTTGACTACTGTAACAGCATCCTCTACGGTTCATCTTCCAAAGTCCTCAATAAACTCCAATACATACAGAACTGTGCCGCTCGCCTTCTCACCCACACCCACTCCCGTGACCACATCACCCCAGTCCTCCAGAAGCTCCACTGGCTCCCCGTCCATCAGCGCATCCATTTCAAAATCCTCCTCCTTACCCACAAAGCCCTTCACAACCAGGCCCCCTGCTACCTCACCAACTAGCTCCACCGCCACATTCCTTCCCGCGGCCTCCGCTCCTCTGTGGCCAACCTTCTGTCCCCACCACTCAGAACCAAGCACGGACCTGTGGAGACATAGCCTTCTCAATCACCGCTCCCACCTTCTGGAACTCTCTCCCCAAACACATCCGTGACTGCACAGACCTTCAAATCTTCAAAACCCATCTCAAAATGCACCTTTATAGAACTGCTTTAAATGTGTGATTATTTTTCTCTGTCATGTAATGTCCTTTGTCGTGTTATGTCCAAAGTCATGTAATTGTCCCGTATTAGGATCATCGTTTCATGTAATTGTCCTGTATTCGTATCTCAATGTAATTGTTTTCATGATTTTTATTTTTATGTAAAGCGTCTTTGAGTCTCTTGAAAAGCACTAATAAATGCAAATAAAATGTATTATTATTATTATTATTATTATTATTATTATTATTATTATCATTATTATTATATGCTGTGTCTTTGCTAGTAGATGCCGCCATTTCATCTGACTTCCCAGGATCCCAGGATGCTTAGCAGCAGCACGCAAAGCATCCTGGGATACGGGAGGCCTTGAAAGATAGTAGCAGTGCATTCTTCGAATCGGCTAAAAGGAGGATGCATTTGAAGGGCAGATTTGGAGCATCCTTTGAATTTTAGTGAATTGGGACAAGCCTTCGCGCAGTGCTATGACGTAACTGCCCTTCATGCAGGCTTCGAAGGATACAGACCCTGAATTGAGACACAGCCCTGGAGCACGGAGTATCTCCAGAAGTAGCAGCTCCCTACCAACATTAGCACCAAAGAGATGACAGCAAAGATCACATATGAAAAGATAGTGTGCATAAATGACAACATTTACTTCTGGTTGGAGTTACTCTAGGGCCAGATCCACAAAGCGATTGCTCTGCTTTTATGCCAGAAAATCTGTGCAAATATCACCAAAAACAGTCCATCCTATCCACAGAGCAGATGCAGAGGTGAAAAGCAGTGGAAAATGCACCGAGGAGCAGGTAGTGGCAGGGCTGCACCAGACTCATTTGAATATATTTAAATTAGTAATTTCGCACAAAACGACAACCCCTTCTATGCAAATAGGTTTCATTCGAAACAGCACCGGATCCACAAAGAGTTTCCACTCACATCCACACGTAATTTGACAGACAAACACCGCCAGCCAAAACTAGGCACAGTTTCATCTGTCAAAATGTTTCTGCCGTCAGAGCAACTCTCTCCTCCCTGAAAGAGCTGATGATAAGGTGTGTGTGTGTGTGTGTGTATATATAAAAATATCATACACACACTCACACCTTATCATATATAAATTAAAAATTTGTATTTAACAAAACAGACATTGATAAGTTACAAGTTCACTTACACTTGAAACCTGCGCTTACTCGATCAGATCAGCCACTAAACAGCTACAATTTGCACTCAGGTGGCAGTAACTGTAAAATATATAACACAATTTAAAAAGCATTCTATAAATATATTGACGCACGGGCAAAACGGTGGCGCAGTGTCTGCGTGGGTTCTCTCCGGGTTCTCCGGCTTCCTCCCACAGTCCAAAAACATGCACGTGAGGTCAATTGAACATTCTAAATTGTCCATAGGTGTGCATGTGAGTGTGAATGGTTGTTTGTTTCTATGTGGCCCTGCGATGAACTGGCGGCTTGTCCAGGGTGAACCCTGCCTTCGCCCTAAGACAGCTGGGATAGGCTCCAGCAGATCCCCGTGACCTTGATCTCAGGAAGAAGCAGGTATAGAAAATGAATGAATGAATGAATGAATAGAATATTGACGCGCCTTGACTGCCTTGCTATCATGACAGCGGTCGCAATGCCCACACAGCATTATGACCACACATTACGAGCAATGTGCACAGGAGCGCTCAAAAGCACCAGTTTCTCTTTTTGAAATCAGACTAATTAAAATTATTCAAAGGTTTGGGTTTGTTCTTGCAGTACTATCAACCACACTCATATTCATATTGTAACATTCCTGACGTGTGCTCAGTTTCATATGTGTTCCACTGTTTATTATTGTTCATGTTGCTGTTAGTATGCGACAACATGTTATACTTCTGTAATGTTTCTAAGACTTATATCAAATACAATTAGTCGACTCCGTGGGTTCTCTTGTGTGTCAAACGTCTTGAACTCCCCCTCAAAGATAATTAACTCCAATACCTTACACTCAGTAGCTTCTCAGTATTATCAAATTATCACCGTGAAGCTTCTATCTCTTCTTTGATAAGACAATTTTAACGTACGTTTCACTTCAAAAAAAAAATAACTCAAATGTTTGTTGTTTAAATCAAAATTAGAAATAACTGAAAGTTTTCTCATCTAAATTAAAAATAATAAAGACAACAACTCAAACATTTTCCATTACACAGCCATCGTTTACAGATCCAGCCTGCATACCGGCTTGCTCACCCTGCCAGAGCGAGTAATAGTCCCAGTCTCTTGTGTAGGATCGGCTGGTGACTCTATAGCATGGGGCTGTCCATTGTTCATGTCTTCTTCTGAACCGATGTGGCCACTGTCCCCACCAAGAGGTGAGTGTGATTTTCTCAGTGCACTTTTGTTTTCTCTGCAGAATTCACATTGTTGCACTTTTGTCACAATATCCCCTGACATTTTGGGCCACCATACAGATTGGTTAGCTCTGTCTCTGCATTTAGCTAGACCTTGATGTCCATCATGAATCCTCTCTAAGATGAGCTCTCTCATCGCTGTGGGAATAACTATGCGACTTCCCCTAACTGCCAAGCCGTCTAACTCAGATAGTTCCCCCGCAACTGATAAAAGTGTCTGATTGTGGCTGGCACCTTCTCTACGTACTCGGGCCACCCATTCCTGATGAAACCTAACACTGTCTGGAGCTCCTCATCATTTTCTGTGTGCTGTTTAATCTCCCTGACTCTCTGGGGGGTGGCTGGCAACTGACTAACTACAGCCTCGATGTGAGCAGCCACATCATTCTGGGAAGCCCTATCCCCAAAACACTGTTCAGGGCCTCTGGGAAGAGCCTCAGCCACAGCTAATGATTTGCCTGGTGCATACTCGGCAATGCCATTGAAACGCATTAGTCTCATTAGCAACCTCTGACACCTCAGGGGCACATTGTCCAGGTCTTTACTGTTCATGAGAGGCGCCAGGGGTTTGTGGTCAGTGACCAATCTGAAGCTGTTTGTGGCATCATAGAAGGTGAGTACGGGGGGCAGTTGCAAGAGCGGTTTCCATCTTGTTGAATGTTGTAAGCTGTGCTGGCCCCCACAGCCACTCTGACTTTGCCGCGAGGAAGCCTCGAACACCGCGGCATTTAACAAAGTCGTCCTTGGCTCGCTAGGGCAGCTATTTCAAATAAGTAGGCGTGTTTACTGTCTGTTTTTCTGTTTGTTTGTTTTGAAATAAATGCTATTTTCCCATTATATCTGTCTCGTGTTTACTTTTTAGTGAAAATATAAAGGTTGAACTACACCTTTACTCTCCCAGAAAACGAAACAAGAAATTATAAATGTTGCCTGCATAATTTATCAACTGTGACTTCAGTGAGGAAAACTGTTCTTTCTTTAACAGAAAAGCAACCACAGACCAAGCAGCAGGTATGAAACAACCTCTACTTTGTCCATCGCTGCGCTGTTTTGTATCGCACAGAAATGATGCTGTCGAAAACATTGTCCTGCTTTACCGTTGACTCCGCCCATTGTCTCGTGATCACAGAGCCAATGAAAACACAATCGTACCGAGGCGCACCGTGGCAAGGCGAAGCGAGGCGAGGCGTAAGTTCAGTCATATTTTGGGGTTGAGGGAAGTTCTCAATGCTCGTCACTTTGTTTGGATCAGGCCTGACACCTGTCTCGCCGATGATGTGGCCCAGGAAGCGGACATGTCGTTATTTAAATTTGCATTTGTCTTTGTTCAATTTCAGGCCTGCCGCCTCAATGACCTTCATTCCCTTGGCCAGTCGCTGCTCATGTATTTCCTCTGTTTGTCTATGTATCAGTATGTCGTCCATGTAGACCTCTGCCCGCTCAAGTCCTGTCAAAGTCTCTGCCATTTTCCTTTGGAAGATTTCTGGAGCACTTGATATTCCAAATGGGAGGAGACGAAAGGCATATTTTCCAATCGGAGTGATGAATGTTATAAGCCTCACGCTGTCTTCGTGTAGTGGAATTTGGTAGAACCCGCTTGCAGTGTCCAGTGACATGAACACTTTGGACCTAGCGAGTCTTGGCATTATTTCCTCAACAGTCGGCAGCACATAATTTTCTCGTTTCACTGCGCGGTTCAGCCTCCTGAGGTCTGCACAACAACAAACCTCCCTCTTGTTGGGTTAGAGTGCTGGCACCATGGCGGCGCACTATTCTGTTGGCTGTGTGACCTTTTCGATTATGCCTTCGCCTTTCATACGCTGCAATTCTCTTTTAACCAGCGGAACCAGTGGTAGGGGTATCCATCTGGCTTCATGGACTGCATATGTCTGAGCATCCTCTTCAAGAGTTACAGTTTTCACTGGCTCTGTTTTCAGTAATCCACTTGATCTGAAGATGTTGCTGACCTGGTCCATTCGCTTTACTAGACCCATTCTTACAGCCTCCGGACGGCCTAATAGACAGTTGCATGCCTCTCTCATCACGTATACAGGAAAGGAATACTGCCTTCCTTCGTAGCTGGTGCTTGTCTCAAAACAACCTATGCAGTTGAGGTTGCCCCCTGGACTTATGAAGCGTGTCTTTGGGGATCCTAGAATTATTTTGGGGCTCATCAACTTCAATGTCTCTTGATCAATGACTGTGGCGTCCGCCCCTGTGTCAATTTTGAAGGTTACTGGCATGTTATTTATGATCAAGCTGACAGTCCAGCCATCCTGCTTATTCTCAGTGCCCACTTCTCCAAGGAAGTATGGCTGCTCCTCTTCAACCTCTCTCACTCCCTTTGAAAGGCACACTCATTCCCAATGTCCCCTTTTGTGGCATTTATTTCACTTACTCTTTAATGAGGGGCAGTATCTCGCGTCAAAGTGTCGGGGTTTGCCACATCTCCCACATTCCTCCATTTTGTGGGCTGCTGTGTCCACGTCATTGCCATTCGCTTCTCTGCTGTTGTTGGCTCTCACGTCTACCAACTGCATCCACGCTAGCCGGGGCACATCTGTCTGCTTGGCTTGTAGATTTACCTGGCTCATTATCACCTCCGCCTGGCATGCCTCCACGATAACTGCTTGTGCTCCAACTCACCGCGGGCTTAGCTGGAATCGGCGGGAGAGTTCCTTGTCTCATATGCCGACGACGAGGCAATCATGGATGTGTTCATCCTGTGTTGCCCCAAAACCGCAGTGTTCAGCCAACTTGTACAGCGATCGAATGTACATTTCCGCCATTTCACCTTGCTGCTTGTTACGCTGGTAAAAACAGGCTCTCGTGTCGGATCCACATGGCCACTTTTGCTGCTATATATATATATCATTTTTACAACCACACTTTATTTACAAAAAACAGACTGAAAATTATGCACCTTTTTACCAATAAAAATATGAAAAAATGGAAAGATAAATATATTAATTAATTAATTAATTAATTAATTAATTAATAATGAACAATAAACAAACAAAATCAAAAACAAGCCAAAGAGCCAAAAAAAATTCAAAAATATATAAATAAATATATAAACAGATAAATAATAATAAACAGCACACAAAAAAAAATCAAGCATAAGCCATAGAGTAAAAAAAACATTCAATCTTTCAGTGCATTAGAAAAAAATAATTCATTGTTTAAAATAACACAAAATGTTTTTGTGGCAATAGATTGCGGAGAAGCTTTCGAGGTCGTTCTTTGTTTTAAAAAAAATAAAATTCCAGGTGGATTCTGCAACGAAGGTTGCGGTTTCACACCATCATTGCATCTGCATTTCTTTGAAATGTAAATTGCCATTTTTGCTTCACCAACAATAAAATTTAAAAGTTGTCACATTCTTTTGTTTTTTGTTTTTTTGTTGTAGCCCGTGCCATAAATAAAATTGGTGATTGTAAAATTTTGATTAAAAGAACTAAAAACATTGGGCAATAAAATAAAAAACACAGCGAGTCTATTACAGCTAAAAAGAAGGACAGGAAGAAGAAGAAGAAAAGGAGGATGAAGATGAATGAGAAGGGGAAGTGTCAGCATGCAATGCTAAACATTAGCACGTTAGCTTGCAAAGCCTGGCTGGGTCAGGACTGTGTGTGTCGTCATGATATGATTTATGCAAGTGTGTGTGTGCGCGCCAAGCCACCAAAGTATTTTGATTCAGAGCAGTGATGGGGTGAAAATCATCTCGAGCATCAGTAACTAATCAAAGCTTTGCATCGATAATCAATCTCCTTTATGGGCTCCTTTGCAGTGACAGCGAATGCACGGATAGATACATCTTCTCCGCCTTTTCTTTTTCTTTTTCTTTTTCTTCTTCTTCTTCTTCCCACTAACACGACCTCATAACCAAAACCATAAAATCTTGTTTTTTAAAAAACCCGATCGTTGTCAGCGAGTGAAGGCGAGGCTGCATCAGGTCCATGAGCTCAGCCTGGCGAGGGCCTTCGGTGGGAGGGAGGGAGGGAGGGTGGCGCCATGGGGGGGTTGGAAGGAGGGAGGCCAAACACAAACAGCAGCGTTCCACCAACCCTCCCTCTCCCAGGCCAGTCCTCCACGATCCTCGCACAGAACCGCAGGAAGATGAATGAACACCCACCACAAGTACACCCAGGCCGGGCTGGGGGTTACCAACATCCAGTCCGGTGGGTGTGCTCCAGTTCAAGGGTCAACAGCGAACTGGCGCTGCGGTTTTCGATCTCTTGGCACTAATTGGCCACAGGTTCTGAGAGCAGCACCAGGTCCGTTTTAACAGAACACAGACTGAGCATCCAGATCACATGTCACTGATTAGCTTTGATCATCATCCAGGCCAAATGAAGAACAGGTGGCAGGGTTTGTCTTTTGTCTTCCTGTCCCCTTCCCCTGCTGAAATATAGCTTATTTTTTCTTTTTTTCTTTTTTTGGTTTGCTTCTTTGCCAAGAGCATAACATTTGCTTTGTGTGTGAGTTGTATGTTGAAAACAAGATCCAGGGTGATGTTGAGCTCACAGCCTCGGCCACCACCGCCGCTGCTGCCACAACCGTCTCAAACGTCACAAACACATGAATTCACCCGAAATCGTAAAATGCGCCTCACAAGAAGTCTGGGGTTGGTGAGCAGATCCCTCCCACCAACCCCACAACCCCCAACGCTCCCTAGGGTGGATACTTTTGAAAACGCTGCCCTGCCCTTGTGTAAACTCCGAAACTGATAATGTTTGGAAACGCTGATGTCACAGCTCTAACTTGTTCTTCATCTGCGTCGGCGTACTGGGAGAGCCAGAACAACTAAATGACCAAAATGTCATCGACCTTTGACCTCCACGACTCCCAGTCGACCCCATCATGGAGCTTTGACACATTGGGCTAGATCCACAAAGAACGGAGTGCAGCAGTAAATTGTGATGTGTTTTGCTGTGACTTTGCCGCCGTAATCTCCGCCACCTTTACTCTGTATCCACATAGGTTTTTTTGCTCATGAATTGCAGGCAGGGCGACACGGTGGGGCAGTAGTTAGCACTGCCGCCTCACAGCAAGAAGGTTGCGGGTTCGATTCCGGGGCCCCCGGGCCTGGGACCTTTCTGTGTGGAGTTTGCATGTTCTCCCTGTGTCTGCGTGGGTTCTCTCCGGGTTCTCCGGCTTCCTCCCACACTCCAAAAACATGCATGTGAGGTCAATTGAACGTTCTAAATTGTCCGTAGGTGTGCATGTGAGTGTGAATGGTTGTTTGCAGGCACGAAAACGCCCAGAAATGCGGCACCTGAGGAGTCAGGAATACAAATTGCACTCTAGTAACCTGACTGCGTGATAGATCTTCAAATATTATCAAGTGCACACCCACTGGCGGAGCGTAAGGAGGGGCGGTTGTCCCCGGGCCCGGGGCCCTATTGGGTCCCGGGCCTGCTGCCTTGCGCAACTGACGTTCATGGCAGCTAAACCGTCCCTCCCCTAATGTGACACATGCGCTGTGCTGTTGACGGGACCGAACCACTCCACGCATATCCGGGGGTGGACAGTCACTCACTCATTTGGGGCCCCTATCAGGCTTCCTAGCTTTTCCCCCATTTACGGCATACCAGGTAAAAACGTCATCACCGTCCGTCTGACAGACCATAGATATACACATACAGACGATATTAACGTCATTATTAATTGCCTCTCAACAGAACAGAGAATGACATAAAAATGAGCGGGAGCAGTTATAAACACAAAAGTGGAGCGACAAAACGCAAAGAAAAAGAAAAAAGGGAGCAAGGAAAAACCAATTGCACAAGCTTGACTCCTGTGATGTTCGCCCTCATCCTCTTCCTGTAAAAGATGAAACTGACGGTGTTTGCAGCGATTCATTCCCGACCTCGACCCCCGGAACACTGCCAACAACGTTAACCGCATCATGGTTAGAGTTGCCAACCGTCTCTTAAAATACAGAATTGTCCCGTATTTGACGAGGCAATGGTGCTTCCTGTTTTGAATCGATATGGGACGGGGTAAGTCCCGTATTTCTTAGTTGTCTTGAACGGAACTTTATCTTCGACGCAAACTCACATTCTTTTCCAGAGAGTTTGCCTTCAAAACCTTAATTTACGTCGCTGCAAGCAATACCATTGTGCAGCCCATTCACGACAACTGCGTCCTGGCTGCGCAGTTTGTATAAAGTAGGCTATGAATCAGGATCGCTGGTTCTTTTCAGCAGCAAACGAAAATGGCTGAGGCTCCTCCCAACTCCTCCTCAATTTTGAGCAGTCTTGTTGAGAGTTTTACTTCAATCTTTTGAATGACATACAGCTACGCAGTGCAACAGGAAGTGAGAAGAAATACACCTGGAAAAGGAAGTTACACAGTGAAAAAGGAGAGCTGTTAACCTAGATCTACTGTTCCACACAGAAGAAAAAGAAAACAGTGTTGAACAGATGACTGTTCATAGAAGAGGGATGTTGATGGGAGATGGATGTGGCAATGAGAAGGAGGAATGTTTTACAGTTAAATTTGAATTATTTGCACACCCAGATTTCAAGGGTTTTTCTTTTATTAAGAAACAGAACACATGAAGGACTTTAAAAAAATTGACATGAAGTCATGTGTAGTGACATGAGCAGCATCACTATCATGAGTTGTACTTGCTGATTTGCTGAGTTGTATTCGCTGTATTTATTTAATTCCTTTGATAAGGTCACCACTTTATTGATTGTTATGTAAAAATATGTTCAATTAAAATATTTGAATACAATTTAAAGATTCATTCAGCTGAATTGGTAACAAAGCAGTTCAAACAATGTGAACCAGATGCTTTTTGAAAACCCTATTTTAAGGGGTGGAGCCTGGTCGTGTAGCTCCACCCCCGGGCCCGGCTCTGACTTGTTCTGCCACTGATTCAAATGAGTCCGACGCAGCCCTGCCTGCGCCTCGGCACATTTTCAGCTTTACATCCGCTTTGTGGATCGGACGCACTGTTTTTGGTGCTATTTGCACAGATTTTGTGACGTAAAAGCAGGGCAATCGCTTTGTGGATCTGCCCCCTCATGTTTTTTGTAGCGGTCACCATGACAGCACTGGAAGCAAACAGCGGGGCATCCTGGGAGGGCAGAATGAGTGTGTTTAGTGTCTTTGGGATTAAGATTGAAGGGCTATTTTTCATTTCACCTGCGGGCTGCTGAAAAAAAAAAGAGGGGAGGGGATATGTTTGGGAAGGGGAATAATAATGGTAAGCATCGCCCTGCCAGGTATCTAATCTCTGGCTCCGGTTTGGCTCATGAGCTGCGGCAGCAGAGTGGGAGGACGTCTTTTTTTGGGTCTGGAGGAGAGCGAGTGAGTGATTACGTTCACAGCTTCGTGTTTTTGTTTGTTTTGTTTTTTTTTCGTTTTTCTTGTTCATCGGACTTCTGTCCTTGTCCCAGTATACATGCAACTGAGAAAATAGAATTATTGACTGCAACGTGTCCTCCTCCCTCTTTCGTCGCACAATAATGAAACAACTGGACAACACTGGTGTTATGTCCGTACTGGTCTTCAATTTACCGGGTTTTCTCATCAACCTTACAGCTGAAGATGTGCTGCGCCACCGTCAGCGGATTCACCAGAAATTCACAAACATACACAAGCTATTACTGGTGATTCTAACGTCGCAAAGTTCTCCAACTCCGATTTTAGTCGGACTAACACATTTACATGCACTTCAGTTTTCCAGTCATAGTTGGACTAAGGCAATAATTCGGTTTTCTCGTGTGTCATGTAAACGTAGTGAGTGAGTGAGCAGGCGATCAAGTGAGTGAAGACCAGACGAAGCAGGCTCACAAGTTCAGCGGCAGAATATAAATCACGCACTTCTCACTCACTGGGCCGACTGCGCTGGTTGAGGGGGAGCCTCAGCTTTCACCACGGGCTTCCACCTCAACGCCAACTTTGCTTCCTTTCGAATACTTCCCTCCTTTTTGCGAGGATGGAGGAGGCTCATGAAGACTGACTTCAAATCAGCAACTGCTTACATGTGCATGCTAGTTTGTAGTCGTCATTGTGATGCATGAAAAAAGCAGCCAATATGAAAACATACTACGTTGTTCTCTACTTTTACGCACAATAAAACCCGCTTTTTGACATTTCTCTCTTATCTACCATAGTCATAATAAACAGTTTTTTTTCTCAATCGTTCCAATGCAGGTTGTCAGGTAACAAGTTTTATTCTATTTTTTTGGCAGCTGCATGCACTCATTTCACGTGTAGAAAGTGAAATATAAATTGCAGACCTTGCTACATAAAATAAACAAAAAAACAAAACAACAGCCACTGAGGCCATTGTGTCACACTGGATGTCTGATCTCCATGTTGAAAATACACTTTGTGACCATCTCCCTCCGGGGCCACAGAGGAGAAGAACACTCAGCCGCCACTTTCTGCTCTGCTACACCTGAGGCCAGGCAGGCTGAGTGGTTACCTGGGAGACAAGAGCACACACACACATGCACGCACGCGCACGTTGCCATGCTTAATATGTGCGGTGGTCTCTGTGGAAAGTGGCCAGACTCACTGAGGATCTTCTTCCTCCTCCTCCTTCGTCCATCCTGCCCGTCTTCCTACCCTCCCTCCTCCTCATCAACGTTCTTCCTGAGAGAAAAAGATTTGCGATGTCTCTTCAGCAACAATTTGTCAGGATGTGCCGAGTGCCGTGCAAAGAACCCGTGAGGGCAGCGGCATCTCTCTTGCTGACTGAAAGCACTTCAGCCTTAACGTCCGTTCCATCCCTCCGTTCCATCCCTCCGCACCCAGGCTGCGACTTTGGTTATTGCTCCGGGCGATGAGGGGCGGGGGGTTGCAGGTCTGGAATGTGTGGGAGCTTCCACAAATTGATCAGAGTTTGCTTTAGGGCCATTTTACCCTGAACGTGGAATGGATTCACTTTTCTGCAGGTGACGTGTTAAGATGCAGGAGACAGTTAGCAGAACATTGGGGGGAGCGGGGGGGACTGATGTCATCACAATGCTTTAAACAGGCGCTCTTTTTGTAAAAAATAAAAAAAAGGAAAGAAAAGACAAAAAGGATAAGGATTCAACATGACTATACAGAGGATGTAGTTATAAGAATTTCTCTATGATTATTTGTTGATAGAAAAAACTGGTTCAATGTTGTGTTTATGTTTTTAAGGCTAAATCCCTGATACTGTTATAACTATTTAATGACAATTTAACATAATTTTATTTTATATATTTTTATGTTTATATTATATTATATTTACAACAAAACCTAGCATTAAACTCTTGAGTGGCAGACACGTCATCACGGCGCCGCTACCCACAAACTTCCTGCCCAGAACAAATAAATGTCTGCATTTCATGATTTCGCATCATGCTCAAAAATGTGATCATGACATAAAACAGGATTATTTTTCTTTTTTCTATTTCAGATGAAGGAAGTTAGTGGCCGGAGATGACGTGGGCTAATTGGAATCAGATGTGTGTGCTTTTGATCAAGAATGTGGAGGGATGCAGCACTGAAGACTTCCTGTCCCCGCTGTGATTCATGGCTCTTCCTCTCACACCACATCAGGTTCAGACACACTGGAACATCATGCCGTCTTATGGATCCTTTGATAACACTGTTAAGGAGAAAATAAATGAGCTATTGTTGCTTCACTGCTGCGGTCCATCTGTTTGCATTGCCATCTTCCTCCAGATGTCTCTTGTTTTACAGTCTGCACTGATTTTCTTTGTCATGTTGGACCATAAACTTTCCATCTTTGCTCCTTTGGTTTCAGTTCAGGCAAATAAATTTGCCCTCATTGTGTCTACAGACCAAACCCCTCACTTCACCAACAAATATGCACGTTTTAAAATTATTTAAAACATGCATATTACCTTATTGTGCATCTGCTCCCCTTCTTTAGGTATATCATTTTGATATCGTGGAACTGGTTTTAATGACATGTTGAACAGGGATCAGAAGAAAGAGTCTCATAGTTTTGTCAGCACTGTGGAAAACAAATGGGGAACATGAACACTGAACATTTATGAACCCTCGTGTTTTAGACCTTTAAAGCTACTGTACTAATTTTCAGATTGCTCAGCATACTGAGACGTCCAGTCTCAGTATGCTAGGAGTCCATCTTACACTGGTCCCTCCATCTCACTAGGTGAGGAAACAGAGTTGAATAAAATTGTGCTTTTATTATTTTTGTTGGCTGTACATATTTCTGCCCTCTGTTTAAAGTGTAATTGTCAATGTCATATA
This sequence comes from Thamnaconus septentrionalis, assembly GCA_009823395.1. NCBI lineage: Eukaryota > Metazoa > Chordata > Actinopteri > Tetraodontiformes > Monacanthidae > Thamnaconus > Thamnaconus septentrionalis. The sequence continues at coordinate 1,180,076 of CM020513.1, read as the reverse complement.
TTTAGAACCAGGAAGTATCTTCACCAAGTGGAGTTGCTGCCTTGAGATTGGCTGATTAGACAGTTATGTTAACCTGATAAGGTGGCTGGTGAGTGAACATAAGTAATACGGGATAAATAAGGATTTCTGTTATTTAACTATTTAATATGTGCATCATAATTAATAACAAGAGTAAGTCCAAATGTACTTGAAGGAAATCGTTGAACTTGGCCATTGTTTAACTAAATCCACTTCTGATTTTTGGTTTGCTACCGTAAGATCTGAAGACCTGAAGAACTCGTGGAGGCCCCACTAGGAACGTCAGTACTCAGCGGTTTTACCTTTTGCCATTTAGGAGCATCTATGACAAACTACCTATATCCATGAACCAGGAATAAAAAGAAACCTCCAGTTCAAACAATCGATAGAAGCACTAACAAATTTTGGATATCAGAGGGTTTGATTGGAAGTGAAGGTGATCAGTCTGGTTTTTGCTAATAGTGGTGTAAAGGCACCCGACAAGTGGAGGCTTGGGAATGTTTCCTCTCTGGCCAGGTCCTGTGTTTCCCTGCCCTCATCAACCTCATCTCCAGTGGAGACTTCTTCATGCTACCCCCTCTCTCCCCAGCCCTCCCATTCACAGCACCCCAGGGCTCCTAACAACACATAGGATTAATCCATATAATAAAGCGGGTGACTGAATGGGGTTTTGTGGAGAGCAGAAAAGAGGCAATGCTCTATGTTTTCTAAATGGGGGAATGGAGGGCCTTTCAGAGGGAAAACATGCTGATTACTGTATTGTCAAATGGCTTTTGATTCCCCCTGCCTGCTTTAATCCCCGGGACACAACAGTGGCCCTGTCTCCCACCAATGGCAATGGAGACTCTAAGGGGACTCGCGTTAGCAGTGAGCGAGGTTTAATTGTGTCCTCCTTCGGCTATTAGGGAAGCTAGGGGCAGCTGAATTTGAGAGCGGCGGGCCGCTCCTCCAGCACTATTGACCGCCAAGCCTCTTTCTCCCTCCAAATGGCGCTGAAGCAGTGGGTTGTTTGCGATGCAGAGGCCCCGGATGAATGCCGCCTTCCCTGCTATAGAGCTCTTTCTTTGCCCTCTTCTTTAAGTTTTTCCTCCTCTTCCCCTGCTGAACGCAATTAAAGTGGGAATTTTATGGGAGGATGGAGCGGTGGGAGTTAGGGGGGTGAAGAGGGGGTGGGGGGAGTTGGGGTGCAGGGACGGCCAGGCTATTATCTGCCTCGCAGGACTGAATGGCTGGACCCCCTCAGCGAACACAAAGGAGTGGTCACAGCCAAAGCGGAGGACGTCCCCCAACCACCTACCACAAACCCCCTCCTCCGCCCCCTCCCCCGCCCCCTCCCCCGCCACCCCGTCTGAAAGCTGTTGCCCTGCCCTGATGTCACTGCCACTGACATGTTTTAAGTAGAGTTGTTGCTCTAGACCGACAGGCCGACAGTTTGTGATGTTAAAATGAAGGTCGCTGTTTTCTGAAATCGAACTGAGTGTGGTTTGTTTCAGAAATAGCATCAGTCATCGTTGCGGCACAAAACAGTTTCACAAGTGTTTTTTTTTTTTTTCCATCGATCGGTTGAAGAGTCATCACTTTGTGTAGATTGTGTTTGTATTGTCTCCTGAATTGTGAGTTAAACCTCTCTCGTCATCATCTCTTGTTAATGACCTAAAACACTTCAAATCTCCAGTAAACAACAGCATATTAGCCCCCTGTTTACAGCCTCAGACAAAAATGTCTATATATTTTTCCTTCCTGCCAAAACAGATGCTTTGCACGACCTACTACTTATTTTAAAGGGGTCCAAAACAAAGCAGCTGCAGCCTGCAAGGATAAAGTCTCAGTGGGTGGACTCAACCTGGCTTGGAGAGTTGTCATTAACCTTGGGGGGAGGTATCAGTTCCCCTTTGTGACATCACACACGGCTGATACACAGAAGTGGGTGTTTTTGCACTTTTTTTTTTTTCTGAAAGTGACTCGAGGAAAACAATCGGATGGATTCTTTTTTTATTTTTATTTTTTTAGGGCACCGGAAAAGCAGACCTACAAAACCATTCTACCTTAGCATCCCTGCCAGGCTGCCAGCACTCCACCAGGGCACAATGGTGAATGGGGGAGATCTTGTGTAGGTCGGGCTCTCTGTGAGCCAGGAAAGAGGGGGCTCACTGAGCTGGCAGCCATGCAGCACATTGTTGGTGTTTTTACACAGGTGTGTGTGTCTCCGTGTGTGTGTTTGTGTGTCTCCTTTCAGTGGAGCGCCACAAGGTCTTAGCATCTTTCACCCTCCTTCCCCTACTGTGTTCTCATCAATGACAGCTTTTCAGCAGCCCAGGCAGGGAGGGGGTGGGGGAGATGATAAGGCGGCTAAGAGATTAGAAACGAGAGGACAGACTCGATCGGCTCCAGTCCAGCAGCAGATTCATCATAGTCGGGGAGAGAGAGAGTTCCTGGTTGCTGGAGGGAGGAGAAAACACTGATGCTGTAACTGTAGCTCAGTGGAAAACATTTTTGCTGGTCAATAATGTCCACACATGAATTCTGAAAACATTCTCAAAATTTTATTTTCGAGATGGGCATAGGGTTTTTGTTTGTTTGTTTGTTTTGTAGAAATACAAGGTTTAATTTTAGCATTCAACAGACTTCTTGCCAGGTGATGCTTCCGATTTTCCTGTTCATCAACTGTTGAGTTTAATTTGTTAATGACGTGACGACTCAAGCTGGTGTGTCAGGTTATTTTATTTCTTTTTTGAACGTCCCACACCCACCCCTACATGCATTCAATAACTTCATATGCTTGGAAAAAATGATGTACAATATTATTTACTTGTACTGTCATTTTACATTGTTCAACAAGTGACAATGTTAGAATTATACCCATTCTGACAGTGTTTGCACTGTGAACTGGAGGGTGCTGGGTATGTGCAGGGAGGCAGTTTAACACTCCAATATGAAGCCATGGATTAATATCATATATTGCATTTTTTTCAGGTCTACACTATTTTTTTAAATGAAATGAAACAGGTGGTTGGTTAAACAGGATGTGTTTCCTGACTCGGTTGTTCAGTGTCCAGTCAGACCTAAAGCAACTCCTCGGTGCTTTGAAGCCTCAGATATTAATGGGTTAAAGAGTTGCATGTCTCTCTCGCATGCAGCGAGACGCGCTGTTGCAAAGCTGTTTTGCAGTCAGCCCCAACCATCACATTTTCCTCCCCAAAGTCTGTGACACACCGATGCCCATGAAGAAAGGTCAGCTTTTACGCATTTTTCACCGCGCTGCGTGTATCAGGAAAAATCGTTACCCTGCGGCTGTGGACGCTTAAAAGTGCAGCGCAGTCACCCCCGCTATATTGGGCTGCTTGCTGTGGACAACCGTTCTGGCGGGAGGAATGAGCGTGAGAGAGAAGACGGAGGAAAAGAGGGAAGAAGGGAGGGAGGGAGGGAGAGACGGAGTGAGTAGGAAAGGAAGAGGGAAGGCTGTGTGAATGATAACCTCGCCACACTGCCGCATGGAAAGCTGCCCTGTTAATAGTTTCCACCATGGGCGAGCGAGGAGGAGTCCGAGAAAGAGAAAAAAAGGAGGTTAAGGAGGGGGTGGAGGAGGAGGAGGAGAGAAAAAGGGGGAGCAGTGGAAGATACTTCCTGTGTGGCTGGATGGGTGCTGGCCACACCACAGGGACGGAAGCAGCCTTAGGCGCTGTGGAAGAAGTGATGAAAGACGAACTTTCCTGCTCATGAAAATAAAGACGTTTTTATTTTCGTGTCAACATGTCGATGTATTTGTCCTCCAAGACTACTTCACATTTTTGTAATTTAAATAAAGTTATGGGCGGCTCTAACCTGGTTTACTGTTGCAGTAAAACACTCATTGCTCCTTGGGAAATTCTGATTTTACCTAATTTGTCGACAGTCTTAACACAACAGGCATAGTGGTGTAGAGTTGTAGTGATGATTCGGGAATTCAACACTTTGCTGGTTTTCTGGACTTAATGAAGTAGATTGTTACCTGTCATTCTTTTTGTCTTAACTGAACAATAATGAATCATATACCTGATTTTATGAGGTTGAACTGCTTTTTCTTGGCTCAGACCTCACTTAAAGCAAAACCAACAGTGTGTGCAGGTCTGAAACAGTGAGCTGTTGCCTGCAGCCTTGAAATCCAGACCATTTTTTCACTTCCAATTTGTTCAAATTGTGCTTGTTTCCCATGATAGCATCCTATTATATGCCACAAACTCACAGCGTTATAGCTTCATAAATGTCAATAAGTCTGTACTTGTTACATCATCTTCATTTGAAACTCGTTCAGATGATAAAGAAAATGTTGCAGAATTCAATCAGGGCTCATTGGAAAATAAATCTCAAAATTGAACATTCAAATTCATGCTCTGTACCATGCATATAATATAAAACAACTGACGTGGCAAAACAGCTGCGTTTAAGAGCTGAGCCCCCTCCCCAATACCACGACTCACCCTGTGTCCTCCGCCCCGCACCAGTAAGTCTCGCGGCCGGGCCGCTCCTGTCCTCAGGTGCTGAGCTATGGTTTCGCAGCCCACCAGACAAAAACAAACTTGTGGGGCTTCCAAAGCCACCGCAGCGCCGGGCAACGTGGGGAACCCTGCGGTGGAACAGCAGCACGCAGTGAAAATGCAGCTGAGCATTACAGATTATAAGGTGCCAGGATGGCACTGCTGATACGGCAGGTTGAGAATGGCCGGCGGGGAAACCCTGAGCCTCGGCCGAGAGGAAGGATAACAGTGTTTTCCTCTATAGGGGAGAGCAGCCGTGACATGTTAAGCGCTTTAAACCAAAATAGAGAAGAGTAATTTTCAGGGTGAGTCAACGTCTCCAGAAAAACAGCTCCTCATGCCTGAGTTACCAGGCCACAAGGGTCTTTTAAGATCTTTATAATAAAATAACAGATATGCACACACAACAAAAAAAAAAAAAAAAAAACTTGCTGGCAAACCCAACTGCAAGGAATGATTAATAGTGCTGTGTATAGAGCCCAGACAGACCAGCTGGAGACAACTGAAGAGTCAGACTTTTGTCGTGTATCACATCCAAGTTGTTGCTTCCTGTCTCTGTCAACAAGGTTTTTGATGCGCAGCAGGTCAGTCTGTCAAGTACAGACGCTTGTCAGACTGGAGTAGAAAGTGGAAACATCCCTAGGTGCTGCTGCTTTGGAAGTCTGTTTCAGCCTCTGTCTGTTATGTTTTTTTCCTGCTTAACATGAATATTCAGAGTTTGTGACGTGCGTGGTGTTACAATCTGCCTGAGGTTCAGTGTGGGTGGTTTTTTGAAAGGACTTATGAAACTCTTAATTGGTGTTCATGAGACACTTCTCAAGCAGGTATCTGCCATAAACCTTTTCATCTTCATATTTTTTTTAATTTAGTTTGTTCTGTGTAAATAATTAGTATTTGTATTTTTTCCTTATTTATTTTTTAATTGAATTATTTTTTAATTTCATGCACTCTTTTTAAGCATGCGTATACATATATTTATATATATGTATACGCATACATCACAGTAACTATTCTAATTTCCACGATGTGGGATAAAATAATTCTTCTTCCTCTTCTCCTGGCCGCGAACCCCTCGGCCAATGAAAAGTCTCCCCCCTGGTTCAACGTCTTTCATTTGTCTTCCAGGGTTGTGAAATTTGTCCGTTCCACTTTTCCCAGGCGACAAGCAGCACTATGGCAGAATTGGTCACACATTGTCGTGTTGAGAACAATCATCACCGCAGACCGGGTCGCGCTTGATGTGCTCTCTGGAGGAGGTCGGCCACGACCCTCGGCTGACACCCCCGCCACCCTCACCCCCCACTCTGAAGTGACGGCACTGAAAACCAAGAGGAGTGAGGACGTGAAGCGGCGGAGAGAAGGCAGGACAGGCAGATTGACAATGTTTGCTGGGGTGGGTGTTATTGTAGAGCGTCTGTCTTCCTGCCCTGGCTCGCACTCACAGGTCCAGAGGAAGATTCCTGTTCTCCTTCGGAGGAGGGGAAAACCATCGGAACGTCGCGTGAGAAAGCCGGCCGTTGCTCCGCCGTGTCTGTGACAGCACTCATCAGCACAGCATTAATTACAGGATAAATACAAAGCATAAACAATAAACACGTGACCGCGAAAGCCATAACTACCTCCCGTACAACTCGGGACCCGTCGCCAACTAAAGTAAATACAATAATCTGTTCAAGATTTGTTTCCCCCTACATGAAGCCACAGGGCTCCCCTATAGGAAGGACGCGGGTGAAATGCATTATTCACCAGATAGGAGCGTAAGGATGTCATTCATTGGAATCAAGCAGACCAGCGTGGGATCATATTGCAGGCGGCAGCTTGGCAGCCCGTGGCTGCAGATGTGCTGCTTGGCATATCATGTCATTTCCAAAATAACCTGTTTTTTAAGGGCGCTGTGGGTCTGGGTCCACATCGGAGTCGGCTGGAGCACCCGTTGGAACTGATTTGTGTGTGTTTATGGAGAAAGTGTGTTTAAATAGCTCTTTGTGCGTGCATGTGTGGTTGAATGGGAGAGAGGGAGTGCGTGCGGGGGGGTGTGGGGGGTTGTGGTTGAGGGGACAGCTGTAACGGAATCACTTCATAAGTGAAATACCACTCCCTGTACAATAGTCAACCACAAACCAGAGCTGTGGTGCAAATGTTTTTCCAACATGGCATGAATCTAGTCTGCATATTGAGATTTAGATGGACAGAAAAAAAATACATTTTTCACTCCTTTCAAATGACAAAGTGGAGAGAGAAGAGGAGATGAGGAAAGGAGAGAGGAGAGCCATGCACTTTGTTGCAAACATTTTTTTGAAGAAACACAATGCCTGCTGCTGCTGCTTGAGTAAATATTAGAAGTCTATTGTATATTGGGGAGATGTTGCAGGAGCCAGAGGTCCATGGGGGGAGGAGGAGATTGGACAAAGGATGGCTTGGTTCTACACAGTTGCGCATGCTAAGATGTTTTAAGTTGTCCAGAAGATGGTCAACAGCCTCGGAGTCTGAGTTTGCAGAACGACCTCACTGAGGACTGAGGAGTCTGAAGGGATGAACTACATTCTCTGTTGCTTGAGAGAAAACAAGATGGCGGCGTGTGACATGTGGCTTTGTTGGAAGGCGGGGGGTGGGGGTGGGAGATGTCTCTCATGGCCATCAGGGTGTCAGCGGCGGTTAGCTCTAATGGCGGCTGACGGCCGGAGAGGTTCTGGACCGCAGAGCCTCGTGATCCAAATCACAAAAACGCACCGTGACCACACATTGACAGATTAACATTCCGCATGTTTAACTCATATCTGCGGGCAGCTGTGAGCAAGCAGGCGGGTGGAGGTGGCGTCTTCAACCCTTCGGATTCTGGATCACATTGTTCAACACCCCACCACCACCATTCTTCCCTGGCAGCCCGCCGCCATTGTGAACCTGGAAGAGCACCACTGTTGGAATGTTGGAGGTTGGAATTCCTCTGAATGTTCATTTGACCCGAGCGGCCACTAAGTGTCAGGAGGAACTCGCTCAATCAATAGCAAATGGATCCATCAGAGTGGCTGTGGTGAGTCCCGGCTGGTCCACCATTAGCCATGGCGTTCTCCAGGACAATGATGCTGGAGGGTGGTGGTGGTGTTGGGGGGGGGTTTGTCCAAGTTGTCAGCTCCCGCTAAGGGGTGGGGTGGTGGGAGGGAGGTGGGGGCGGTTGAGGCAAAATCAACACAATGGAATGAAAAACTCTTGCCTGCGTAAGTTACGGAAACTTAGACAGACAGACAGACAGACCAGCACATAGATAGATAGATAGATTGATAGATAGATAGACAGATAGATGCTCTATTCATTCAGAGGGGAAATTCACACATCCTAGCAGTGTACACACACAAGAGACCAAAGGCATACAATAAACAAAATATTCTTTTAGTACAAAATCTATTGAGTCTGGTGCAAAACAAGCTAGAGCTAATTTGAAGATTGGAGGTTTTTAGATCCTTTTATATGTGATAAGCATTTGTTGCTGGTTCAAAATGCTTTCATTAAACAAACCTGATTTTAACGCCACACACACTTATTTTCACAGAAAAAGAAATGTAAGTAGGTAGGCTCACCATCTTAACTTACTTGTGCACAGTGGAAGCATCACGTGGTGGAGTATCGCAAGGCGGATGCCAACGCCTCATTTCACCACTTTGACCACACGAGGCTCCCCTGTAGTTTTTTGAACCCTGTTGGAACGTCATATCAGTCTTTTATGTGATTTTGTTCAACCGCTTTCCTCGCTAGAAGCCACAAAGCTTCTCATGTGGGCACAGAGCAATAATGGCCGAGTTGCAGAGGATCTTTCCAGGTGGGGGTGGCGGTGGTTTTGCACCTGTTGACTCTGATTGGCCCAGAAGACAATCAGTCAGTCAGGCTCAGCCACTGACGATACCTCGACTTCTTCGAGTCCCGACTGGTGTCAGCGAGTGTCAGAGGCATCTCGTTCTTTGCCAAAATTGCGGAGCAGAGTTGCCGTGTTGGTTTCATTTGATATGTGATCACAGATTATGCTCCCCAGTCATAATTAGGAAATATCTCTTTCAAACACTCTGGGCCAGGAACCCTTCTATTATGGTTAAAGAAAACCATCCCGGCTATGTGGAAACGCCAGTGTTGAAGAAAAATAACGTCACTTTTGAAAAATGCTGTCGTGCTCTCCTCGGAGCCTCGTGCTCTTTCTCTCAACCCCCAACCCCCCAACCCCGTTTCACCCCAGCCACTCCTGCATGCAACCAATTAGTTTCACCAGAACTTGTCAACAGCCAAACCATCAAACATCCTACATGCAACATATTTGAAGCCAAATGAGAACGAGCTGCCACAACAACCCTGACAACCAGAGCCTTGACAGGCTGGAGGCTGTAAATTAGCCCAGATAATGACGCCACGCCACCCAGAAACAGCTGCTCTGGCATTATGGCAAAGGAAAATGAAAATGACAGGGAGGTGGGGATCGATGTGGGCGTCTTTCAGGGTTGGGGAGGGAACCAGTGAAAGTGGCTGCCGTTTACGCTGGAGAAAAAAGGCTGGCGGCCCGTTGGTTGGGTGTGAATGCTCCAACCTTCCCATCACTGCAGGCAATCACTCTGAAAACCTCCTGTGGGTTTCTTTGTTTGAACCATGGCACCATGTTGTACCATTTTTGGAGATCCTTTTGTTCTTCTGGAACTCCAGCTGAGGTGCATGCAGTGGCTCTCTATTTACAGCCCTCTGCAGAAGAGCTCAAGGATGCTTTAGCTTCCTGCTAGAACTGATTTTGTTAAATGCTGTTGGTGTTTGGTAGGGACATAAACAAGGTGCAGAGCAACTCTCAGAGTGGGAAACAAACACCTGATATTTTCACAAACTGGGGAGAAGAACCAGTTCAAGCTTCAGTTACTGGACTGTGTGTTCTAGCACAAACTGTCTTATATGTGGAGCATGCAGAGGGAGTGTGTCGGAATGGGAGTATGGAGGCAGAACCCAGATGTGGAGTAGTCAGGATTTTGAAGCAAAACGTTTTATTTTAAACAATCAACAAAACTAAACTAAGAGTGTCCCATTAGGGTAACTACTAACAAAAAATCAATCCAGGAAACTTAACAGAAAAACTGACAAGGGCAGTTAAAAAATAAATAAAAATAGCAACAAGGAAAAACCAAGACAGACATTAAAGCACCACAATGACTAGACCACTGTGGCACAAACCTGAACAGAAGACAGAAACCAATGAACCAACAAAGAGAGACAAGGGCTGTGTCTCAATTCAGGGTCTGCATCCTTCGAAGCATGCATTTGAAGGCCAGTTGGGTCATAGCACTGCACGAAAGCTTGTTTCAATTCCCAAAAAATCCGGAGGATGCTCCAAATGCAATAAACAGATTTCAAAATAAAACTGGAAACACAGAACATGACAGAGTAAATGATACCAATGTCTATAATCATTATTATTATTATTATTATTATTATTATTATTAGTAGTAGTATTATTATTAGTAGTAGTAGTAGTAGTAGTAGTAGTATAATCATTATTATTACACAGTCACAGAATAAGAAATTACATTTATATTGGTGCACTGACAACAACTGTCCATGATTAAGTGTCAGTGGGTGAGGCTCCGACTCCTCCACACCTGCTCATTATCACCAAATTAATCCTCTCAGCCTTCACACCTGCCATCAGTCAACTCACCCAACTGCACTATAAAGCTCCTCCTCCCCCTCACATCTCTCATCCTTCCTCTTCACTCAGTGGTTTACTGTGTTTTGCTTGTGTTTGTCTCGTGTACATTTGTGAGCCTAAACATGTCCTTCTCTGGTTATCTCAGTGCTTCCTGTCCTCCTGAAAGAACTCCTTTCTCCATATTACCTGCTTCACACATATCATCATCATTAGGACCATTAGACTCTTTGATTAGAAACCTGCATGCACGTTGCCTCCGTGTTCTTTAAAGAGCTGCGTGTTTTTGCCTGACATACATTTGACTCAAAGAAGAAAAAAAAATATACTTGTGTCCAATGACGCACAATTGGTTTAATGTTTTTTTTCTGTTCAAATCCTGTTCTGCTCTAAAACCTCAGTTGCCATCCACATTTATTAAACCATGCAAAAACGATAATAGGAAGTAAGAACGTTGTTCAAACCCTTAAAGATCTTGTCACTAAGCCTGAGCACTGTCTGGTTTTGGATAAGTCACCCTGATTTACACAAACCAAATGGGCTGTTACAAGTATGTAACAAACATCAGAACATGACGTTCCTCCCTTGTTTTGTTTCTTTGTTTGTTTGTTTGTTTGTCCTGACTTATGAAGCACCTTCATTTGTAAAAACCTTTAGTTACTGCTTTGCGCAGACTGGCCTTGGCAGCAGTTCAACATGACGTGGGAGTGACTACACTGGCTCTTTCACGGTACATGACGACTCTGCACCTTTCAGTATTAATCTTGCGTGCCATCCTTCCACCGCAGGGCCTCCTAGGCTCAGAGTGTCGAGCTCACAGGATTGTTTTGCTTTTACATCCAGCCTCTAATCTGCAAGATTTATACCTTGTCCCACCCCTGTAATTAAGAGACTTCCTAATAACTCACCCCCATACATTTAACATTTATTATCCCCACACATCAGCACAACAACAGGAGCTATTGAGATGTCGGCGTCGAGCTATAAACACCAGTAGGTTGCCATGGCGCTGGTCATCACTCATCTTCCGCAAGAGGGGGAAAAAAAAACACTCAGCCTCGGAGCCGCCTTTTGCAATATCTTCCTCTCGCAGATCTGAAGACAAATGTCTGGCATGTGCGAGTGTAGACAAAGAGCGAAGGGAGGGGGGGGTGATTCTGAGGTGGAGCTCAACCGACTGTTGATGCTAAAGAGAGGAAGTCAAGCAAACTCTCCCTCTCGCCATTACGCTCTCATTGCCCTCAACAACCGTCGGTGCATCATGCACAAGTCTGACCGCAGGGTCCGCACTCAGCCCGAGGCTCAGCACCAGTGTCTGGACTGGGCCGCTGGGTCAGCGCTCTGCCCACAGCGTGGCACTAGTGTCTGGACTTGGCCACCCCCTGCCAGCCACTGCCGTCTGATCGACCCGCGCTCATGGGAAACAGGCCTGCGAGCGCCAGGCAGACGGTCTGCCTGGCAGGAAAGTCTGCTTGGCCCCACTCAATTTCACCGCCGCCTAGCGAGTCACGAGTCATGAGTCGGCAGTCACATGTCGGCGGCCAGCCAACTGGAAGGAGGTTCAAAATGTCTTTGACTGCTGCTGCACCCAGTGCAGCTGAATAGCACCACCTCTCATTGAGTTCTAACCTTTTTATGTATTTGTGGATTTCCTTTTATTGCAACTCAGCTCAATGAAAGTGAGAAATGTAGGGCTGAAGGTTTTCTTTGGACAGAGTAGCGCACAGGGTCCCACATGCAGAAAGCGGGATTCTCAGAATATAGAAACATATTAATTTTTCCGCGAGCCCTGCGTCAACGCCCGCTAATTGATAGAACATCCAAATATTTGTAAGGCGATCCTAAGATTAACATGCTGGGTAGCAATTCTTTCAAACCACCCTTCATTTTATACATCCTGACTCGCTAATTAAAATCATCGCTGAACAAATACAAAGTGAAACATTTATTTTGCTAATATTTCAAAACGTGAAATAACATTTTTTCCCTCTCCCCAGTTGTGAAAACACAACTTGGGCAGACATGCTGTTACTAACTGGATATGAATCTGATAGTGCTCATTCCAGTGTATTTTCTGAACAAACTTGCCTTTTCAAACTCTCACTGCAAATTAGAAAGAATTAATTTAATGGGTCAAGCACAAGTGATGTGCAAATTCAGATCAGATTGATGACGTTTTTTTTTTCTTCCTTTAATGAGATTTATAGCACCTATGGCATCTCCGAGCCGCCTTTATGATCTCCACCACCACCACAAGTGTTATCCTGGCTGAGTAACTACAATTGACTGTAATTGCACTATTTCACTCTTTAACGAAAACCTGCCCCCATTGAATTGGTCTGTGGTTTCACACAGGTTCACACATCCCAAAAACATTGTGCTGTGTTGGTACCAGTGTGGTCCTCTACAACAAGTTCACACTTCACACTGTGAACGAAAACATCGGCGAGGCTGCAGATGGAAAAAACCTCTTTGAATGTTCTGATAATGAAACTTACACACACACATATACAGACACAAATCCAAGATTATTGTTTGAAATCATATAAATATTTGTTAAATGCATTTGAGTGGGCTTGATAGCCTTTACTAAACACAAAAGGCTTCAGTGAATGTGCTGAATACGAGAAGATGGTCTAAAGTCCACGGGATGAGATTATTTAGGGTGCGTCTGTCCACTGTACTGCTCAACAGTGCCTGATCAGCACTAAGAATAAGAGACAGATAAAACAAAGAGGGTGTATTTATTTTGTTTGTCACAAGAAAATCCAAACATATTAATCTGAAACGTGGCAGTACACGACCTAAAATGACATTTCACGACAATCAACAATACAACAATACAACAATACAAGAAACCATAAATAATATTAAACAATATGATGATTCCAAAATGGGTGGAAATGGTAATGGAAAGGTTTCAGATTAAAAATTAATGTAAAGGTTTTAAAACATATGTATGTATGTATATATATATATATATATATATATATATATATATATATATATATATATATATATGTACATTTGCCTGATCAGACTCGGTACAGTGACATGAGATTTATCAAAAAGTCTTGCAGAGACAGCAGAATAATAAGGCATATTTTGGTATTTATTTTGGTATATTATAAAGGGATATTGATTCCGGATTGCCCCTTCATTTTGGTAAACTCAAGGAGAGAGAGAGGGAGAGAGAGAGAGAGAAGAGGAGAAGAAAAGACTGTAAAGGGACCGTCAGCGCAAGAGCTTCGCCTTAAACAAAGACATGTGTTACCAAAGAGATGTCACCCTGGCCACTCCCCAGCACTGTGTAATGTAATACCCCCACACTCCCATCCGCTGAGGGGTAAGGGGGGGTGGGTGAGAGGACTGAGAGGGGGTGTTCCTTGGAAGGAAGGGTTAAGTATGTTGATCAAAGCCCAAATGTTGGAGCAGAGGACTTGTTCAGATCATCAGTGTGACCTGGGTGCATCCATCAGGACATGGGCTTCCATGTGCAGGGGCTGTGAGTTTTTTTTTTTGCTGATGGGCCTGTGGGGGGAAATGGGACTGAAAGACAAGAAAAAGAGGGGGGAAAGAGGGAAGAGGAGGAGAAGGAGGGCTGGAGGATTAAAGTCCCAACCAGCCTTTAACTTCTCCCAAACCGCACTGGAGGTGGTGTCCAATGCCCTACATATTCAAAGGCATGTACGTTAGCCTGCTTTCAGCCAGTGACACAGATGGAGACAGAAATATCCAGTGCCCAAGCTTAGCCAGCCCCTCTGATGTTGCTCTCCTGTCAGTGCTGACTGAGTCTGAGGTGGAGAAGATACTGGACGAGATCCTCCCGAACACCATCATCACCACCACATCATCTGTTTTTCTGTGAGAGCTGTCGACACAAAGCTGGGCTTCCATAGAGATTCAAGATTCAAGAACTTTTTTTGTCACATGCTCCTGCGCAATGTGCAGTGAAGTGACAACAGTGATGATGCCTACGAGAGAATCGTGCAAACAGCAAAAACAACATACACAAAACAGGCAAGAGCAGCAAAAACATTCTGAAATAACACTATAATAATACATATTTTTTTTCTTTTTGTTTTTAAGCTGTCGTTGCCAAATTGGACCCATGTCACAGATGAGTTGCCCCCCTACCCCCGCCTCGCCTCTTTACCTCCACCTCATTCCTCTTTCCACAGGCCAGTCGGAGGGAAGGATGCTGCGCTGACGAAGGCTGCTGGCTTCCACAGGATCTACTGGATCAGATCCTGGACGGCAGCCTGCACCCGCAAAACAGCAGCAGTGGAAACAACATGTAGGACGAGTGAGGCCTGCGACTAGTGCAATTCCGTCTCAAAAAAAATAAAATAAATAAAAAATCATAGATTTTGATGTAGCACTGCACGGAAAGTAGAAATACACACAGTATGTGCGCAGTATTATGTGATATTCTGAGGCTCCTTGGTTGAGCAGATCCTCTTCAAGTTAACCGTAACACTCTGAATGCCAGTTTGTTCCAAACAGCAGCTGTGGAGTGTCAAGTTCTGTGGTTCCAGCTGTGCAGCATATTGATGTTTTTTTTTCTTAATGAGAGCAGATCATTCAGATTAGAGCACAGTGAGCTGGTCTGATGCTCGATGGTTTGGACTGACCTCATTCTATTCCCTTTAGCTACGTACGCCTTGGCTCTATATTTGCTTTAAAGATGAGTTGTTGGTTGTTGTAGTTTTTTTTTTCAATTAGTCAAATGAACTGCTGCACTATAAAGAAAACTTGCATTCTGCTTCTCACTTGGCACATCGGATGGAATGTTTCCTAAATCCTCTGGATTGAGCTCATCTCATCAGAGCCATTAGGAAGCTTTTCAGAGGCTGCCTGTCTACCCAACTCCACTCGTTGAGCTGCAGTGTTGAGCTGCAGTGCTGCCCATCCAGGCTTCCAATGGTGCACTGTCTGAGCTGAGTGAATGTATATCCAATGAAAAAAAGCCTAGCTATTGTCATTTTCCTGGTTTTCTAAAATGTGAACAAAAAACAGTTTTGCTAAAACTGCCCAATGCTAATCACTTTAGTTGATTGTTATTTACTAATAGTAGCACAGAACTTTGGAAAACTTGAACCAAAAACCCAATAACAGTTGCTGTTGGAGGGTGATTAGCAAAAGTGAGTTGAAATTTGCGCTGCTCTTTTACAAGGTTAACGGGACTCTTCGACAAGGTGCAGAGTTCCCACTTTTAGAACTACGCCAAAACAAAACATGAGGGGGAAAATAGCCTCAAGGAGAAGCCGCGGCCGAGACGACCGCTGGACACTGAGGAGCTCAGGAGCACGTGTGGGCCGTCCTCGAACTCACCCGACTAAATATCTCCACACGGGCACCCACTTCACCCCAAGAAGTGCTATCCTGTACACACACACAAACACACACACACACACACATACACACACACACGCACACACACCTCGACAGATGCACAGATCTGAAGAAAAAGAAGAAGCAGAAGAAGTGCTGATTAGCACGCAATGATCTCTGGACGGTACTTTGGGTTTGCGTGAGCAATGAGAGCAGCTTAGCAGCGGCTGGTGGCCGTGGTTGGACGCAGCCCGTGGTCTCAGACTGCTGATGCCGTCCCGACTGGAGCTGTGAGGCCTGAGGGCGTCACCGCACGAGAATTAACCTCACTCATATTTTACCAGCAGCTTTCAGCCCCAGTCCAACATAAACAGGTGTGTTCACCAAATTGGGCGTCACTGCTCCTCATAGACTAATCCCTCCTGCTTTCATATATTATATGATATATTTATAGACATTCTCTCTCTCTCTCTCACACACACACACACACATGTATATACATATATATTGTTGAAGAGCAAACAAAACAGCAACACAGAGCGAGATGAGAGTGGAATTGCTTCTGTATCGTGGCCAAATAGGCATCATGATCAAACAACTCTATTTAACCTTCCTGTCGTGTTTGGGTCAAATCTGACCAATTTACAACTTAAAACACTCATAATTATTGTGCCATTTTCTATGGCGGTCAATTTTGATCGGGAACACCACAGATGTAACAAGGTCGATAAAAACACTGAAAATTCAATGAAAGAGGTCATCATCAATTTTATATGTTCAAGTGCATAGTGTGGAGGATATCATAAGGCCTTGAGGCAATCAGATGTAAATCTATGGAAGTTAAACATAATATGGTTTAACTTCCATTATATGGAAGATGGCACTGTTTAACTTCCATATAAAACACAATATCTAGGAGTGTTTTAAGTTGTAAATCGGTCAGATTTGACCTGAACACGACAGGAAGGTTAAATTGGCCTAAAAATGACAATGATAGAAAACAACATAACGGTGGTGTGTGTTGTGTCCTCTTAGCGAAGGTTCGGTGCTCAATAAACAAAAGACCAGGGCAGGGAGCTGCATTATTATGGTGCATCTTCCTTCGGCACCTGTAACACAATATCACGTATATCCCCTTGAATTAGAAGTAAATGCTGGTCGCATGACCTGGGTATAATGAGTGAAAAAGTGTCACAGGTGGAAAGAAGTGGAAGAATGGAAGTGGAAGATGAGTTTTGGACACTGGTGAAATCTGTTTGTCATTGCAAAAAAAAAGATTTTCTACTGGGTGTTGTACTTCTACGTGCCATTATTTTAAATTCACTTCCTGTTTTGATTTGCTGATTTGAAGTGCCCACAATTGTGAACAGTTCCTCCAGAAGCAGCATCAGAGTGCCCCAACTAGCAGTGAAGGCAGCAGTCAGGTGGCGTTCAGAATCCTGGGCCCACGGGGAGCTGGATGAGCCCCACGCTGCCTTGTGGTGGATGATGTCACGCGAGGCCCTGCCTTTGAATGGCCATGTGTTCCTCACCACTAATATCCAACAGATGATGAGAAGCTTCCAAATGACGCTCTTTCACCACAACAAGAGTTGTGGTGAAACAAAGTCAAAGGAAAACGGTAAAAAAAAAAAAAAAAAAAATCACGGTGATCTCAATTTTTGGGGGGCTAAAAGAAACAACTCTGCATTCTCAGCCACTGCTGAGCTGTTTTCACCCTATTGTGCGTGGCCTCTGCTATAAATGTTTTTTTTTTGTTTCAAACCCAGGTTTCAGTGTGGAGCGCCGCTAAGTGATGTTTCCTACGTGTTTGTGTCACCTTAGTGGAATCCTTCACATCCTGGAATAACAAGTGGGACTTAAGGGATTGTCCCAGTGCAATCCATCATCCATGGGACTTTTAAATACTCCTTTTCTCCAGCCCAGAGGTGAAGTCTGTAATTGAGGTGTGGAGTCTTAGAGGTAACAATCCCAACAAGCCCGTGTTCCTACTCTGGCTAATCTCAAATAGTTCAGAGGACCTCTGACTCTTTGATCCAACTGTGTCCCCTCTCACAATGTGTGTGTGTGTGTGTGTGTGTGTGTGTGTGTGTGTGTGTGTGTGTGTTTTTCTTCGTCTTCTTCTGCTTCTTCTTCCTGTCGGCCCACTGTCTCTCTCCTCTCACCCCTCAACTTAACATGTGTCTACTGTCGACCAGTAGGCCGAGCTACTGGTCGAGAAGGTTCTCTTGTTCCTCGCCGGCAACAAAACAAACAAACAAGGACTGGAGGAAGAGCGATAAACATCGGGTGTGTTTCACTTGGTTGGCTCACGCTGTGCTGCTCTTTGGCAAACGGTGGAAAATCACTGAACACAAATAAAAATAAATGTTTAACAATACCGTAAAAAGCTAAATAGAGAAACTTGTCCGACAAAATAAAGGCACATTCGGATCACACTGCAGATACTGAACCTGCTCTGCTCAGGTTTGAAAATTTATTCCTGTTTTGGTGGAAACACAACACACTTCCTGTTTCAAACTGATTCTACAGCGTTGGTGCTTCTCTTCGACATCTTAACCCTGAAAAGTGGCATGGTGGCGGTATTTGCATAAAAACACAGTTGATGTGTCGGCCAAGTTCAGTTCCAGTAATGTCATTGGTCACATGTTATCCCTGCGCTGGCCATCCCTCTCCAGCCGTGTGAATTAGACCAGAAGTGAGAGTTTCTCCCAATGAGCTAATGATCCTGACACTCAAACAATGGCTGCTGGCGGCCGCAGACTTTGTTTTTCTATCTCATATTTTTAATGACAAAATGTTTGTCAGAAACACACAGATTTATTTTTCTCAATCCACTGCCATAGTGGTGGGAGCTTATGCAGTTCCGGTCCCCAGGGCTTCAGACAACTAACAAAACACGTCTTACTTCTGCCCTGCTGCCCGCCCACAATGCTTTTCACATACAGGAGGACGAGTGGGAGCGTCTGGCTAATGAGTGAAATGGCTCAGCTCTCTTTCACACAGCTGTTTTTTTTCACACTGTAAGTGATCATGGTCGAAGTTGAAAGCTCTGCAAATTTCCAGGAAAACAAATACTTGTCATAGTTACTTTTATAAACATATTTGAAACCAATGTACAGAGTAAAAAGAGGTTATCGTGCATAAAAGCACTTTTAGAGTAGATTAACGCTGTTTTCTATAGTAAACTCTTCAGCACGTTTTGAATTAGCTGCTTCTTTCATCAAGACATTCCACCCATGTCAAAAACATCCTTACCAAAATACAACTACGCACACACTGTGTGTGTGTCTGAAAAAAAAAAACTGTTCACATCAGTCCACATTTGCGTAAAGCTCCCCTTCCCCTCTTTGGTTCACTTGAAAAAAACTGTACCAAAATAAAAAAACAGCTACAGTCTCTGGTTTTCTTTTACTGTGAATCCTAAATCATCCTTTTTGTCTTCCTGATGGTCCTGTTTTTCAACACAATGCTGCCTTCAAGGTCTGCAGCAGAACACAAACATGTCCAAACCTTGTTGACAGGTAGCTGCAGTAGCAGTTTAGACGGACCTAACAATCAGGAATGTGATAACAAGAAAAATTGGATTTTTTTTTTTTTCTAAAATGTAAAAAAAAAAAAAAAAAAAAAAGAAAAATCCCCAGAAGATGCAGTTCCAACTGGACCAGGTTCCAACTTGGTGAATAATCCTATGCAACTCTCAACATCAGATTTATTTTATGGGGTCATACTTACTCAACCTTATGGAAACAAAATGTTCTTAAATTTGTAGTTACTTCTTATTCTCTTTTTGCGCTTCTGATCACATTTCTGCTCTTGAACAGACACAAAGAGGACACTTCTTTCCATGCCGAGGAGATAATTGAAGTCTGCTCCATGCATGCCACAATCAAGACAAAGACCACAGCGTATTATGAAAATGTGCTGTGTACATAATACGTCAAAGTCAGCACAGAGCTTGATTTATTTCTGATTTTTAATGATTTATGCCTCCTAATGCATTTGCCAGTAACTATATTAAGCGTGGTTGGAATGTTTGGAAAACAGGCCCCTACATAAAGTTTGGCTTCCAGTCGGGATACCAACAATGACAAGATTTAAAGTGTGTGTTTTCCTTCAAGGAGAAAGGAATAATGAAAATAATAGCTTTGGATATTTGTTGGAACAATCAATATGGGCGACTTGGCTCCAAACTAGAACAATCTTGCACCAACATGCATTGAGCAAGAAAGTGAAGTATGAGGATTCCTTACTCCAGGGTTCACAGATTGTTTTTGTTTTTTTCTTCCGTGCTTTACAGCCCAGTGCTAATCATCTAATTGAGGGGACACCAACTTTCTGTTTTTGCATGCTTACGGTTTGGAAGACACAATCCTTTTCAAGGGGGAAATATTAGGTTGTGTATATATATATATATATATACATACATAATTTGTTTACATGACAGCTAATAATTGACACAATCATTGAAATTATTGGGTGGTAATATTAGGTAGTATTTAGGTGGTAATAGTTGGTTCTAATAACAATATCTAGACTTGTTTAAACAGTAGCTGGTGGTTGTACTTTGTCAGGAGTTCTTTCCCCTCTCACATTGGTTGTCCTCTGTCTGCGTCTTCCATGAGTGAAATATGGCATACAGAATATGGTGTTTAACTGAATTAGAAGAATGACACTAAAAGAACATTTTCAACAAAACAAGAAGAAGTCAAAGCCTCAGGAAAAATTCCCCCACTGTTAATTTAGCGCCTGTAATCTTGAATGAAATGATAGCGTCCTTGATTTCTGTCTGACAGATGAAGCTCAGCCCAAGGCAGTTAGCATAGCTTCGTGGAACAGAACAGCTAACTTCAGGTTGTGTTTTACCAGTATGTCAAGGTGACACAGCTAAAAAAAAAAAAAAAAAAAAGAGAGCTCTTTTACTGACACACAGGAATTTTCCACATATGATATCTTGGCTGCAGTTTAACTGGCCATCATATACCAGTTAGCTTAGAGCATCAGCCATGAAACAGTTGTAGTTTAAATGTGAAAAGCTAGCCTAATTACTCTACTTATTGTAACAATTATTGGAAACACTTCAAAATATTGTTAGTGACGATTCGCTAGGATTATTGGAAGGAAACAACATTCTCTGCAAGTGTCTCCAATGTCCTCCTCTTCTGACCAACTGTTCCTGATCCACGCTCAGAGCAACGTACAT
Source organism: Thamnaconus septentrionalis (assembly GCA_009823395.1). Lineage (NCBI taxonomy): Eukaryota > Metazoa > Chordata > Actinopteri > Tetraodontiformes > Monacanthidae > Thamnaconus > Thamnaconus septentrionalis. The sequence continues at coordinate 1,159,342 of CM020513.1, read as the reverse complement.
TCCAACAGAGATATATAAAGACGTTTTATTGTTTATACCAGCGTGGTTTAGATAATCAGAGTAAACTGCTGGCTCTGCTCACAACCATTCCCAGATTCATAATTATCTGAATTCTTGTAACTTTTTCCCCTATTAGGCCTCAGTGTGTCACTGTGCTTCCAGACCTCAGTTAATAGCCTGGCAAGTACAATGTTATAACAAATATCCAAACTCCCCAAACATAAAATCCAAATTGTAATAATATGAAGCATTGTGGCAAAATAAGCCAAATCTTTACTAGAAGCCAAAATCCTCCTATAGCTGTAAATCAACCGACAAAGCTAGTTGGCTTTGTGCTAAAGGACCAGTTCGCTCAACATAAAAAAGAAAGAAAGAAAAAAATAAAACACTCATTATCTTCACCCTCATGCCCATGGAAAGTTTTCTGAATTGCTAAACATTTCTGGGCTTTCAAAGTCTTTCATGATGCAGGACAAGCTGTCTATTTTGTTGTTTTTTCCCCTTTATTTTTTTATTCCCTATCTTCATCAGGTCCTTTGCTGTGAAGCACCAAAAAAAGATTTTGTGGTCAAAACCTCACCTAAGCTGGAGTGAGGAGACAGGGAAATGAATAAAACTTCTGCGAGTTCTTTCTGGAACCTTCCAATGCAAAAAAACCAAACAAAAATAAAACAGTCGGCCATGGTCAACACAACTGGACGTCTTTCAGCCAGCAGAGGGCAGAGTGCAGGTCGGCTCTTCAGCAATGAACTGCCAAACTGAGTCAAATTGGAGTTTATTTAGTTCTCATATGTTTTATCTGAATAGAAAATATCAGTGCAGCACTTGACAACACATCCAGCAATATATCAGTTCCATGTTTTAAAGACGTGAGAAGGGATCTCTGCAGCGAAAGGTTTGTTTTTTTTTTGTTGTTGATGTTTTTTCTTTTTTTGTTTTTTTTTACCTTGTTGCTGTCTAATGACGAAACTAGCAGAAGCATCTGTGTGATGCACTGATGCTTGGGGGAAATAAAGGATTGCAAAAAAACTAGGCTACAGTAAAAATAGAACAGAGGCGTCGGAATGCCAAACACACTGTAATTATTATTTTTTGCCTTGTTGCTGTCGTCAACACACCAGTAGCAATGAAAACCTTTCTCGTTAAGGAAAGAGCAGTTTATCTGGGATTCATTTCTAATAGACACACATCTTCAGTCAGTTTCTATAAAGTTTTTTTTTCTTTACACTTAGTACAAAAAAAGACATCTCTACCCGTTAGTGCTTCGTTTTAAGATACTATAACATAAATAAACCATTTATTTTTCAGTGTTCAGAACAGACAGTCCCAGTGTGACTGGAAAACAAACAGACTCCACCATCTTCCAGTTGGCAGCAGCGGCTTCCACCAGAGCTCTCCGCTCACACAGTCTTTTTGTTTTTTTCGCACTCATGCTTATAAAACGTTCTTCATATCTACCATCCTCCAGCATCGACGACCCAGCAAATCAGGGAGAGGGTAAGATTTTTTTTTTTTTTTTTTTTTTTTTTTTGGGGGTCATCATCATCTCAAGAGTGACTTTTGTTTACTAGTGGTAATAAAAAAAAAACAACAAAAATGCACGACCCCGAAGACTAAGGTCTTGACAAAATCTTTCTCTCGTGGGTGAAGAGAATAAAGTAGAAAAGATGTGTAGAGACGCTGCGACTGACTCCCAGCTGGCCCTCCGCCGCTCCCCACATCCAAGGGTTTCCCCGAGTCGTAGGAGTCCGTCCCAGATCCATTAGTCCATCAGCACGTTCACCGTGATGGTCACGGCCAAGGTCAAGGGATTCGGCGGGGGTCGGGAGGGTCGGGGGGTATTCATCTACAGATACTTAGCATTTACTTTCCGAAAAATAAAGAAAAAAACTTAGATAAGATTCTGCTGTGCAAATTGATGCTGAGAGGAGCCGCTGGGGTTCGCTCCCTCCCTCTTTTTGTTTTTTTCCTTTCATTTTTCTTTCCCCTCCGCCACCTCCTCGCGGCTACTTGCAGGTGAACACCTCCGTCCGCTCGCTGCAGGTGTTGCACTTGACAAAGCAGCACCACTGGAACTTGCAGTTGCACTGCCACACCTTGGTGTACTGGTGTGTGTTGTAGCCGCGGCCGCAGCACATCAGGTGGCAGCCGTCGCCGTGCGGCGAGGTGCGGTTGCACAGACGGCCCTGCGTGCCCACGCTGCCCGTGGCTGCGTCCTCCTCGCAGTAGTTGGGTGAGCGCTCGATGTACACCAGGTCCGTGTCCAGGGGCTTGCGGTAACCTTGCATCTGCTTCACCTTGAGATGGGTGGGCTGGCGCAGCCGACTGGCCCGCACCACCTCCACCTGCACCGCTTGGTTGTACTTGTCCTTCAGCACGTAGCCGATCTCGCGGAACTTGGGCAGTGTGGTCCAGCAGGTCTTGGTGGTGCAGGAGCCTGACACGCCGTGGCACTTGCACTCCAGTTTCATCCTCTCCTCCAGGACCTGAATGAGGAGGGTGAGGGTGGGGGAGGAGGGGGTAAAGGCACATCCAGGTAAAGTCAAATTGACCATCATCATCATAATAATAATAATAATAATAATAATAATAATAATAATAATAATCCATCCATCCATCTTCTATACCTGCTTATTCCAATTCAGGGTCACGGGGGTCTGCTGGAGCCCCGTGACCCTGAATTACCCTGAATACACCCTGAATACACCCTGGAAAAGTCGCCAGTTCATCGCAGGGCCATAATAATAATAATAATAATAATCATCATCATCATCATCATCGTCTTGCTAACACTCCAGGAAACTTCAGATGAATGTAGCACATCTAGCCCTCTGTTTGCAGTTTCCTGACAATATTTATTTTTATTTTTATTTATTTTATTTTTATTTTTTATTGCCTTATTTCTGTTAATTAATATAATTCTGTTGTCATTGGTGTTGTCTTTTGTTTGGAAGGAGAAAAAGGCCAGGAGACCATCAGGTGGTCTCAGAGGGTGGATCAAATACCTCAGTCGTCAGTTTTCTTTGTGATATCACAAGGAGCTGAATTGTATTTTCTCACACTCTCACACGAAGAGAGGAGCAAGGAAAATAAGCAGTTTTACACATCATGAGCCCTTTAGCTGTCCACCTTAGTGTCCACTTTAGTGTCCACCTTTCGTTTAAGAAACTTATAAAAGGTTCAGAAACCAAAATTGTGCTGTCTTTATTTTCTCTTCTACAGAGAGAGATCAAGAAAGAGAGAGGAGAGAGAGAGAGAGAGAGAGAGAGAAAGGCCAACAGGTCTGTTAGAGTTGCGACTCCTCCAACCAAAAGCAGGAATCTTCAACATGTTTGAAGTGGTTGTACAAGATGTCCAGTCGAGCTTCTTCCATTCCAGCTTCTTCCACTCCAGTTTCTTCCAGGCATGATGCCTTGTTTCTATCAGTCACTTGCTCTCTAGCTACCTGTGTGCTCACACTTATGTTACGTTTTTTTTTCTTCCCTCCCTCCCCCGATTTTTTTTTTTTTTTTTTTTTTAGAGACCCAACCTCTCTGTGTGACCTTGTCAAAGCCATGGTCAGATTTTCATTCCACCCTGGAAGTAGACTGAGGACCAGGACGACCGAGATGTGTCGTGAGAGGTGTGTATGTCAGAAGACACCGGGGAGAAAATCCATCAGATGAAACATTGATCTGCTGTTGATGTGTGATCAGCTGCTGCTGCTCCAGAACTTCACTGTTCCCACCAACAGTAGGCTCATGCAGGATGAAACACACCTGCTGATTCAGCAGCTGCTTAATCCGCTTCAGTCATGAAATGAGCTTTTGATTATAGTTTTCTAGTTTTCTTTTCCTTTCTTTCATTTTTTTAATAATGCCGATTTTAAGTCATTACAAAATATGGGATCAATTCAGAGGAACCTCTTCATCTGCCTGCTCCCATTAAATAACTGATTGTATTGGCAGCTGATGAGGATTCTGTCGCAGGGTGACAAAAAAAAAAAAACAAAAAAACAAACAAAAAACAAAACATAACAAGGACTAGTTTTAACTATCATCATGTACAAGAACAAAACGGTTTTCAATCCAGCAGGGCTACTCGATTGATTTAACGCTTGTCTTTTCCATTCAGACAGTTTCATGTGTGAAGTGGCCAAGAAAAAACATGTCAAACAAACCAAGGAATCAAGCCAGTGCTGCTTTAGGAGCTTCAAGAAAGAAATCCCAAAGAAAGATTTGGGCTCTCTGGTCAGCAAAGCAGAAATATATTTACTTTGGTAACATGCACCAATGTGTACTTTTACACACTTGTGAAGAGTGTGCTATTTTTGTATTTTAGAAAACACAATTTTGTTATTATTATTATTATTATTAGTAGTAGTAGTAGTATTTTTAGTATTGTTATTAATATTATTTCTGATTGTTTTTGCTGCTCTTGCTGTTCCTGTCTTGACTGTAAATTTTCTTTTTGTCTCGCGGAAGCACTGACACTCCAGCACAAGCCTGTGACAAATAAAGTTCTGCAATCTTGAATCTTGAGTCGATCAGAATCAGTTTTTGACCCCTGATGTTGAGTTGTTGAAGTGGTGCATTTGAGTGCCTTCTTACCTTGCGTCCCGCCTCGTTGTTGTGCAGGTTCATCAAGCGCCGCGGGGTCTTCTTGATCTCACGGGCATCCACGAAGCGACGCGAGAACTCAATGCCGTACTTGATGTCGGCGGAGCAGCCGCCCCACTTCCAGCCCTCCTCCTGGTTGTAGTAGCCCTGCTTCTCCCGGTCGCAGCCGCATTGGCTCAGGTTGCCCTGGCTGCAGGCCGCTGTGATGGCGTGGGCCACGCCCGCCGCCGTGATGGCATAGGTGAACGCTGCTTCCCGACTGCCTGCCGGGAGGGAGAGGGAGCTCAGTTATAGCGTCGCCTGGTGTCGGAGGGAGAAATAAAGCCAGGTGAGTCATCGGGAGGCGGGGTGTTAAAATTCATTGCCCTCAAATTCAAGTCTTGGACATATCCTCTGAAATAGCAGCTCAGAGTTGTTTAAAGGTCCAGTGTGTAAAATTTGACTTGATTTATGATTTTTATATTGGTAAAATCTTAACATACTGACCATAAATACATTAATAAAAGTGTATACGCGCAGTGCAATAAAAGTAATTTGGTTTTCTCCTCTTAGAATGATTCTCACACACACACACACACACACACACACACACACACTCTCTCTCTCTCTCTCTCTCTCTCTCTCTCACACACACACACACACACACACACACATATATAACGCACAAATATTTAACTTGTATTTTTAGTGTATTAACTTCTTACTACACATACAGATACCTCTTTCCAAGTTTGATCAAATTATGATATCTCGTGATGTCTGCTTACATTTGGTATTGAAATATTTTAGCAAGTTTTGCTTTTCCTGATGTATGTATACATTATTTTTTGGCTGACTCTGTATATTAGAATATAAATAAGGGCCTTGTTACTAGTTATTTTTTAAGGAAGCCCACCAGTGCCATACAGTGGCATAAATACCAAACACGCTGTCAGGTGGCTTCCTTAGAAAATGTCCACATTGGACCTTTAATATTCTTTCTTCTTCTTTAAAAGTCTTTGACAACTCAAAGAGTTGTTTAATTTGGCTTTATTCCACAGCTTAGCGACATGATGCAAGTCAGATTTTGGGAAAGACGTCAAGTCTGAACCAGCAGCAACATTCACAGATTAGACTTTTCGTGATTGCAGAGCCCAGCAGGAAGTAGGCAGAGTCACAGCAGCATGGCCAGTGTCACCACTGAGCCGCCACGGAGACAAATAACCTCAAAGACTAACTGTGCCACCTCGGAGAAACTCGAAGCCTCCAGTTCATCAAAGTTGGAGGGTTTCTGTTCGACTGCAGGAAGCTGGAAGTACCGAAGGAAACTGGAGGCGAGGATATGAGAGTCCTGGGCTGCCTTGGAAATCAAAACTGGGACTTTGCAGCTGGGAGATGACCACGTTCACCAAAGGCCTCCTCTGTTTGAACAAATGAACCAGAGGGGCAGAAAAACATCCCAAAAACATATCAACACTCTTCAGCCGTCAGACAAAGAGGCTGCGTTTGAAGAAGCTAACAAAACAGGTGTTCAGTCAGGGTTTGCAGCCACTTCTTCTGGTTGTCTGGTTGCTAACTACTACTACTACTACTACTACTACTACTACTAATGATAATAATAATGATAATAATAATATGTTGATGTTGAGCGTGCTGATGTTGTCCAAGGCTTCAGACACCTGGACACTCGCTACCATCTCGGTGGGTTCTGAAACGTGAAGGCTTCTGGTCGTCTTTCCTCAACTGATCCCTTGACAAATGACACAAAAGCACTGAACGTCTCCTCCATCATCCTTTTTAGCCCCTCCAATCCCCAAACCCTCTGTCAACCCCTTTCGCTTGCACCTTTACAGGAATGTGGTCACAGTTCCGACCGCAGAGTTATTGAGAGCCGGCCGGCAGGAGCACAGCAGTGTCGGAATTCCAGCGTAAGGAGCCGTGAAGGTGCTGTCCAAAGTGCTGAACTACTCCAGCAGACCACCTTCTGCTGCTGCTGCCCAGGCTGCAGGCAGTGGAAGGTCTGCAGGTCAGAGAAGACTCTGACTGGTACAACATCTACAACTCTCGCCTGCACTTTGTCATCAAAACTCTCAGCGTTTCAATTTGAAGTAAAGTTCTCTGACCTGACCTGACTGGTTAAAATAAGACTGGGTTCACTGTAAAAGTCTGGAACATCTACAGATTGCTTGAAACTTTTCAATTTTAGTTGATTGTAGCACAATGTACCAATTAAAAATTCCATGAGAAACATGCCAGATGATTAACTGGAAATCAGTTGCAAAGGCAGCCAACTACTGAATGAACTGATAAAAATAAGATAAAACAGGAGAACAAAAGCCAGATAAAATAAAATGTTTTTTTTTTAAAATGATAACATTCCCAATAGCTTGGTCAAATTTCAAACAACTACGATGCATTGCTGCCTCTGTCAAAATGGCCCAAAGTGGTCCATTGGTCTAATGGTCTAAAAAGCCTCCTCGGCTCTGAAACTGGCTGGAGGGCTTTTGCAAGCCGGCTCTCCCGTCAACTGGCAGTAATCTGGATGGGTGAGAGGCAGAAACAAGGCGGAGCACTGGCGAGAGTTTTGCAAGTCTGTAAATGTGTGTTGTGTAATATACTTTGCTGGATTTCTCGTTGCTTTTGCCTGAATGCTTTCAAGGAAACAGGCCCACTGGATCAGTTGCAGAAGAGCTGAATAACCAAAGAAAAAAAATTGGTGACATCTCTGTGTTTGTAATAAAACAGAGTTTTTATCCTAAAATGGCAAGATATGGAAAGTGGTCACAGCAATATAATATTTATCAAATGTGTGAAGACATCATTGGGAGTAATTTCTCTTTTCAAATGACATATTTTGATGTTTGTATTTAAATAATATGCCAAAGCTTTTAGACTTTGCCTGCTGAACCTCAGCAAGACCATTTCCAATAAACCAGCGCAAATGCACTTTCCACTTGTTTACGTCTGTCAACTTACAAATCCGACCATATTTTTCTTACAAATTCAGCCGCTATTTCTTAATTACCTCTAAATAAACATCTTTATTTGGCCATTTGAAAGAGTTTTTATCCAATTTCCTCCTATTTACTCAGAGGATCACTGTGACGTCTCCCAGGGGGATTTATTTTCTTTGCCCTCGCACTTCTTGGAGATGTTTTCTTTCAGAGTCACTGTTCATTTCCTACGCTGCCGCTGATGCTGCTGAGTTAATACCGCAGACACACGTTTGCCTGAACCGCTGGCCTCTGGTGTTCAGCAGTGGAGCTGTACCCCCGCCGGCTCTGTGGCCATTTGACCATCCCAAGCGTGGATGTACAAATTCAAAATTCACCATCCACTGTGAGTGGAGGTTTCTTAAAAATGCTCAGACACAGAAGTTAACGACCATGTTCCATAAATGGGACAGTATAGCTCTGTAAAAACGCATTCATGGATGAGCTGTTGATGATGAGGATGACAACGACGATCTGGCTATCTATCTACACAAGTCTCTGCCATGGGGTGTTAAATGCATTGCTTTCTTTTGTACAAATCAGTCAACTCAGCAGCCTGTTAAATCCATATTTTACTTAGAAAGTATAAACTTGCTTTCAGATCAAAATGCAGAAAGAATCAAAGGGTTTCCATATTTAAGAAGAGGACACAAAGAAAGACAGGGAGGGTAAAAGTGCTTTGTTGCCCAAAAAAAATTTCACAGTGTTATCAAAAATGAAAAGCGACTTTGTGCCGAACAAACTAAAACAACAGGAAGCCTGAATAAAAAAAGAAACAAACAAAGAAAAAGCCCAACAGTGCTGAATTTATCTAGTGACATTTCTGTACAAAACAATTTGAGAGCCACAGAAAAAAAGGAAGGAAGATCCAGCTCTGCCTGCGGAAACCTTGCGGTCGCTATAGATGTGGGGGAGAAAAAGCACCAACAGCAGTAGTAACAGCAGCAACAGCAGTAACCTCCAGGAGAAACCTCCCTGGTGTTGTCTTAGTGGCTGCCAGTGGAAAATTGGAGTGACCAGAAAAACCTCAATGAACTTGGAAACATCCAAGAGAAGAAGAATTGGTGGTGGTGGAGGAGGGGGTAAAGGGATGGAGTGGGGATGGAGAGGAGGGCAATATTAAACCAGATGTCTAATGGAGTTTTGTGGCAAGTGTCTGGCTGGGCAGAGGACGGAGTGGAGTCCTGACAGAGCAGGTCGACACTCTGTCAGGACCAGGTCTGGTTCTGGTGAGAGAGTGAAAGAGTGAGGGAGTGAGAGAGTGAGGGAGTGGGAGAGCGAGCGAATTGAGAGGGTGAGAGAGTCACTCCCGCGACGACATCACATCTTTTGCAATATCGCGCCAGTCTCGGCGTATATCGGGTAATCATGCAAAGGTATATGCAATTCTGGCAATTCTGGTCTGGCAATTCGAAAATTGTTCATTGTCCTCTGGCTTTTTCGCTCGCGGCTTGGGCACAAAATAGACCAGACGCGGAAACAATCGCTGCACGGCGCAAGCCGGCTGCGGAGGTGCGCGCCGCTTCAAGTCTGGCATGAACGACACTATCGTTCCGCGGAGATTCTCCAGTCATGAGTGCCCAACAACAAAGAACACTGGCCACCGCCAGACTCGCTTGCAGCACTCGTTGCTCTCTATTGTTTACTTCCCTGAATTCTGTCGCACTTCATCTACGCGATATCAGCGCGATGACGTCAGCAGACACGCAGCTGTGAAAGCAGAGAGGGTGCAGCTTGCCGGCGGGGGTGAGACACCGCTGGTTTTTGTCCGTGGGAAAGGGACTAAATGCCGATCGATTGAGAGTTGTCCCGCGTTCAAAACACACAGGGGTAAAATGCGGCGCGTTTTGCGGCGAGATTGCGGCTGCAATCTGAGCCATAGATGCGGGTATCCACAAAGGTTTTTGCGCTAATGATATGCAGGCGCAAACACTCCCACAAATGCGGCACCTGAAACAAGTGCGAATGTTGCGGTCTGGCAATCTGAGAGCAGTTTGCGCGAAAGGTTGTTCATGAGTGCATGTGTTTGGTTTGTGTTCATGGATGCACGGAAAAGAAAACAAAAATTTTCAGATCGTGAGCTGGCTGCCCTCGCTGCTGAAGCAAGTAGACATGCAACAAGATTAAAGCAAAAAAAAAAAATAAAAATAAATAAATAAATGAATAAAAATCCCAGTGAAAGAAAAAAATTATGGGAAAGTATTTCACTGGCAAGTCAGTGCCAAACAGCGAAACTCTGCTGCGATAAACGCGCTCCTGTGTGCGCCTGGCATTACGATGCCTCCTCCGTCTTACCAAGACTGCTGCCATAATGGAAAGAAAGTCAAGACGCAAGACGCGTTAGTCATTATATAAGAAAGACAATCACCAACACCTGAGTACCATTTGTATTTTTCATAGCCTATCTAAAATACTGGCATATATACTGTAGTCTATGTCTGTCTATATATAAGATTTGGGGAGCCATATATGTATTTCAGGCTTTTCAGACAGGAAAGTTTCACTCAGAAGCAAGAAACACTTTGACAGACAGAAGCTGCGCCTGGTTTTGACTGCGTGCGGACACGAGCGCAAACTCTTTCTGGATCTGCCGCTGTTTGAATGAGGCATATTTGTATAGAAGGGGGTGTGTCCTTTTGCGCATAATGACTCATTTAAATACATTCAAAGTCACACACAGTCTGGCTCAGCCCTGCCGCTACCTCCGCCTCCGCGCATTTTCCGCCGATTTTCACGTTTGCGTCCCCTCTGTGGATCGGAATCACAGTTTTTGGCGCTATTTACACAGATTTTCTGGTGCAAAAGCCACGCAATCACTCTCTTGACCCTCACATTAAAATGACTGCAGGGCTTTGAACAGAGCTGAGATGCCATCGTGCCTTTGGAGCGTCTGCTGAATAAGTGAGTGACAGAAAAAAAAGACCCTCGTCACCGGGACGAGATTCCTTCGAGGAGCCATCACCCAGTTTGAAGAAGCATCACCGTGCAAACATCTGTCTTTGGATCTGTGAGCAACATCGTCGCCACAGTTTGGTTCTTATACCTCAAACTTTCTGATCATGAGCAGAATCCAAAGTGAAACTTCCTGCCGAATAAAACCAGCAGGAGCCGCAGCGAGAGGCCGGCGGCGACTCATCGGGACAGACAGCAGTAAGAGCAGCCAATAAGGGGAAAGAGAGGGCAGAGCAGATGAGGGAGGGCTGGAAGACTGTAAGAACATTGGTCAGAATCTTTCCCGGGTGAGAGGAGCACACACACACACACACACACACACACACACACACACACACACAGAACCTAACAGTGCTGCTGAATGACCTCTACACAGGAGAAGCCTGTTGATGGAGCAGTGAAGGGGAAAGCTTTTTAAAGCCCTTCCCTCCCCCCAATCTCCCCAACCCCACTCCTCACCCTCTCCTTCCTCATCCTGGACATGATGCACTCACACCCCCGGGGACACAGGACGATTGGGTTGTATAAGAATTACATCTCGAAAAATGACACAAAAATACCACAAACACAATTCACACACACACACACACACACACACACACAACTGAACATTGGAGTTTTCAGGCCTGGTGTCCATGAAGCAGCACAGGGATGTCAAGTCACCGTCGGCAGTGGACAGAGAGAGAAGTGTTACCTGCTGGTGGCCACAAGCTCTTCCACTAGTGGTGGAGGTGGAGGTGGTAGTGGTAGTAGAGTGACTAGCTGACTGACTGATTCACTGACTCACTGACTCGTTCTGTCCTACTGTTTTCTCTCTTTATGTAACATTGCTATAAGCATGATAGCAGAAAAATGACACATGAAGAGTGTGTAATATTATTTTAGCAGCAGTGGGCTGGGCGTTCCTCAGTTGAGCCAGAGAGGTGACCTGCTTGCTGTGGGTCCCGATGTTTGACTGACTTGATAAGGGGCTTTGGGAAGGTGAATCTAAAACAATCATGAAAGTATTTCACGTTACCAGCATTAGACGCTGAGAAGCTGGCTAAGCTGGCTCCCAGGCACAGAAAATTGGGCTGGCAGACAGCATCTCTGATGCATCACCGCCACACCTCCACCCCTTCCGAGGTGGAGACAGTTTTTAGAGTGAATGCCATGACTTGCTAAAACAGGCACAAATCCTTCCCACCCTTTCATCCTAATAATGAGGCCCAATCAGGACCTCACCTGCTCCCGTCTGGAGAACCAGGCGCTGCATTACACTCATACATGCACACGCACACACACACACACACACACACACACACACACACACACACACACACACACACACACACACACACACCGTATAATCGCTTAGTTCATTCGAGGACTGTGTTGAGGATTTTCCTTCATTTGGATCCCATTTGACTCTGTGTTTCATCTTCAATGGAAACATATTTGCTGAGATATTTGCGGTGTATCAGCCCGGCGTGGTACCACTAAATATATCATTATCATTATCACTGTAATCAGCCAGTCGACCGCCACGCTGATAACATGTTTCCCCTGGAATTACAAAGGAAAATTCTCTTTGATTTCTTTTTTCTTTCGCTCCAAAATGACATTTTCCATCATTAAGAAAAAAAACCAAAAAAAAAAACCTTCACCCCCCCTATACACCCCCTGTGCCCTCCTGACCTGCAGGGACCCAAGCAGCAGCGGTGTGATTGTTGGCTGATGTCGTGTCCAGGCGGCTGCTGCTGTGGACATTGTGGGATTGTGTGAGACAAAGACACACTGAGATCACAGTTGATCCTCTCACATCCTGTTTCCTCCTGCGTCTAGCAGCTCCGTAGACACACACAAATCCCCCGATAAAACACACAGACAAACACACACACACACAGAGGCGTGAGGGCCACAGCCCGGGACGACCCAGTGGCTACGTCAGCAGACAGACAGTGGGTGGACGGAGGGGACGGAATGGAGGGCATGAAGGGGACAGATGGGATGGAGAAGACGTAGGGGATGGCAGGGAACAGAGGGGACAGAGGGGACAGAGGAGACGGGACAAATTGGATAAAGGGGATAGAGAGGACGGACAGGACAGAGGGCACGGGATGGAATGGGACGGAGGGGACGGATTGGATAGAGGGGATGGAGAGGACTGACAGGGCAGAGGGGATGGGATGGGATGGGACGGAGGGGACAGAGGGAATGGAATGGGACAGAGGGGATGAATGGGATGGAATGGACAGGACGTAAGGGATGGGACGGAGGAGACGGAGGGGATAGAGGGTTCGGGGGGTATGAGATGATCCTTTGCTGAGCGGTGATGACCACGGCCCACACCGCCTAGAACAAGAAGACGTCAGCACCTCCTATCTGATCTCTCTCTCACACACACACACACACACACACACACACACTGTACTTGGATCAAGCCGGATCACTGTCACCCACATGATGATGACATGATGTAAAAAACCCAAAATGAGGCCTTATAGCCGACACTGTTCCACCGTAGCACCACTCATCACTGCCACACTGTCAATCATCCTCCTGGCGGCCTCGAACGCATCACCGCCAGGTGTGCAGCTTCACCTGGCAGCTTGGCCCTGCAAGTGGGAGCTGCTGCACAAGTTGAGGGGAACTTCTCTCACTTTGTCCCACAGCATCTCAACATTTTCTTCGGTCAATAGAATCTGATGCTGTCATGTTCTGTTGTTTGTGTATTTGATTGTTGTTTGTGTTTTATTTTGATAGTCTTGTCTTCTTGTGTTTTCGAGTGCTTTACTTCCTGGTCTTGTTTTCCCCACCCTTTTTGTTGCTCCTTCATTTTTGTCACCAGTGGCTGTGTCTCAATTCAGGGTCTGCATCCTTCGAAGCATGCATTTGAAGGCCAGTTGCATCATAGCACTGCGCAAAGGCTTGTCCCAATTCCCAAAAATCCGAAGGACGCTCCAAATGCGCCCTCCAAATGCACCCTACTTTTAGCCGATTCGTAGAATACAGCGCTATTATTCTTTCGTCCTTCTGTATCCCAGGATGCCTTGCGTGCTGCTGCAAAGCATCCTGGGATCCTGGGAAGTCAGCTGAAATTAGCGGCATGTACTGGCAAAGACACAACGTTTACATTTATTCATTCATTCATTAATTTCCCATACCCGCTTCTTCCCGAGCTCAGGGTCACGGGTGTCTGCTGGAGCCTATCCCAGCTGTCTTAGGGTGAAGGCAGGGTGACACCCTGGACAAGTCACCAGTTCATCGCAGGGCCACATAGAGACAAACAACCATTCACACTCACATGCACACCTACGGACAATTTAGAGTGTTCAATTGACCTCACGTGCATGTTTTTGGATTCTGGGAGGAAGCCGGAGAACCCGGAGAGAACCCACGCAGACACAGGGAGAACATGCAAACTCCACACAGAAAGGTTCTAGGCCCGGAATCGAACCCACGACCTTCTTGCTGTGAGGCGGCAGCGTTTAACTACTGCACCAATGTGTCACCCCGTATAAATTTAAGTATTGAAATTTCACATAAAATATGAAGTTTTTACTTCTACTATTTTTACTACTTATTTGAACATCCAACGGCATCATTGGATGGCGAACCAATGGTTAGCTTGATGCTATAAAAACGTCAGTTCCAGGATTGGCCAGCAGTAAGGAACGGCGGTGTCACAACCAGGAAATACACTGAAGGCTAGACCGTCCCATGTGGTTACCGGGGTGGCGGGTTTAGTTCGTCCTTCTCGGCCGGGTCCTTCGAAGGACCCGCCTTCCGACAGAGGACGCTTCCTTCGAAGGATGCAGACCCTGAATTGAGACACAGCCAGTGTCTCGTTGTCAGTCCTGCCATTGACGGTTTTCATCAATGTTCCCATGCCCTTCATGGTTCTCGCCTGTGTTCCCCTGCCCTTGTATAAAAATAGTCCTGGTCTCCCTTTGTCTTTGTCAGATCATTGTTGTCATGTTCTGTGTATTTCTTGTTTAATTTTGAAATCTCTTTATTCTGTTGTCAGTGTCCTTAGTTTTACTTTCTGTGTTTATTTCTTGACGTCTGTCACCTGTGTCTCGTTGTCAGCCCTGCCCTTGACTGTTCTCATCTGTGTACCTCTGCCCCAGTGTATAAATAGTCCTTGGCTGTGTCTCCATTAGAGTACAGCAGCCTAATAACTATAGTCCAACTATAGTCCTAAAACTCACTAATCTTTCTCTTCCCTGTTTGTTGTTGTTGTGGCACTGCTCTGCGCTTTCGTGACGTCTGCATCAGGGCACATGCATGTTACGTAACATTTGCATTTACTTAATGTATCAACATTCGATCATTGAGACCATTTCCACATGAATGGATTTATTTTCAGCCTGTTAAGAATAAATATTTCACCATTTGTATAAAATAAATACTAAAAAAAATGATACATTATTTGACCAGTGAACGTGCAAATGTTTGGCTGAGACTGGGGTAAAATGTTCTTCATTTTTATTGGATAGTCGTAAACATTATATCTAATTGGTTTTATGTTTGTTTAATTTGACCTGACTCATTGACTATTAATTAAAATTGATAAGAAGTTTGTGGTTTGATTATATCTGTGCTTTTAATTATTTTTACAATACAATATTGCCTTTGCTAGTCAGAGTGGTTTTACATAGATATATAAGATAGATAAAATATCAAAACCGTACCATTACTGTGGAACAAAAACCGTGATGCATGCAGAACCCTGGGAAAACTCTATCTATCTATCTATCTATCTATCTATCTATCTATCTATCTATCTATCTATCTATCTATCTGTCTGAAAGAAACAGTCCAACACACATGTCAGGAAACTATCCCTCCATGATATCACAAAGGTCAGCAAATAAGTGTGCAGGAGGCTGTGAACAGAGGGAAAAAAAGCTCTCGGGTTATTGTGCGAGAAGTCCATGTGAGAAAGAAGCTCAAGTGAGTGAAAAAAAAAAAAAGTTTATTTAACACTTTTTTTTTCTTCTAATTTTTTTCTTCAAACCATTGAGCCTGTTTGCTCTGCAGGACCTGCTGTTTGACTTCCAGTTGATTTTTAACTCTCATGTCTGTTGTTTTGAAGATCACGCCGTGATTCACCAGCAGTTTGTTGACGAAAAACATCGCCAGCTCAGAATTTGCACTTCAACTTGTATTTTCTCTTAGTTTGTCAAAATGAAAAATGCAGGTCGACTGGAACCACATGGCTGGAACTTTCTTTCCCTTTCCCTTTTCTTTTCTTTTTCTTTGGATGTTCATTATTAGCCTCAGGATGAACCGGGCAGTTGTACTCGCACGCCGAAGGGATTCATTTCACCGCAGCTGACCGTCTGCTGATTCCGAGAAGGGGAAGGACGTCTGGAAATGCATTTAAAATCCACAAGTATTTTGTGTTCCTCAAACCTCACAGCAGTGAGTCGCTTCAGAGGAGAAATCTTAAGTATGTTTGAAAAGAAAAAAAAAATGGATGACAGGATTCTTTCTGCCTTCATCTTTCTCGAGTGAGCTCTCAGCGCGGATCATTCCCACAAGCTTCCCTCCTTCTTCTCCTCACTGTCAGTCGCTGCATTGGAAACTAACAGATCACTGTGGTTCTCAAATGGCTGCAGTGAGTCCGCAGCAGCTCCTCACACGTCCTTAAGGTATCAGCTCCGTGACACACAGCCAATTTTGAAGGTCCTGCTTAAAATAGAGAAATGGAAAAGAAAGAGACTAGTGTTGGTGTTGAGGCCACACAAGCTGACTAATGACATCAGCTGGCGGCGACCTACTGCTTCTGCTCCAACAAGTAAACTACACTCATCTGCGATCACCTACGCTCAACTACGATCACCTATGCTCAACTAAGATCAACTATGATCAACTACGCTCAGGTGCGTTTCAATGAACCTGCTGACTTCAAAAATCTCCCTGTCTGACTGTCTGTCTGACTGTCTCTGTCTGTCTGCCTGTCTATTCCTATACTGTGCTCATGCACTTTACGTCAGTGTTGTGTTGTTTTTATACCTTACTGAAATGTTTATATTGTCTTTATTTGTCCATTAATTGTTGCGTTTCTAACATGCTGACGAGAACTGAACAAAATGCTGTTGTGCAATTTACAATGACAAAGTCTTCTATCTATCTATCTATCTATCTAGACAGTGATTTGGCTCGGGAAGCCTCACCGTCTTGGCAGGTTGCTCTGGGACCTCCGAGGGATGGAATAATTCAGAATAATTCTGAATGATTCAGAATAATTTGAATCCAAACACACTGTTTGTTTTCCCATCATATTTTGTTTTGCAGACACTTCCTGTTGAGTTTGTCGTCGACTGAAATGTGTCCTGCAGAAAGAGACAGACGGACTTAATGGAAAAATTGAGGCTCGCCGGAGGGGAGAGGGAGCGAGCTGCGTGTTAGCCGCAAGGCAAAACAGTTGTTGTCTTGCAATTTCTTTTCTTTTTTCTTCTTAGATGAATGCCCTATTGTGTGAAATGGAGACAAATAAAACAATGTTTTGCAGTGGTTCCACCTCAGCGCGCTAATCTCCAAACAACCCGCCAGTCGCAATCCTGTGTGGTGCTGGGTGGAGAGATGGCACGGCTGCGTTGCCACCTCGCCACCGAGAAGCCTGTCAGGTAAAGTCCTATCTGCGCAGGTGCCTACGGTGGCCAGGAAGTGCAAAACAACCGCAAAAGAGAAAACACAACACAGTGCACTGAATAGCCTAATATAATCTTCAACACCACGTAGGGGACAGCGGAATAAAAACATTCTTAATAAATGTCTAATTTGTCCATAGCATGGCGTCGTTGATTAAACTAATCAACAACCAGGGGATACAGATTACAGCATAGACGGAAGATCATGTTTAGTTTCCTGGGCAAAGGTATCACTTCCGTTTTGGTTGATGTGTTGTGTTTTCTGATTTGCGGTTGTGTTTTCTGATTTGTGGTTGTTTTCTCTTTTGCGGTTGTGTTTTGCACTTCCCGGCCACCTCAGTTCAACTGCAATGAGCCAGCGAACCAGCCAGAGCCAGCGAGAGGAGAGGCAGCCTCACTCATTTCACAAGGGTGACAAACGCGCTGGGAAGTCAAAGAGAGGGGGGAGGGTTCTTTGATGCTGAGTTTGACTGCTGAAACGTGTCGCTTCGCTGGGGGTCAAGGGGTAAAGAAAGGTGTTGCTGTGAAGCTACACATAAAACAACCAAAGGCTAAACACAGTGGGGGGCACATACATACATACATACATACATACATACATACATACATACATGCATACATGCATACATATATATGTTTCAATCTTTTCCATTTTAATATAATTACTTAATATAATTACATATTCATACATATATATATATATATATACATATGTATATATATATATGTATATATATATATATATATATATATATATATATATATATATATATATATATATATATATATATATATATATATATATATATATACATATATATACATATACATATATGTACATATATGTATGTATAGTACAAGACCAAAATGTAATTTTATTATATTAAAATGGAAAAGATTAAAAGAAGATTAAGCAATGTGGGTGGTATTGTTTGTAAACATTTATGTGAGTTATTGATTTTTGTATATGTTTGACTAGGTCCATAACATTTAAGTTGCCCTGAATAGGCACTATGGCAAAACACATCCGGTTGTAATCACAGCTGTCAGGGCAGCTGCGGCTGACTCGGTGTGGCATGAGCCAGGTAATAGTATTATTTACTATTTTGTTTTTTTGTTTTTTTGTTTTTTTTGAGGGGGGTTCAGATGTGAGACGAACAAAACTTTTTGCCGCGTGATTGTCGTTATAGATGCTTGATTGTTTGACAATCACTCACTGAGCATCATCTCGTTCATGGATTTCAACCAATGCATTCCTTAGAGAGCGCAGCGAGGTACGCATTGTGTATGGATTGTTTGTTGCTATATTGTAGATGTTTTTGATGCACTGTGAAATATTTATCGGAACTGTTTGTTTGTATGTATGTGTTTAAAATAGTTTCACGGTGTTGTCAGGAGTCTACGGAGATTAATAAAGGACCTTACGCATCAGTCGACTCTCACAAATCGTCACTCCAAGGGCTGCTACAGTGAAACTCGACGCTGCACCTGGAGCTTCTGCTGTGCCGTTGCACTGCTTTCGGCATAGTCTGCGAGCCTGTCTCCTGTCTCTACGCCCATTCAGGGAGGATCGGACATTGACAGCAACTAAGGAGCAGAGGTTACAGGTGCTGTGAGACAGCGGGGATCGATTTCCTAATGAAAATAACTCTTCACCTGATTGTTCTAAAACAAATCGATTTGCTGCATGTTTAAACGGGTTGAGTCATCTTTTGATGAAATGTTTATAAAGAAAAGTTCGGGGTAAAAGTTTAATTTGAAACTTAAATAGGAGACACAGTTAAGTTCTCTCTCTCAGAGTTGACCTAATCATTCCCAGCTGTTAAAAATATTTAGATTTCTTTCTTTTTTTTGTTATTACGTTCTTTGGAAATTGACAGTGAGATTGAATGGACATTGTATGGCATTTTTATATTAAACAATTTTTAATCTATGTAATGTAAATTCAGTTGAGCATAAAATGGATGAGGCGCCACCATCAGGAGAGTTCATTGGACAAAGGGAAACAGTCAACAGGGCCCTCTAAGCAGATCTGTGTGCAAACTGCAGTTTAAGAGAAGGGGAAACAATTGCGGGATGAAACAACTAAAAAGCAACTAAAGGCCTTTCTCAAGTCTTGTCATTCATGGAAGGAAACAGCCAGAGATGTTAGATCAAAACTTAAAAATTCCATAGAGCAGCAGAGTTGGATGAAATAAACATACAAATCCAAAGTTGATATGATCATGTGACACAAAATTATGAGCTCCTTCAACGTAATTCCATAAATACCGAGGCAGAAAATGGACTCCTGTTCCACACACACAACATAAATATGCAATCTTGTAAGCCAACGACTGGAAGTAAAGGGACTTTTAAAGCTGAGGTTGAAAAGGAGAGAGTGCGAATGACTTTAAATCGTAATGACTGTTTCAGTTTTTGGTAGCTCTAACTATACTTTGTAAGTTTGGGAATGACTAGAAACTGCACGAGTCACAAATGATGGCTCAAATAAAGCAAATGCAGGCCAAAGTTGATATAGAATTAGAAGAGGAGTGAGCAAAGCTAAAGATGCTTCAAGCACAAATGGATGTTAATGCGGCTCGTGTCAGAGTATACAATCCAATGGAAGGCAATATAGATGCGGAATATGACAGTTTCTGCGGCCAGAATGGCGCCAGCTATAATTGCAAATAGACAATGCCCCACAGCCGTCCCATCACCTTCACAGCAAGACTTTTCCCAGAGTTCAACAGCCAATTTAGCTGAAGCAAGTTCTCTCACTTTGAATCGTCTGTTTGCCGATGAGCCATTAAAGTTTGTAGGTTTTAAAATGTCGTTCACAACGCTTGTTGATAAATGAGCAATCCTTGCCAGTGAAAAAATGTTGTATTTGAAAAGTTACCTGACACGAGACACACGCAAGGCTGTAGAAGGCTTCTTTTACCGGAGTTCAAAAGATGCTTCCGAAAGTGGTTGGTCTGTTTTGAAGGACAGATATGGCAATCCATTCATCGTTCAGAAGGCCTTTCGTGATGGACTCATGAAGTGGCCAGGGATTGGTCCAAATTATTTCCTTGCACTCAGAGATTTTGCTGACTTCTTACAAAGCTACGCAAAAGCCATGCCACACGTCAAAGGTCTGTCTATCTTAAATTATAGTGAAGAAAATCATAAGTTCTTAAAAAAGTTACCAGACTGGATGGTGCGTAAATGGAGCAGAATTGTTGTAAATGAACTTGATGCATCTGGAGAGTATCCTGCCTTTTAACATTTTAGTGATTTTATGCAGAAGGAGTCTCGTATAGCCTGCAATCCTGTTGCTTCTCCTTGGCTGTTTGGTTCTAGATCACATGACGACAAAGTTCCCAAGAGACTACAAGAGTCAGCTTCACGGCCTAGGCAAATGTCCAGTCTTTGCTTTCAAGTGATAAAAGAGTTATTTATCAGATTTACTTTCACTTTATCAACCCTCGCAGACCTTGAGGTCCTCCAGCGCGGGCCTTCTATTTACACCTAAAGTGAGAACAAAGATGCACGGGGAGGCGCCATTCACTTATTATGGTCCCCAAGTATGGAACAGCCTGCCGGAGAGCCTCAGGGACGCAGAGACTGTTGATGCTTTTAAAAAGAGGCTCAAGACTCATCTTTTAAGTCAGGCTTTTAACTGACTTGTTTATCTCACTTTTATTCATTTAATGCTCCAACTCTTTTAGTTTTACAGTTACATATACACATATATATATATATATATATATATATATATATATATATATATATATATATATATATATATATATGTATGTATGTATGTATGTATATGATAAAGTTATTTGGCAGTCTTACTGTTATCTTTATGTAAAATAACAACTTGGTTGCGTCGCTTCCAGTGTTGAAATTTGATGGATATCAGTCACCTGCTCTTATCTGTGGATGCAAGCTTATTGATTTTAAAATTTTCAGAAATTAAGTGTTGCCTATATAAGGCCTATATTAAGGTGATGTAATGTGTAAAGTGTAATTTTCGATGGATAGGACAAAGTGTGACATCACTGACGGTCATCATCAGAAGATAACAAAAAAGAACAAAAAACATCAGAATCTCAGGTGTTGGTGAAGTCAGACTTCAGTTTTGAGCCACCTCCAGTACAAACACACATAATTTTTGAGAGATGCGCCTGCAGCGAGGCTGCAGCAGAGATCAGCGGCTGGACGGAACAACAGCAGCGTATGATGATGTGAGACATCTGACATGAAGCACATGGGCCTCCTGACGCACGTCACGCACGGGTCAACAGGCTCCAATGTGCAACAATAAGATGGAGGCATTAACCAATGACAGCGGCGGGATCAGAGTCATCCAGGAAGCGAGCCAAACATTCTGATTAGACGACTGACCGCCACCCAAGGATTTATCTCTGATTTTTATTAATGCTCCTCAATAGACTGCACAACATTCATGTCTGTTGGCGGGGGATAATTCATGGCACATTTTCTTTCTTTTTTTTTTCTTGCGACAGACTGAAGGTACCAATCCATGCACAACAGCAGCAGATGTAATAAAAAAGGCAAAGTGGGCAAACAGTTTGGGGTCTCGCCGGGGCTTTTCCAGGCGCTGCTCTTCAATTTGTCCACTGGTGTCGGAGCCAACTCTCTCTTTAGCAGAGGAATAGAGGAACCATTGAGGGACAGACAGACGGAGGGACAAAGCTAGAAACTAGGACATTTTCATCTTTCAGTTGAACCGTTTGGGTTCCGAGTCTCTGCACTACGACCAGGAGGTTGCCGGAGGATTGAAAACACATTTTCCAGGAGTCTCTGACAGCAGGAGTGAGAAATTATTACCAAGTGAGCTGTCTGCCTTTGAGGGCGAAGCCAAGAGCCACTGGATGGAGACATCTTTAGGCTCCGTAATGCTCAATAGCATCACTATTAACGTGTAGCGCTCCCTTGGAAAAGCCACTGTAATAGCGTGGAGCTCTTCCAGAGCAGAGCGATGGCCTCCAAGAGCAGGCGGCACACAGAGAGAATGCATTAGGCCTGCAGTCGGCTGATCTTTAACTTGCTGAGAGAATGCCAACATCTGCATCCCCTCCTCCTTATCGACCCTTCCTCACCCCACCCCCCCCCCCCCATCCCAAGTCCAAGACTACGAGACTGGATTGCAGAGCGGAGGGGAAAAGGTTTAGTGCTCATAATTTAGGGGGGATTTGAATGAAAAACCTAAATTGGAGCAGAAGGAGGAGCAGCTTTTACCTCAAGACTTCATTATGATGATGATGTTGCGGGAATTTGCAGATTTGGAGAAGGGGATTGGAAAATTCTGCTGGGAGGCGGGTGGGTGGAGGGAGGCTTCCACCATTTTACACGCCACGCTTGGGAATTTAATAACGCATTCAGGCACTATTAGGCGGGGCACGGCAGTACGTTCAGGCGTGAGCAACAAGAAACCGAAACCATTACACCTCACGTCATGGTGAAATGATAACGAAGACATTATGACGACAGTGAAGGTGTCGAGACAGAACTTTCCACTTTGTGTCCAACAGAAACTTCTGCTTAACATGTGCAATAATACTGAGTGAAAGGTGTCCATACTGGGAAAAAACTTCAGCAGTTTTAGACATTATGTACATAATATCCATTTTCCACAGAGTCTACACGATAAGAACACAGGTCATTCTGAAGGCACCAGCAAGGCACAGTCATCGTGTACGTGGCCATCAAATCCAAATCATTAAATGAACAGAGCTCCAAATGCCGCTGCGGTCTTGTAATGAGTTGTGTTCAACTCCTCCCAGTAAATCATTTTCCTTTCTTACAACTGTAGGGAGGAAAAAAAAACAATTTTCTAGAAGATTTCATGAGAAGACCCCCATCTATTTTTCCCACGATGGAGCTCGCATCCAACTGCGAGAACGACAAAACATGACCTCCCTGCTCTGATGGAACACTGACTTGGATTGACAGTGGACGACAGTAGTTGGACACACTTCATGCATGTCTTGTCACGTCTCATTTAGGAGACAGAGACAAAGTCAGACCTGGTCTAACAGATCATTTAAAAATGGATCAAATATTTTCATCTCCTTTTACAATACAGTAAAGTAAAAAAAATCAAAATCAAATATGCAACAAGCAACACCACAAAACTGTGTGCATGTAATGCAACCCAAAATCAAGCCAATCTTCCTTAAATCCAAAGGGGATCTGGGAAAAACAAAAATTACAGTATAGAAAGCAGCGTTTGTTCCTGCATGATTCAAGGTCTCTTATTCAGTTAGTCATTAGTCACTCGGGGTTGCTGCAGCAACATGAGCTCCACCAGCATAACCAGCAACTCCTGATAAAAAAAATAGTAATAACAAAGAAAAACATACAGGAAAAAAAGTCAAACCCAACAAATTTGAGCAGCGGGAATTCTGTTTTCCACAAGCTGGCAAGCATGTGTAGGGTATCCTTCAGAAACGAAGGACACACAAATAGGAATAGGCTTTAAAAAAAATAGACCAGTGGAGTCATAAACCTATGATTGATTTAAATCAAATCAAAAATAAGTAGAACTTCAGTTTTAACTGTGATTGATGATCAAAACTGACCGTTGTAAAATAAACACTGCAACTATGGCGTTTGTTCAAATAAAGAGTTAACTTCGTCAACCTGTAGTTTTTACTTACAGTGTGTAAGTGACAAAAATGATTTAAAGATGATGTATTTAAAGTTTAGACTCATTCAGTTGATCCAAAGGTTGTAAAATGAAAGTCCTGACATTCATCATCGCATAAATCCAAATGATGTTCGGATGTCAAACTAATGGTGAACATGGTTTTAAAGATCCCAAAACTCTGTGTACCAGTGTTAATATCAGCCTGGAGCCTGTTTGCTTGCTGTATTTCAGGGAACTTCAGTTCAATCTTCTCTCTGGGAGACCAAGAGCGCCAACATGAAAGACATGAAAGACCCAACAAAGCATCATTAGCAAGAAGCTGACAGCCAGCATTTGGGGACTGTTAGGCTGTCAATAACCAAACATGGAAGGCTGCATCATGGTGTAGAGATATTCACTCTGAAATCTCATGAAAGAATGGAACCAAACAACTTAAGACTGCAAAAAAGCCTTACTGGAGCCAACTCAGTGAGAAATGTGATTGTTAGCAGAGACACTGGACTAAATGCACAGTCCAGCCGCGACACAGCAGCAATAAAGCATTTTCTGAATGGAAGAAAATGGATAAAAGTTTCCCGTAAAACAAAAGCAGTGGAAGAAAAAAGGGGGAGTGAAACGATGAGTCTCCGAAACAAGAGTGTTGTAAATGTAAATGTTGGTCTTTTGTTGTTTCTTGTTTTTTGAGTTCTAATACATATGTGGGCCCTCCAGCCAGCCAGCCAGCCAGTCGCATGCAGGACGCCACCAATCAACAACATATGTCTGTGTCTATTTCTTAATTTTTTTGCAATGTTGTGTGCATTTTACTACCCATTAGGGCTACAGTCCTTTAGTAGCTTTTGTTTTTTGTCTTCCCCCGACAATAACGTTTGCATTTATGTCCCTGCAGCAACGTGCACGCTGCAAGTGAGAGAGCTTGTGCGGCAGCTCCCGGGACACTGCTTGTTTACAGGCAGAAATCACAGCTGGCCATGGAATCGACTGTATGATAGGTGATTAGTGCCACAGTGACAGTTCTGTACAATAGAGTCGAGGAAACTGTGTGTGTGTGTGTGTGTGTGTGTGTGTGTGTGTGTGTGTGTGTGTGTGTGTGTGTGTGTGTGTGTGTGTGTGTGTGTGTGTGTGTGTGTGTGTGTGTGCAGCTCAGCCTTTGGCTGGGGAAGAGGAGCCATATTTCACAGGGCATAGAGGGCCATTTTCATAAGACTGAGACAACGGGACGACTTCTAAGTCATTGCTCTTCCCCGGCAATGTGCTAGCAACAGTTGTTGTTTGGCCGGTCGGCTCCCTCTTGCCACCAGACCAGCGGCGCTGATCAAAGGCCACATAGGAGCGACTGCATCCAGGCACCGTCCCAACTTTTAATTCCGCCTTGACATGTTCATTTATTCATTTTGTGACCTGCCACGAGGGAAGAAAAGTGCAACAAGGAAAACAAATATCCTCCAGTAACTCAGCCCTCAAACAAACACAACACTTTAACGATTAAACTTTAGCGCCCAGCCGAAACAATTACTATGGTTCCTTCAGCACGGATGTAAACACAATTCCAAGACACTCCTCTGCCTTTGGGGTTGGTGCACTGTTTAATCAGTCCTTTGAGGATGAGGGCATGAGGGCATATTTTGATTTCCAAATTCTATTTTTTATTATTTATTATCATTTCGTTTTTCTGACTGAAATTAAAGGCCAACACTGTGCATTGAATTTGTGCACGCTGATTTCAACATGATACCAACCAAGACCGACCTCAGTGGAATATCTTTGCTCTTTCCAGTATACGGACTTATAAATGTTAAACCAATCGTCTCCGCTTTCCTTGTTCCACATGTGAACATAATCATGTCTCAGACTTTAAACAAAGTTCAGGTACATATACACTGTCAGGTTGTAATCTCAGCAGAGTTCCAAAATTAAGAAAGAAAAATGTTTCCTCTGCCCAGACCGCAATACAACATCCAGCAACGGTTTGAAAACCAACTCTAACTTGCTTCCTAGTCATGAGACCACCACTGTCCGAGTAATGCGGTGTTGCTTAACAACTCTAGCGGTGCTCGGCAGCGACTCAACGGCCGGGGAAAAAGAAACTAGCCCAGCGCAGATCCACCAGTTTGCTCTGCAGTTAAGGGACAGAAGTCAGACTGACCTACTCGCAGCTCCTGGCCAAAGACCGTCCTCTCCCCCAACGCCGAGCAGTTCCAGCGGCCGTAGCGGAACTGGTACTGACACTCATTGATGCCCATCTGGGCGCCTTCGCCCACCACGATGATGGCGTCCGGGCGGCTCTGGCAGATGGCCCGCTGGCGCGGCGCCAGACCCGGGATCTTGTTGCAGATGATGTTGGCGCCTAGAGCCACCACCGAGGACAGGGCCCTGCAGAGGAGGAGGAGGAACACAGGTCACACAAGTCAGGGCAGACACACACACACACACAAACTCAGAACCTCACTACCACCTCCTGCTGTCTGTCTGATTCATACTTTGTATATTGCATATACTGTATATATTGCATCTATTTGCATCTATATTGCACAGTGCTGGAGTTATTGCCATCTGTACCTGCACATTCATGCATGTCACAAATCTTGAAACCTTGAAACACAGAAGACATTTGTTGGTGCCAGTCTGTCCAGGGCAGGATTCCATTTTTCCATTTTCAACAGTGATTGATATACGTTCGCACTGCCTTTGAAATGGGATGGAAGTAAATCAAAGCAAAATCCAGCACAAGACATCTAACGTCTTGTTAAAAAAAAGGGATGAGTGCAAATAAAAGATGCTGATGAAGGAAGTGTTAGCATTGTAAAGACGTTAGCAAGGTGGCAGCATTTGCTGAGGAGCTTCATGAAGCTTCATCATCCATGTTTTTCTATGTTTGATTCACATTTGCACTTTTCTGAGCCATTTCTTTAATTCCAAATTTCAAATGTGAATTTCAACTTGACAAATGAAGGGTTCTTTTATTCCCCCATATTTTCTAATGATGGCCTTTCTAAAAAAAAATATATTTGACTTTAATTTTTTCAACTTCCCAGCCAACTTTATTTCCCCAATGCCACGGCCTGATTTTGTGCAGCATAATTGGCACTTTGTGCTTTGGCGCCTCCCTCCGCTTCTCCACAATATCTCATCGCTTGATGTGATAATATTGAAGCACATGTTAAAGATTGTGCGGTGACCGCCGGGGAAACCGAAACAGATGACAGCCTGACGTTCCCCCGCAGGAACTGTTTACAGCCCTGCAACCATGTAGATACTTTCAAACATGTCATGGATGGGGAGCCATAAAACCAATGCCACGACTTTGATGTATGACATCGACCTCCAAAGACCTCCAACACAACCAAAAAATAAATAATAATAATAATAATAATAATAAAAATAATAATAATAATAAAAATCAATGCTGGCAAGGGTGTGTTTGCGCTGGAACGTGGTGGAGGAATGCGCAAGGGGAAGAGATGCTGAGAATCTAGCAATGTGTGTGGATCTTGGTTTTGCAGTGATCTCTGTGGGAGAGCCTCCAACACCCAGAACAAAGACGTGATGGAAATACATGTTTGCTTTCTGCTTCTCTCTCTCTCCCTCTCTCTCTCAAGTTTTTTTTGTTTCCCACAAAGGCAGGAAGGCAAAAAAAAAAGACATAAATTTACAAATTCAAATAGATCCCTACGTCAGCAGCAGCAGCAGACTATCTCTTTCGCAGGACCACATTCTCCTAGGTCCCGCTGGTGGAGTCAAGGGAACGCGATGCAACAAGTAAAAAAGGGAAAGTGCCAATGTGTCCGTGTGTGTGTGTGTGTTCTGTTGATTTAGCCGACCCTGTACTGGCACACACAAAAAAAAACTGCCATCACTAAGAGGAAGAGCAAGATTGTTTTCAATCACAGTGAAGCACGTTGAGATGTTAATTCCCTCTTAAGCGAGAGAGAAAACTGGGTGCAAGATGTTGTTGATTATGATGATGATGATGATGGTGGTGATGATTTGGATGGATTGAGTCAGGGAGTTGCGACTTCACAATAGGACAAAGAAAGAAAATTCCGAATTGTCTATAAGAGAATAAAGATTTGCACAGTTTGCCGTGTCTGGACTGAACAGAGTGCAGTCAACACTCCGTCCTGCTGCTCTCTCCGCTGTTAAATGGCTGTGAACCCCACCCCCCTATCTCTCTCTCTCTCTCTCTGCTGTATTTGTGGTCGTCCGTGGCAACAGCGACAGGGCAGTCAGCACTAAAGTGGCCAGTTGAACCAGCTGAACATCAGGAGCCTCTGGTGGCCTCACTATGAAGAACCTCACACTGGCTGAGAGCAGTGCTGTGCTAACAGGCACATCCACAGCACGTTCACGGCAACACATGCAAGTTTTTAAGCCTGACAACAAAACGAGGGGGCGGGGGATAAATAACTTCCCTCCCTGGGCTCCTTCTCATCTTATTCACCTGCTAATTCACAAACCATCCAAACCATCAGAAGAACACCACACAGGGAATTCCACTGCTGAGCCCTCAAATCCCCAAAATCATCAAAGTGCACAAATGCAATCCTGTTTGCTTAGTGTATAGCTACAGGGGTGGGGGCACCCACCCTGCAGGTCGGTGGCCAGCAGCAATGAGCAGCGGAGTCAGCGGACGGTTCAGAGGTGGAGATGTTGTTTGTCTGCCTGATAATTTTACGGGCGATGGTGGCGAAACGTTGCTGGCCGTGCGAGCTGATGTGAATCAACACAGCTGCAGCAGATGAAACCACTTTTCTATTGACAAAACAACAGGTGGGGTGGGGCGGGCGAGTGGTGCAGGGTGGGGGGTGGCAGCATCGCCGCTTGGGGATCTCGGAAAGGCAGAAAAGCTTGAATTTAGGAGGCCAAGTGGCCTCAGTGCGCATGAACTTCACAGAGTAACAGCTTCAACTGGGGGTCCGAGGTGGTGAAACATTCATCAATATTAATCCCGTGGTGATGTAGAACCAACTGCACAGCGCAGGAGCCTCCACAGCCTCAACATCACACTTCAACCAAATAATTTTTCAGGGAAAAAAAAAATTATACCAAGTTTAATTAATTTATTAACTTGGTACGAGCAGTGAGAAGCTGAACGGGTTCCATTCCAGCGGCTGATTTGGTCCCCGTTAGAGGCTCCCAGCCAGCAGCTCAATCACACAGAATTCTCTGAAGCTCACTGACACAACGCTCAGGACCCAGGCAGCCAGTCACCAAGACATGTATGAGACACAACTCACTGCTGAAATCAGACCCCCTCCAGTGAAGTCAATTTTATATTTTGTTTAAATATATGATTGCGTTTTCTTTAACTGCCCTCCAAAGGTGGTTAATTCCTCAAATGATGGAGTGCTGGGTATGTCTGCCCCCTTCCCCACCAAAGTACTCAAATCCTTTAATTCTGTTTTCAGACCCACAATTCAACAATTTTGTTTTACTTCTATTTGCAACTTACTGATATGGAGGCATTCCCGTTATTTTTCAATCCATATTTAACTCAGCAAAACTCTACATCCTATAGCCTGGATAGGAGGGGAGGGGGTTAGGTGGGGCAGTGGGGGGGAGGGGGGGGGTTTAGTGGTTAATGACCAAATGATGAAATGCACTGCGATAAACCAAACAAACAGCGGCTGTGTGTCATTTGAATGTGCAGCCCTCACTGAGCGTCGGCCACTTTGAACAGAGAAAACACCAGAAACCACATCTATTTCAGCACTGTGGGGTCTCCGGGCAGCCGAGGGCAGGAAGGAGGGAAGGAGGGCTCACGGCTGGGTGATTACTCTGGACTCTGTTTGGGAGGCTGGACTTGTTTATCTTCTTTGCATTACAGCAACAATCACCTGCGACGCTCGAGTGTTGTGATCTGGATCGATGACGTAACAATAAGCCTCAGAGTGAACGGAGAGAGGATCTGAGAGAGGAAGAGAAGAGGAGAGGAGAGAGGAGGAAAGGAAGAGATGAGAGGTGGTGGAGAGGAGGGGAGGAAAAGAGGAGGAGAGGAGGACAGGAAGAGAGAAGGAGAAATAGAGAAGAGGAGAAGTAGAGAGAAAGAGAGCACAGGAGGAGGAGGAGAGGGTTGAACATCTCTGCCACTCTGTGGCCAAACCCTGAACCCTTGGAGCGACATGAATATATATATATATATATATATATATATATATATATATACACACGTGACCCTGAATTGGAATAAGCGGGTATAGAAGATGAATGAATGAATGAATGAATATATATATATATATATATATATATATATATATAAATATATGTGTGTGTGTGTGTGTGTGTGTGTGTGTGTGTGTGTGTGTGTGTGTGTGTACATTTAGTTCCAGATATTGCTAGTGCCAGCAGCACCATCACCTCATCACCTCCTCCTCCTCAGCTCCTACATTAGCAGCTTTACACCCAAATTAGCACCAATTCCCACGTGGATCATTTACCTGGAGGGGCATATATATATATATATATATATATATATATATATATAGCTCGCTCAGCACGCTCCATATGTTCCTTTAGGACTTCTACTGGCTGATTCTCCGCATTGGCGCTCAACAAATCCGAAATGTAGCTACTGGCTGACCGAAAAAAACAAAAAAACAAATAAGACAAAATCATGTACATAACCCATAAGTGCTATACATGCTGGGGAGCTACGGCGTGTAGTCGAACCCGGACTCTGGACACATGCCCGATTACGCTCTGATCGGCGGTGCGTCTAATGAAATTGAGCGCGTTAATTGGCTGAGACTTACAGGTAGCTGCCGCTGGTCAGGATGAGGAAGATCTGCGGGTAGTAGACCGACAGCAGCACTCGGCGCGACGACAAGAGGTTCATCATGACATTGAGCAGATGGCCGCGTACACACTGGGTCAGACAACCCAAAAAAGAAAGAAAGAAAGAAAGAAAGAAAGAAAGAAGAAGGAGGAGGAGGAGAAGAAGAAGAAGAAGAAGAAGAAGAAGAAGAAGAAGAAGAAGAAGAAGAAGAAGAAGAAGAAGAACCCCGGCGCGCTCCTTTTAATTCCACTGGTCGTTTTATGTCCCTTTTTCCTCCGTGAAAAAAAAAAATTAAAAATAAATAAATAAAAAAACCAATAACCAAAAAAACTGTTGGTGGAGCTTCTCCTCGGCCTCGGCTCCGTCACGCAGCTCCGCGCTCCCGAGGCCGTGTGCGCGCTGAGACCGGCTGTGTCATCGCTCAGGCTGCGGCGCTGCGGGT
This sequence comes from Thamnaconus septentrionalis, assembly GCA_009823395.1. NCBI lineage: Eukaryota > Metazoa > Chordata > Actinopteri > Tetraodontiformes > Monacanthidae > Thamnaconus > Thamnaconus septentrionalis. The sequence continues at coordinate 1,128,316 of CM020513.1, read as the reverse complement.
CTCCCGAGCCGGACTGGCGCTGATGAAGAGCGCCTCTCTCCGCTCTGCGCTGCGCTCTCACAGTCCTGTCTGCCATTGGGCAGCCGGGAGACACTGCAAATCCGCCCACTTTGCCACGGCGGGACAATGGAGGAGGGGGTGAGGGAGGAGGAGGAGGGGGAGAGGGAGGGGGCGGCGATGGACACCGATCCGATCCCGGTTGGACGCGCAGCAGGTTTCATTCATCATCAGCTGCCGCCACCTCCTCCTCCTCCTGCTGCTGCTGCTGCTCCACCGCCACCCGTCCAACCAAAAATAAACAAACGTAGGCTGGCGGCGCGAGCTTCACACCATCATCACGTCTGCATGCAGTTTTTATTTTATTTTATTTATTTGCGGGGCGATCAAAGCAGTTTTTAAGGGGCAGATTGAGCAGAGTTTGGTCGTGATCTCCACTCCCACGTCTGATCTGACAACGCACATGAACCCCTGGAATGTTTTCATGCGGAGATTTTGCTGTGATGATCTCGACGCGTCGCGTCCTCTCACTTCTCCTCGTGTTTCCAGCTCCTCGCGAGACACAAATCCGTCCATGCGGCGGCTCAAATTCGAGCTCCGATGACATTCTTATTATTTCCTGCGGTCGCCCTATAATGTTTCTATAGGCGTCTCTGTGTTCTGTGGCGGGATTCGAACGTGCGTTTTTGTGGCTCCGACTGGAACACTGTATTATAATAGCTCTAATGTTACCCAGCGTTAAGGAAAACATATCTATGCATATATTAATGAGAGGAAATTGTTGCTGTTCGACTTTTAATCCCAGTGGACGGTGGTCATGCAGATTTGGTCTCTACGGCTGGGTGAGTTTTTGAGGGACTGTTATCGTTTGAGCATCGCTGCGCTCACTCAACACCTGCAGCCGCCGTGAATGAAGAGGGTGAGGTGACAGACTGAGGCTGGCTGAGCTGTCATTCCCGGGTCAGTAAACACGGCTCTCCTACCGCACACTTTTGGGGCTACTGTCACGTGATGGTGCGCACGGACCTGTAAAACTGTATGTTGGTTGTTTTTTTGTTTTGTTTTGTGTGTGTGTGTGTGTGTGTGTGTGTGTGTGTGTGTGTTTGCGCGCGCGTGTGTGATACATAAATAAAAAATAAAAAAACAAAGTGTGTGGTCTTATGTTGCAATCGATTTACTAGAAACTGTGACGTGTAACAGTTTTACTGTCCTGTTTGCTAATTGTATCAATTATCATACTTGTTTTATTATAGGGTGCAGAAAGCCAAACCTGCGCCACTAAGTCACTGATAACTGTAATTCAAAAAAGGGTGATAAATCTTGAGTGAGTGTGCACACAAGCTGTTTTGCATTCAATGCATTCCTGTGATTAAAGCCAATATTTCTAAATTCTACTCTAGTTAATTTTTTCTTTTAAATTAAAAAAAATCTGTTGCATCGACAACGCCAACAAATCCAAGCAGTAGAGTACCAAGTACCAAAAACCTGTTCCTACTTTTCTGGCCCCATCATGGGATCGATCGTGCATCAGGCGGACGTGGTTCAGGCGCAGCAAGTCCAGATTGTGTTTATGCATGAAGGTGAGGCGTTGCAAAACAGGCGTCTGGCCAGTGGAATGTGGACACGCAACTCAGGCCGCCGCTATTAATGAAGGAATGCAGGGTCGAGCTGGACCGCAGCAGAGGCAGCGGCTCAAATCCGGTTCGACGACGGAGCGGGAGTCTCACGAGGTGAACCGAACCGAACAGTACCCTGACGGTGAACTGCGACGTGTTGGCACGGGACGCGACCTGCACGCGCCCCAGCTGCACCCGTGTTTATTGAGCAGAACAGGACGGGTGTTTATAGATCATATCTGCGCAAATGCAGGTTTGTTTTTTTTTTCCACGTTTTATGGGTCGCAGGTCAGGGGGCTTGGCGACGCTTCCCTGTAAATCTGTCAAGAGTGACGCATTGGATTTCACGCAGGTTTGCGCTTGTGAGGGAAAACAGCCCGCGCATGTAATAACAGGTACTTGAAAGAAAGAAAGAAAGAAAGAAAGAAAGAAAGAAAGAAAGAAAGAGGGGGAGACTCACCCAAGTTTGAGGTAGATGAAGCCAACACACAGGAGAACGTAGAGGCTCCGCTGTCGGGGGGGTCTGTGCATGATCGTTGCCACTTTGTCCCGAGGCCATCAAAGTGTAACAAACAGTGTTCGCGCTTTTCTCTCTCTTCCTAACCCTCCCAAATGATCGCAAATCGCCCGTTTTCCGCGACGCGGAGCCCCTGCAGCCCTTCGGAAGCGTTCGAGCCCGGGGGATCCATGGCTCCGGGCGGCGCAGGTATGATGCTCTGGAGTGAAACCTGAGAGAGGGTCAGAGCTGCCAGGTGACTGGGGTGAGAGGGTTCCTTCAAGGCACTGTTCCCTCCGCCTTCATTAGCGATTCACATCTGCTGCCCCCTTGCAGACAGGTAGGAAAGGACGGCAGAAATTAAAAAAAAAAAAATAGAAATAAAGGAAAAAACCCGCTGGCCCTCCAGCACCTACTGCCTTTGCAGCCCTACTGCTCCCCAACCTCCCCCGATGTTTCTGCCCTTCAAAGACATCCTATGGCCACTGTGCTCCTCAGCAGGTAGGCTGGTGCAGGTAACAAAGAGTCTTGCACACCTCCTCCCTCCTGGGATATGAAGGGAATGGGACGGGCTTCCAAGGCTGAGCTCGACACGTGTGGCTGTTGCACTGAGAGCCAGAGTAGGAACCAAAGTGGCAAGCCCCCTCTCTCCCGCTTTTATAGGCCTGGTTCCCTGGCGAGGCTGGTGATGCTTGTTGCTTGCAACACTGGGCCATTGCCTCACTGAGTGTGGTCTTCACCACAATAGTAAAGCCCATAAACTTAAGCAGGACGGGGGTTGGCTCTCGAAGCAGTATGAATGTTTGAAGAAAAAGAAGAAGAAGAAAAGGGAAATACCATTGCATGTCTAATAATGGTTAATAGTAATGAACTGGCGTCACAAGTTTGTGCCAGTCACTGGGTCTGATCATCAAGGAAAGGAAAACACAACATCAATTCCCCCAAACAGCCCCTGCTTGACAGAGATGGATGGGATTTTTGAGCTGACGGGCAGAATGGAGAGTTAAACCCTTTGGGAGCTGCTTTTTGACAAGGAAGCCTCCCTCTAGTGGACATATAGGGTGCAGCAACGCCTGTCACTTGTGATATTCTTACTTGAAAGGCCCATCATATCTAGCATTGGAATGCAGACAGTACTCACAGGAATCATTTTTACCTATAGAATTATATTTTGAAATGATGCCTTTGCATGTTTGTTTCAGTGTTTTACATTTGTTTTGCACATTTATATCAGAATTTCAAGTTGAACAAAGTTCTGTGCTATCACGACTGGATTCCTTTGGTGTTTTGTGAAAGACCTCAGCCTTTTTATTGCTATATTATTAAATAAAAAAAAAGAAAAATGTGATGCCTCTCTAAAGAGTTTGAGATTTGGTTTTCTAAATCTAATATATATTTCTCCCATAAAAGAAGACTCCTGGAGGTCTTACTTGGCCAATTAAATATTGTGGACACTGATGAAACCCCCCCACTGCTCTACTGACTGCAGCGTCTTTTCTCTTTGATTAGTTAAAAAAAACAAAAAAACACACACACACACATTGAGAAAGGAAAAAAATCTGTGGAATTTTATTTCTTCTCCCTCTCTCTCTCCAAAATGTGTGGTTTTTAACTTCACAGTTGCAGTTTGAGAGAAACCTGAGGAATTGCCTCAGAAATAGCAAACACGGTGTAATAATGATGGCGTAAAAAATGGAATTACAGGAGAGAGCTCCGAGCCACTCAAACCCACGAGAAAGATTTTTTTTTTTTTTTTTTTTGGGGTTAGGGCTTTGTTTGGAGACACCCTGCGCTGTGGCTCCACCAGCAAAACACGGCCATCAGCATTCCACATGGATCCTAGAAATCATCCAAATTAACATGCCAGCCCAGAATGACATTAAAAGAGTTTGTGTGCGTGTGTGTGTGTGTGTGTGTGCGTGCATGCGTACGTGTGTGTGTGTGTTTGCTGTCTGCCGTCTTCCAACAGATGGTCTTGTTTGTCTTCAGCCAGCTCGCCGCCGGTGTGACGGTCCTGGTGAGTTTAATTAAAAATGTTCAGAGCCAAACATTTTTACTGCGCTAGGATTGAGAGCAAGGAGGGAGACACCGTTAACGTCAGCTTCATTTTTCGTCGGCCGTCGTCTTGGCCAGAAAAATATACAAAAAATCATTAAAATATAAAAATATATAATATATAATATCAATGCTAGCTCATTTGTCCTGGCTGGTACATTAAAAGAAGTCTGGTGACTGGCTGGTTATTTAGCTCCAGTGAATGAAGTGATGAATGCATCCATCTGGTGAATAGCTCACAAAAAACATTTTCTGAGATGAGGAGGAAGATGGAGGATGACTGGGTGAAACATAAAAGCCAACTAATCCAGTTTAGACTGGTTAGAGATCAGCCACGTTGCTTCTGAACGATGAAACGCACAACGCAATGTGATCCAACACATTTGTTTTTATCAATCATTCTCTATCAACAGGTTTTGTCCCTCATGCCTTCAAAGTGGCTGTAATCAAGCCTCTGATCAAGAAACCCAATTTGGACTCGAGTGTGCTTTCAAATTATAGGCCAATCTCGAACCTTCCGTTTCTCTCTAAGATCTTAGAAAAAGTTGTTGCTAGGCAGCTTGTGGACTTCTTGAACGACAGCAATCTATTTGAGGTTTTTCAGTCAGGCTTCAGAGTTGGACATAGCACTGAAACTGCATTGCTTAAGGGAAATAATGATCTCTTGTGTGCATCTGACCGAGGTCTTCTCTCTGTTCTGGTCCTCCTAGATCTCAGTGCAGCATTTGATACAGTTGACCACAGCATTCTTCTTAGGAGATTAGAAAATGCTATTGGCATCAAGGATCGCGCCTTGGACTGGTTTGGATCTTACTTGTCTGACCGCTTTCAGTTTGTTCATGTTCATAATCATTCATCGGAACGTAGGAGGGTTAGTCATGGTGTCCCGCAAGGATCTGTACTTGGGCCACTCCTCTTCAACATCTACATGTCACCTCTTGGTGACATCATCAGAAAGCATAACATCAGTTTCCATTCCTATGCAGATGACACACAGCTGTACTTGTCTTTTAAGGCAAATGAGGCTCATCAGTTGGCCAAATTGGCATCTTGTCTTCGTGATGTCAGAACTTGGATGACACAGAATTTCTTGTTGCTTAATACCGATAAAACTGAGGTCATTATATTTGGTTCGCGAGAGAGTAGGGACAGAGCCTTTGATGGACAGGGTGGTCTATTTGGTACTACACCCAATTCTACTGTGAGGAACCTTGGAGTCACTTTTGATCAGGACCTGACCTTTAATTCTCATATACAGAATGTGGGGAGAAGGGCGACACGGTGGCGCAGTGGTTAGCACTGCCGCCTCACAGCAAGAAGGTCATGGGTTCGATTCCGGGGCCCGGGCCTGTGACCTTTCTGTGAGGAGTTTGCATGTTCTCCCCGTGTCTGCGTGGGTTCTCTCCGGGTTCTCCGGCTTCCTCCCACAGTCCAAAAACATGCATGTGAGGTCAATTGAACATTCTAAATTGTCCGTAGGTGTGCATGTGAGTGTGAATGGTTGTTGTTTCTATGTGGCCCTGCAATGAACTGGCGACTTGTCCAGGGTGTACCCTGCCTTCGCCCTAAAACAGCTGGGATAGGCTCCAGCAGACCCCCGTGACCCTGAATAGGAATAAGCGGGTATAGAAAATGAATGAATGAATGAATGAATGAGAATGTGGGGAGGTCAGCTTTCTTCCACTTAAGAAACATTGCCAAAATTCGAGGTTTTTTGTCCTTCAAAGACGCTGAAAAAATAATCCATGCTTTTGTTACATCTAGGCTAGATTACTGTAACTCGGTACTAGCAGGATGCCCAAATTCGTCCCTTAGGACATTACAGTTAATCCAAAACTCTGCGGCACGATTGTTAACCGGAACTAGAAGGAGGCAGCATATTACTCCAATCTTAGATTCCTTGCATTGGCTGCCTGTCAAATTTAGAATTGAATTTAAGATTCTAGTTTTAACTTACAAAGCTCTTTATTCTCAGGCTCCTTCTTATATTAGGGAACTAATTGAACTTTATCATCCTCCAAGAGCCCTTCGCTCTGAGGATTCAGGTCTTTTAGTTATCCCAAAAATTTCTAGAGTTAGATCAGGAGGTAGGTGTTTCAGTTTCCTGGCACCTTTATTTTGGAATCATCTTCCAGCCTCGGTGAGGGGGGCAGACACAGTTAGTTTATTTAGGAGTAGACTTATAGATAGATTCCATCCACTGTCAGTAAAGCTGCTATAGGCTTACGCCGTGGAGGGAGATCTTTCGCTCCCGCTACAGGGATCGTTGCTCTGTGCAGAGCTTCTATCACTCTCCTCACCCAATCAATCTTTGACTCTTTTGACTCTATCTACTCTGTCCAAACTAGCTCTCATTATGCTTTGTACAGTATGCTCGATATGCATGATACTGCCGCACTATGTGTCCCCGGCAGGTGATGACCACTGCGCCAGGAGCTGGATTGTGCTGTCCTGGGGGTCTTGGTGTCATCGCTTGTCCCACCACCACACCTAGGACCTGGACTTGTCCTATCGGCAGATTGTCCATCGGGATAGGCTCTTGCCTTCCAAAGCATGGACACTTACAGCCCACACGGACAGCAGCCTTGAATTATTTCCTATTCTTTGTGTTTATATCCGTTTTGTGAATGCCTGGTTGGTGTATCTGTTTTTCACTCTGTCCTGTCTGCCACCCTGGCTCACTCTACTCCTTTCTCTCTTTCTCTGTATCTCCTCTATTTTTGTATTTCACCCCAACTACTCATAGGCAGATGATGGCCCTCTGGAGTCTGGTTCTGCCCTAGGTTTCTTCCCACAGGGGAGTTTTTCCCAGGCAATGTCGCATCTTGCTTGCTCCGGGGGCCCAGTTGGTTCTCTCTGATTATATAAAGCGCTTTGAGACGCCATTGGTTGTGATTTAGCGCTGTACAAATAAAAGTTTATTTATTATTATTTATTTATTATTTGTTTCTGCTGAGTATGACCTTCAGTTCTGTGGTTTGTGGGGATACACCGATACTCTAGTTCTCGCATTGACACGTCCACCGTCAGTTACAAATAATTTGTGCTTGTTCTTGTTCTTCTGCTTATCGCCTCATTATCTACAAGGCCACCTGATTGGTCTTGTACTTCACTAAAATCTTTTAGGACTGACTGAAAGATGTCTGAATTAAAATAAAAGAGAAAAAACCCTGAGCAAGCATGCTGCTGTGCAGGGCTACTCCTCCTCCCAGATGGTGAGAAAAAGGAAATGAAGAAAAAAGAAAAAGGAGGATCAGTCTCAAATGCTGGCAAGCGTAGGATGATATGTTGCGCCGTCTCTCTGAGTCGTATGCTTGTGACCAGGAAGGTTGAGGGTTCGGTTCCCTCTGCAGCACAGTGAGGAACCTGAGTGTTTGTGTAGGAGCTGCTTCAGCTGGAACAGTCAGAGGAGCCAGAGGCCAAAACCACCGAGGCCACCACCGCCAGGCCTCCGGGCCCCCAACAAGACTGGGGGAAAACAGCTTTGCCAGCTCTGACTGCAGGGGACGGAGGTGACGGCGGCTCCTCCAGTGGGTTTGACCCTCACTAGTCACAGCTGGTGACAGCGGAAAAAAAACAACCTGATTCATTCTCACCACACCTGCTGATACATCAGGTCATCTGTGCCCAAGCGTGTGTGTGTGTTTGTGTGTGTGTCTATACAGCCAAGGCTCGGTAGATGTTTCCTGGGCTGAATATTGAATCATGCCTTCTCAGTACTTACAAGAAGATGAGTGCCGATCTATATTTATTGTGAGCAAATAAATCATATAGGAATGGAAAAAATGTACAGCTGGAGTCTAATACACAGTGGTTTAACAGTCTAAACTGGGTGTGTATTGGTTCTAGTCTGACAGCATCTTCTTTTCATTTTGATTTCCTATGTTTGTTTGTTTTTTACTGTAGTTTAGTGTAGTTTCACATAGGTGGGATGATATACATGAAGTAGTGAGTGTGCATGGAAGACAGGAAATCCCACAGGAAAGATCCTTCAGCCACCGCAGAATGGCCACATTTGGGTTTTTTTCTGTTGCTACTCTGTGTCTGCTGTCAGTTCACCTTAATTGCGATACATCTTCTAAATTCCTCTTATTATTGTTATTATTATTATTATTATTATTATTATTATTATTATTATTATTATTATTATTATATCAGAATGTGTTTAGAAAGAATAATGTAACTTTTCAGGTTTTCAGGTTTATTTTTCTAAATGTCAAAAGCAACAAAAGAACAACTGTAAGCTGAGAGCACGCAGGGATTTAAACCAGAAATCACAACATCGTGTGTGAATCAGCATTTTAAGAAAGAAAAAAGGGAAAGCTTGTGTACGATCAGCATTCCCATTTCACTGCCGATAAGTTTCCTGCTCCGTCACGGTCGCTTCCAACTCACGCTGCAACCAAAATCAAAGTGACTGAAGGCATTTTTGCGCCCAGCCAAAACGAGAGCGGTCTAAGTGGTGTTTTTCAGGAATTAACATCAGACGCAGGAGGTGGTTAGGAAAGATTTTCTAGCTTTAGGGATCTGAGACTGGAGTCCCAGCGATGCTGCCTCGGTTCAGCCAGCAGAGACGGCAGCAGGGTGAATTAAATCCTGAAACGCAGAAACAATGACATGAAATGAAATGAAAAGAAATTAAATTGTTTTGAGAGAGAGAGAAAAAAAAACTGAATGCAACAGCAAAAGAGGCTGATGACAAACACACACACACACACATACATAAAAGCACAGCGAGTCTCCCTGGTGGGAGAGAGGAACCCAGTGTATTTACATTGACAATAAAATGTGACAGACATATGGCTACTGTCTGTTCCCCGTGGATCCTTGGCCTCTAATAGGAGGAGGTGGAAGAGGATGAGGAGGTGGAGCAGGAGGAGGAGTGGGTGGTTGGGGAGGAAGTTGAGGAGAAGGTGGAGGATGAGATGGAAGGAGGTGGAGGTGTTGTAGGGTTAGGAGGAGGAGAAGAAGGTGGAGGAGGTGGAGGATGTGAAGGTGGTGGATGAGGAGAAGCTGGAGGGGGATGAGGTGGAGGAGGAGGTGGAGGTCTAGGAAGAGACGGAGGAGGAGGTGGAGGAGGAGGTTTAGAAGGAGGCCTGAGAGGGTCCAGTTGGTTCCTCGATGAGATTTCAACTCCAAATATTAATATCATAACAAGGTGCTGGAGTCCAGAAGCAACAATCTCTACTGGATAATGGCTGTTTTGTTTTTCACAAAAAGAGCCATAAAAAGTGGGAGGGGGCAGGGCATTAATAATGCAAAAGTGACATAAAACTGTTTTTTTTTTTTTGTTATGCCAATCAGAGCAGTGCGGCCTCGACTTCCTTCCATCACTGGAGCCGTTAGAGCTGGCGTGAGCAAACTACGGCCCAGGGCCAATATGCACCCCGTTGGGCTTTTTAATCCGGCCCCAACTTGAAGAAATGAATGTAATAGTCAGTAAGTCATATAGTTGAGCTGAACAAAGAGCTGAATGCTGTGGGGCTTCAAAGACACAGATTTTGTAGGAACTTTGCTCTGGTTTCTTTTTCAATGGACATGAAAGCATATGTTTTCTACATATCCCATGATATATTTTTTTTCTCCAATGAGGTGGGTTACCAAAACACTTTGTGTATCTGCCCCCTCTGTCACATTTTAGAATCCATTGCGGCCCACCAGTCCAAAAGTTGACCCACCCACTGTGGGGACTAGCCCTGCTGATGATGGAATTGTTGTTGTTGTCTCTCCTGTGTGGCAGCTGGCCTGGGAGGGACCATCACCATGATCGGCTACACCTGCTTCCACTAGTCCACCTGTCACTGGTCCACCTGATTTCCTTCTGCTCATCTACACCTGGGCTGTGTCTCAATTCAGGGTCTGCACCCTTCGAACGGAGTGTCCTCCGTCTGAAGGAAGCGTTCTTCGAGGACCCAGCCTAGAAGGACGGACCAAACCCCGCCTCCCCGGTAACCACCCGGGACGGCCTAGCCTTCGGCGTATTTCCTCGTTGCGTCACCGACGTTCACTCCGGCTGGCCAACCCCGGAAGTGACGTTTTTATAGTATCAAGCTAACCATTGGTTAGCCATCTAACGATGCCGTTGGATGATCAAATAAGTAAAATCCTACGTTAAAAACTGGATACTTTATGTGAAATTTCAATACTTAAATTTATGTGTTGTGTCTTTACCAGTACATGGCGCTAATGTCAGCTGACTTCCCAGGATCCCACGATGCTTTGCAGCAGCACGCAAAGCATCATGGGATACACAAGTAAGTGAAGGATAGTAGCGGTGCATCCTTGGAATCGGCTAAAACGAGGGCGCATTCTGGAGTACGCATTTGGAGCGTCCTAGGGACTTTTGGGAATTGCAAGCCTAAGGTGCAGTGCTATGACGCAACTTCCTTTCAAAATGCGTACTTCAAGGATGCAGACCCTGAATTGAGACACAGCACTGGACTTAATCCTGGTCTGATTACCAGTAGGCCAAACTGCCAGTTTGGCCTACTCAACTGAGCTGTTATCCAGCTCTTCGTTTTTGGACAGACACCCTCAGTTAAACCTTGCTCACTTAAACCTTGCACCAGCCCACCCCCTCCCCTGCCTTTACAGGACAGATGCGAGTCAGTCGTGCACACGGATGCCAGCTTGTGCACGTGCACGGTCACGGTGCTCGTACACCCCCATTGGGCTGCAGCCGGAGGGAAACAGCTGGCCGCTGTTTGCAGTGCGAGAGGACCCTTCGCTCTCCCTCTATACCTCTTCCCCCTCCTCCTCTTCCTCTCCCTGACCCTCCTCCTCCTCGTGCTTAGCACAATGACCCGTGCACTGTCTGTGTTTGCACTGCGCCCAGCTCAAACAGCACTAACTTCCGTCAACCCCCTATCCCCACCCCGCTCAGGCAGTGCCTTTGTCAGAATGTACACTGGCCTCCAGAGGTTTTAGCACTGCAGCAGCATCAGGGGAAAACATCAACCAGGATTCAGAAAATGCACCTGATACATACAAACACGCTATCACACTGTTTAGTTTTTTTTGGTAGGAAATGGAGAATGTTGATGGGGTCCAATCAGGATTAGGGTCAGGTGCTGCTGCGTGTCTATAGCTGAGGGAAGATGGAGCTGCTTCGAACAATAAATTGATTTTCCAAAGTGAAAAAAAAAAGAAAAAAAATGTGCCACCACCCTCTCTCTCACTCTCTCTCAGTGTCTCAGTTAGTGTAATGCACAGTCCACTCCTTCACATTACATGCAATAAGGGCCACCTCACAAATACTTCTATTTTCCTCAGAATTTCATTATTTTGCTGATCAACTCCACATAAATCCAAGCGGCCTGATTGGGCCTCTTGAATGTTTTTGGTTGTGTTTTGTTTTTTTCTAGTATTTGACTCCGTCTCTGTGTTTGCCATTTGCTTCCCTCCATCCCTGCTGTTTATCCTCCGCTGAGGGTTTCTATACCATTGGCCCCTTGATATTTTTGGAACTGTCAGAGAGTCTTTCTATACCATTCTGACATCAAACACTGGGGGTGTAATATGTCTATGCTGTATGTGGCGCTGGTTCCTGCTAGCTGCTGGCTTGGCAGCAGCACAACGAGGCCTAATAACACAGGCCTGATTGACTGCAGTAAGAGGAGGGGGAGGAGGAGGAGGAAGAGGGTGAAGGAGGAGGCGGAGGAGAAGAAGGAGGAGGCGGAGGAAGAGCAGGGAGAGGAGAAGGAGGAGGAGGAGGTGGTAGACTGCGGTACGAAGAAACAGAGCAGAAATACTTTCTTACAATGCGGCCTGTTTTGTGAGGTCGGGGTGATGTTAGCGCGGACTGTTGTTGATGTCAGGGACCAATTAGCTCGAGCGAATTTTTCTTTTACATTGTTTGCTTTTCTCCTCGCAGCTTGAAAGCTTGGGAAATAGATGCGAGAATTCTAGGACTTATTGGATTGTTGAAAGAAAAAAATGCAAAGGTTTCGCAAGATGGAGAAGAAGAAGAAGAAAAAGAAAAAGAAGACAGTTGTTTTTCAGCCGGCAAGTGTCATAGGTCAACTTTTGGTCATCCTGGACAAACTTGAGCCCAAGGGGGAAAATAAATAAATAAATTAATAAATAAATAAACAAATAAACAAATAAATATATATATTAATGCTGGGCATCAATTAATTTTAAATTTTTTTAATCGCAATAAACTAAAAATGGCTCATTTGAAGTCTGCCAAAGACATTCAAAATAATCATAATAATAACATAAATAATGACCAGAAGTAAGTCCTTGAGGACGGGTTTCTGTTTATTATTCAAAATAAACATGCATAGTAGGCAAGTTTGCTGGGGCGACATGTAACCATCTGACAATTTGACACACAGGTCTGTCTCATGTGGACAAAGTTCTTTCATGAACTACCTGGAATGACCAACAGAGGGTGCAACAACACCATGCAACGGCATCCATGTCAGCAGGCGTCTGATGTACACGTGTTCCGACCAGCACATTGTTTAGTGAGTGTCTTTGAGTGTGTTAGTGCGTGTTTAATGTTCCTTTGGTGTTGCACATCATGTTTCAGTGCGTTTACATGCAGAGTTTAATTGGAGTAAGCAATAATTCGGTATTCTCGTCCAATCGGAGTTCTCACCTTGTCCCCATATACATGCAGCTGAGAAATTTGAATTATTGACGGGAACGTGTCCTCCTCCCAACACTAGGGGGTGGAGTGAGTCTTTTCAGCTGGTCAGCTGCTTTCGGTTGACATATTACATCATTACGATATGTATGATAGTACATAATGTACTTGTTACTAACTTTGCAGATAAGGTGTACCCTATTTCTCGTGCTCATGGTGATTTTAAAAGGCAGACAAGAATATCGTATGCTGTTGGAGGGCTACAACAACAGAATGTCTTCAATGCTACGCTTTGTGCTATCGCTATTGACCCGAAACTCGTTCTTGTTGGATGCGGGTTCGGAGCACAGACTGGTGGGAGAGGGTCGTACTGAAGGAGTTTTCGGACACGGAATGAAAAGACAATTTCCGAATGATGCGCAGATTATTCGACAAACTTTGTGGACTGATGAAACCGTGGAGGAAGCTTGTGCCGCTGCACACCGGTTCCAGCAGAAAAACAGTGAATTTACCAAAATAAAAACAAATCACAAAAACATCTGTTTGGTGTGCTTTTATTTACAAAGTCAAAATTCTTTTAACTTACAAAAAATGTGAACAAAAAGGTAGAAATATAAATACGAATGAATACGTATTTGTTCAGGGGTGCGCGCAGAGCCGCAGCCCTGCATTTTGCTGCGCTACCTTTTTAAAAAGGTCTTCATTGCGCGTTTTCCATCCATCCATGTATTTTAATATGTCCATCTCTTTTAGAAGAGAAAGCATCAGCCCAATCTCATCCTCTCTCCAAAAGTGAACATTCTTATTCACATTTGTCATGTTGTTTCTCCGATCTTTCGCGCCGTCTGTTTTGTCAGACGATGTAGTTCTGCGGTCATGAGTCGCGAGAGGGAGGCATGACGCGTGTGCACACGCATTGTCCAGTTAATAGTCCGACTGAGGCGTATACATGGCAGAGAAATTCGAATTCCAATCGCATTATCTTGGTGTCTCAGTCGGAGTTCTCCGATTCCAATCGGAGTTCTCAAACTCTGATCATAATCGGACTAAGGTGTTTCATGCACGTGATTTCTCCGATCATAATCGGAATAAGGCAATAATTTGAATTTCTCTAGTGCCATGTAAACGCACTGAGTGTTGACTCTGTTTGAGTTAGCCCCCGGCTGATGTTGGGGTGTGTTCCAACAAGTTCAAGCTACAAAATAAAAGGTCACATAAATGTGACGCACCAAAGACGAGATCTGCGTAACGAGTGGTTCCTCCGTCGAATCGCCACATTATGTAGACCCAGCTCCCAGACCCAACTTTGAGAATAGATTAACGGCAAGAATTTTTTTTATCACACGATAAGAGTCTCGCAGTAACGCAGCACGTCGTTAACGGCGCAGTATTTATATGTGTATATATATATGTGTGTGTGTGTGTGTGTATCATGTTCTTAGCGCCCAGCAAGGGTCCTTCCGTTTGATCCATAGCCATTGGCTGCCTCTTTCAACTGCTTCAGAAACTGCTCTGACAGTCTGCCGCAGAGCCTGTCCATGGATTCCAAGTTCTTTCAGTAACTTGATGGTAGAAGAAGCCACAAATCCCCTGCATCCAACTTCAACTGGGAAAACTTTTACATTCCACCCATTTTGAGTTGCGTCTGCTGCCAGCTCTGTTTATCGCAACTTATTGCGTTCATGGGCCTCCTCAACAGAGTTCTCCCACGGGACTGTGAGTTCTATTATGTACACAGCTCTTTGCGCTGGGGACCAGATTACCACATCTGGCCTAAGGTTGGTCGAGGCAATTTCAGGTGGAAAACTGAGTTGCTGGCCAATATCTACAAGCATCTTCCAGTCCCAGCCCATGGCTAGATGTCCAGTTTCTGGCTTTGTAGGAGTCTTTCTGGGCTTTTTCTGTCCTTCCCGGATGAACGTTGTTTTCAACGGATTGCTTTGCCCTGGGGGTAAGGAGTTGGTTGCTGTCCTCTTGATCTCAACTGCAGCAGCCAAGCTCTTGAGGACTTGATTGTGCCTCCAGGTGTATCGGCCTTGTGTGAGGCTGGTCTTGCAACCAGTCAGGATATGCCTGAGAGTTGCTGGAGCTGGACAGAGGGGGCAGGTTGGATCCTCTCCATACCACTGATGCAGGTTTTTTGGCGATGGAAGCACATCATACACAGATCTTATTATGAAGCTGATGTGGCTTTCTTCCATTTGCCAAAGCTCACTCCAGTTGATCTTTCTCCTCTCAAGGCCTTCCCATTACATCCATTGCCCCCGTTTAGCAAGAGAGACAGCCTTCGTGCTTCTCGCAGTCTCCTCCTGCCTGCGCACTTCATCGACCACCAGCTTCCTCCGCTCAGATGGTGTTGCCTTGCGCCAAGATGGTTTGCTCGCTGCCAGACCAAAGCCTCCTCTTCCAAGCTGGGTATGTCCCATAATGTCTTGGTGTCTCAGGGCAGCTTTAGCTTGCTCCATAGCTTCAGATGGTGTCCATTTCTGTCCAGTTAGTACTGGAGGTGCAGCGTTGCTGACGGTCTGGTATTTTGAGTCCTTCAGTGTCATCTGCAGTCTTACTTCAGCGCACTTGTACTCCTCCGTTAGACTTGTGATGGGCAACTCCAAGACCCCTTTGCTGTAGAGTCCAGTGCTGCTTAGACATCGTGGGACGCCAAGCCATTTCTTCACGTATGATGTAATGGTTCGCTCCATCTTCTCCACAGTTGTAAGTGGGACCTCATACATGGTAAGTGGCCACATTACCCTTGGGAGAAGTCCAAACTGAAGGCATCAAAGCTTGAGCTTCCCACGCAACAGAGTCTTATTAATCCTCTCCAATTCGTTGGCGATGTCCTGCCGTAACTCCTGCACTTGATCTTCATCCTTGAGGCTCGCACCGTACCATCTACTGAGGCTTTTGACCGGAAGTTCAGAGACTGTTGGAATCAGGTCATCTCCAGTGCAAAGCCTCACATCTTTAAGCTGTCCCTTGACTATGGAGAGGCTTCGAGATTTGCCTGGCTTGATTTTCATCCGGGCCCACTTGATGTTCTCCTGCAGTTTTGAGAGTAGACGCCTGGTGCATGCAGCAGTTGTGGTCAGTGTGGTCATGTTGTCCATGTACGCTCGGATAGGTGGGAGTCGGAGCCCGTTCTTAGTTCGCTCGCCACCCACCATCCACCATATATATATATATATGTGTGTGTGTGTGTGTGTGTGTGTGTGTGTGTGTGTGTACCATTGAAATGTGTTACAACACAGCAAAAAATATATTTGTTTTAAATGTAGCAGCTTTTTCAAGTCACATCATTTTCCTGAAAGTTTCACATTGCATAAATAGAAAAATTAATATTTTAATTTGATGCAAACTTCTTTTTTTATTTTTTTTATTTTTTTACTTTATTTCTTGAACTACTGTGTGTCTCTGGGTTTGCAGAGATCTGTCCAGAAATGAGAAGCCCATCGTGTACTGTTCTGTTAATCTGCCCTCTGTGATGTCACAAAGAGGCAGGGGTGGACTGGCACCAATGAACGGCCCTGGCATTTTTCTATAAGGAGCGGCCCATTTCAGACGGGGGAGTGGGAGACACACACATATTTATAGTGTCCCCTGCTGTGAGGGGCGGTCCTGTAGCAGTATAGAAGCAGGCCAGCAGGTGGCAGTAGCCCTACATTCACCGTTGTCACCGGTACCGCGTCCGCGACTGATTCAAAACCTGGCCGGCCCAAATGTGCGTCGGCCCAACAGGAATTGTCCGGTACGCCCAATGGCCAATCCACCCCTGCAAAGAGGACAAATGCCTCTTGCAAAGTAGTAAAATGAATTTGCTGAATTTAGACCAGTGGTTCTCAACCAGTGGACCCACATCATCATTTTCCTCATCATGAAGTCGCCAACCAAATTCATTCTACAAAAATAAAAACGCTCACCCACTTTCTATCATGTCGAGTAAACAAATCTCTCTCGGGCTGTGTCTCAATTCAGGGTCCGCATCCTTCGAAGGAACCGTCCTCCGAAGACTGGGACAGTCTAGCCTTCTGCGTATTTCCTGGTTGCATCACCACCGTTCCCTAATGCTGGCCAACCTCGGAAGTGACGTAGCATCAAGCTAACCATTGGTTCGCCATCCAACCATGGCGTTGGATGTTCAAATAAGTAAAAACTCTCCGGTAAAAATGTAATATTTTATGTGAAATTTGAATACTAAATTTCTACGTCGTGTCTTTGCCAGTAGATGCCACCATTTCAACTGACTTCCCAGGATCCCAGGATGCTTAGCAGCAGCACACAAAGCATCATGGGATACAGAAGGATGCAAAGGATAGTAGCGGGCATCCTTCGAATCAGCTAGTAGTAGGGCGAATTTCAAGGGCACATTTGGAGCGTCCTTCGAATTTTAGTGAATTGAGACAAGCTTTCGCGCAGTGCTACAGTATGACGCAACTGGCCTTCAAATGCATGCTCCGCTTGCAGTCTTCCCAGTTCTCCATACATCTTACCAGTTAATTGGTATTTTCTACTCCTGCATCCTCTTTGAGAACATCCATGTATGTCTGGATGGGACGATGGCACGATTCCGATACCCGTGTACTGGTTCCCATAGCACCAATTTCCGGCCTGGCAGTTCATGATGTCTCTGACAGTGTCCAGCTAGTCACTAGAATGCCATACACTCTCCATGCTATTCAGGGCATGCCAAGCAAGCGCTTTCCTAACCTTAAGGTCTTGCTCAGTTGAGTTGACCCATGAGACCAGGTATTTGAAGTCCCTAACTTTCTTCAGCACAGTATCGCCCCATGTTGTCACAGGTGGATACTCTGGAATGATGTTAAGCGATGAACTCGGTTTTCTTGGCAATTAGCCCAAAGCCAAACTTGGCACACTCCAACTCCACTCTATTCAGGAGTTCCTGAGCTTGTTCCACATTGTCAGAGAGCAGGCTGATGTCATCTGCATAGTCCAGGTCTGTCAGTGATACTGCGGGGCGTATTTCCTTGGCGTCAGCGTGAAGCCAAGATCCTGCTCACGTCCACTGATGGCATTCCTAAACACATAATCCAGGACTATGATAAAGAGGAAGGGGGCGAGGGTGTCCCCTTGCATTACCCCAGACAGGATGCAAAACTCCTCACTGTTAGCGTCCGGGGTCACCACCTTGGCCCTTGTCCCTGCGTACATGGTCTCAACTGCTTATTGTAGGTTGGGAGGACACCATAGGCCTTCAGAATCTTTATCATTGTCTTTACCAAGACATTTTGGTTCTCCCTCAGGTGAGGGTCGATGGTGTGCCGTATTCCTATTCAGTATCACTCGGTATGGTACAGCTCAGTTGATTACTGCCTGAGTGTGGGCGGAGTTACGGCTGCACGGCGGCCCGAAGGTCCCTGGATGCTTTTGGTGCCTTCCGTGTCCCCGGAACCATAGAATTTACTTTTTGTATTGACCGTGTTTTTGTCTTGTTTTTTTGCAAGACATTTTAATAGGGATTAGAATGATGTTGTTTAATACTGTTGACTTGTATCAAAACACTGTCCTAGCAGAGAAAATGTAGACGCTGAAACGATCACTTGCGTCTCAAAGTTGTGTATTATTAGACAAGAATATCCGCACAACTTACGTCCACACAAAAAAGCTCTATTCAACCGGTTTTAACACACTAGCAGGGTTAAAATCGCTATAAGGAGCGAAGCGTAAGAGGCAGAATCGCTGCCTCTTAAGTTTCGTTGCTGGTGAATACAACACGCAAGCAGAACACGGAGTTACCGGTGGTGGCTAACAGTTTATCAGCACGATTCAGTGGCTGTACTTTGCAAATAGTCGTAAAACTAAAGTTGCTTGAGGCCACAATACACTCAGAGACATCCTGCATGTTGTCAAATATTGCCGTGGCCGACTATTATCTCGTTGTCCACCGGCCGAATCGAGGCCGTCTCCCTCCCGTTGCCCACCAGGCCGGTGGGCCATCACATCCACATTTGGCTGAACAAACCTCCAACATTTTATCTGTTCCTTCCACTCTGACTGTTGTTGGTGCTTCGGTAGTCGCTGGACAGTCATTCGGCAGTTTTTTTTATTACTCCCAACACCGTTTTGCTGTACTGCAGCCAGCGACTGCGAAACCAGGAAGATTTTTTAATTGTGTATCACTCCGTCCAACCAGCTCTCTTTGAGCTTTTTCTTTGGCCACCAAGAACAAAAATGTCTGCAGCTCTTCGTTCGCCAATGGTACAGTTTCATAAGCATTTAAATTTTTAATACGTGAAAATGTAGAAATCCACAAGCGGGGCATTTAAAAATTGTGTTGTTTTTTTTTTGTGAAAGACTCCTACTCTTTCGTCAAAGCTCTTACCCAATCAATGCCAAGCTCTGTGCTACGTCATCACTATGGTTCCTGGTCAGCACACATGGAACCCCAAGGAAGCAGGTATCAAAATGGTAACCCTTGGAGCTGTGTAGGGTGTCCTGTGGAAACCGTTACTAACTGAGCTGTACCCTCCCGAGCTGACCAAGTAACCAGTAGAAACACGCCCAAACTTTCTCAGATGATCTGCGCGTTATTTGGAAATGTCTTCAAAACTCTTTCATTACCGTTGTGTTTTCTACTTCTATTTATCAACACAATAAAAGGAGTCAGTTGATGCGTTTCATTAATGAAGCTCCATACACCACAATTTCAAACCTTCTCCCACCAGTCAGAACCCGTATGCACCAAGAACGAGAGGTCCGGATCACTGGCAACGATGGCGTTGGATGTTCAAATAAGCAAAAACCTTCCGGTAAGAATATAATATTTTATGTCAAATTTCAATCCTTAAATTTCTACGTCGTGTCTTTGACAGTACATGCCGCTAATTTCAGCTGACTTCCCAGGATCCCAGGATGCTTAGCAGCTACACGCAAAGCATCATGGGATACCGAAGGACGCGAAGGATAATAGCGGTGTATCCTTGGAATCGGCTAAAAGTAGAGCGCATTTCGAGGGGAGTGTCCTTCAGATGTTTGGGAATTGGGTTAGCCTTCGCGCAGTGCTATGACGCAACTGGCCTTTAAATGCATGCTTCGAAGGATACAGATCCTGAATTGAGACACAGCCAGAGTGTCCGTGGAGCTCCAAACACCAGAGGTCAAAGGGCACCATGCTGTGTTTAGGGCCATCCCATCCGTCGTTGAGGGCTCTCGCCTTCCTACTTCCTGCACCTCGGCCAGCTGAGGGACGGGATTCATGGTGAGCAGTCGCTGAAATACGATGAAGACGGTGAAAACGATGAAGACAATGAAGGCCTCGCTACTGAGAACGGAGTTACTACTTCAGCCAGCCAATGGCACCAACAAAATGTTTTCTGTCAGACTGTAAAACCCAGTTATAAACCTAAACTGCACAGACATTGAAGTCTTTCCATGTGGTTTCATTCTTGCTGCGGACAACATAATAGCGCTATAAAGGCACTGAAATAGGGTTTTTTTCATATTCAGAAGAATTTTAACGGCACGGCATTTTAATCTGTCATTTTAATCTGTGGATGTTGCTCAGTTTTTCTTTTCTGAAAGCAGTCATGGAATTCATTCAACACAAAATAAAACAATAGTGGCTTCTCCATTTGCCTCACGTTGCACTTTTTAGGTTTTTCCTTACTCTCCACATCATTTATTTGTTTGTGTTCAAATGGTCCATCTCAAGCCCAATTCACACCAGAAACGTCAGCAGAGCGTACATGTCGACGCAGTGAAACACGGCCATTAAAGTCAATGAGCAGGTTCACACCAGGCGCAGTGCATCTACGTTTCAGAAGTGTCCCAGATGCAGTGAAACGCGACCCGCTGGAAAAGAACGCCGCAGTTTATTTTTTGACGCTTGACGCGTCCCTACTGCGTCAATCGCAGCAGGTAGGATCGTTCAGACAGGAAGTCAATGGTGTAAAAACACGGTGGATCCGGTTGATTTTCATCATAATATAGAATGTGCTGGATTTTGTTTTATATGTGCTGTATTTTACTGTGAAACAGAAATGTGACGCATCGGCTTCAACACTGTTCAGTTTGGCCGTCAAACAATAAACTTTTCACTTTGAATCTGAAACTATGTTGAGCAAAATGCATGTATACTTTAAATACCTGCATTTTGTATGATGCCAGCAGTTCGTTTTTTTATTTTTTTATTTTTATTTTTATACACATCGATACTTCGAGACACTGTTGGGACGGACGAAAGAGTTTGGTTTCACTGTTGTTTTCTTTAAATACATGCCAAACTGCCTGGGCTGTCCTCGCGTGAACAGGTTGAGCCACTGCGCGAGACGCTCTGCTCGTAATACGCGTCCTGTGTGAGAGGGTACTGGAGCGAAGCAGAGCGTCTAAGCTTACACTTTGCTTGCGCTTCTGGTGTGAATTAGGGGTCAGTGTCTCCCAGAGCCAGTATTGCTCCCTGGAACAGCAGCTCCACCAGCAGATTAGGACTTTTCCACTGACCAGTTTGCTGAGGTTGTAATCTTGCACCCCAAAGACTGAAGATTTCCCGTTCAGCCCAGGAAATGGCTTCAACACAACTTACTGGAACCTGCTGGAATGTCCAGCAAATGGCCTTTGGCTCCTGTTTGACGAAAACGAGCTCCGACAATGCAGCAGATAGCAAATGCTCATTTTATTCAACCAGCATGGACAATAAATTTGTTTTCCCTTTATCTTCACTTTGGTCAAAAAGAATGAGCTGGCACCACACGCTCCATGATGGATAAATCATCCACAACCAAGTGATTACTATTGAGGGATGTGTGTGCGCTGAATGGCTGCTAGGATTCTGGCACTGGGGCTTCAACGGGCTGCTGTCATTATAAACCCAGCCCTGTGTGTGTGTGTTTATGTGTGTGTGCACTGGCGGAGCGTTGGGGGGGGCTGAGTGGGCGGTTGCCCCTGGGCCTTGGAAGAAATAGGGGCCCGTCGCCGAGGCAGCCGGCTCCGCCGGGAGGCAACTGATATCGTAGCAGCTATCTTATACCGTCCCTCCGATGGCGCGACTCATGCGCTGTGCTGTTGACGTGACCAAACCACTCCATCCAGATACGGGGGTGGACAGTCAGTCACCTACCATTTGGGGCCCCTGTAACCTATTGTTTTGGGGCCACTATCAGGCCCTTGGAATCTTCCTAACTTATCCAACATATACGGCATACCAGGTAAAAACGTCATCACCCGCTGTCCCTCGACACTGTCCGTCTGACGGACAATATTAACGTCATTATTAATCGCCTGTTAACAGACAAGATAACGGCAAAAGAATGGGCGGGAGCAGTTATAAACACAAAGTGGAGCGACAGAACGCAAAAAAAAAGAAAAAAGGGAGCAAGGAAAACCCAACTGCCCAAGCTTGCCCGACCCCAACCACTGGTAAGCTGCCAACAGCGTTACCCGCATCAATGTTCCGTCCCGTTTTGAATCAATAAAGGACGGGGTTTCTCCCGTATTTCTGAGTTGTCTTGAACGTAACTTTATTTTCAACGGAAACTCACGTTCATTTCCAGAGAGTTTGTGTTCAAAACCGTAATCTACGTAGCTGCAGGCAATACCATATTGCAACCCATTCACAGCAACTGCGCTCTGGCTGCGTAGCTTGCATAGCATAGGCTATTAGTCAGGATCGCTTGTAAACGAAAATGGCTGAGGCTCCTCTCGCTTATGAGGAGTGAGCTCTTGATCACTCTCAATTTTAAGCAGTCCTGTTCAAAGTTTTACTGCAATGTTCTGAATGAGAAACAGCTACTCAGTGTTACAATAAGTGAGAAGAAGCACACCTGAAAAAGGAAGTAACACAGTGAAAAAAGAGAGGGCTTTTAAAAAATTAACATGAAGTCATGTGTGGTAGCACAAACAGCATCACTATCCTGAGTTGTACCTATTTTTTATTTTATTTGTATTTGCTTTATTTATCTATTTCCTTTGTGAAAGCCATCCATCATGCACTTTATTGATTGCTATATTGATATTAGGGCTTTTGAAGTAAACTCCATTTCATTGCACTATTTATTTATTGATTTATTTATTTATTTAACGCGTGATGACCGCCTGGTTCACACCGCAGGCGGAAGCGCCGCGAAGGTTGCGCGCAAGCCGCAGCCCTGCTGTTCAGGGTGGGTTCACACCGGCCGCCGAAGCGGCAGGAATAGCCGCGGAACGGAGCCCGCTTCCTTTCGCCGCCCTTGTTAACCAATGCCATCGTTCATGCCAAACTTGAAGCGCCGCGCACCTCTGCGGCCGGCTCGCGCCATGCAGCAATCGTCTGGTCTATTTTGTACACGAGCCGTGAGCGATCCCCGTCAAGATAGACAGGAAATCACTCAAAGAAACACGAGATAATCCGGTTGATTTTCAAAATAAATTACCGCGATTCACAAATGCGATCATGGCTTGAGAATACCTCAAGGTTTGAGGTTTTGTTTTTGTAGAGTATCTGTACATTATGAGTATACAGTATACTGGACCGTATAAGTATGTAATAGTTTTGGAATCTTCCAATGAAAATAAAAATAGAATATTTCCACAAAGGAATTATTATTATCCTCTCCAATTTTTCCTACAGCAGGGATCGGCAACCTTTACCACTCAAAGAGCCATTTGGACCCGTTTTGAAGACGGCTTCGGGTAATCTCTCTTTTTTTCAACTGCTTTTCTTAACACGGTTGTTTTTTGTTTTTTTTCAAAAAACAAATGTCCTCCCCTTGTAAACTGAGGGATTGTAGAAACTCCTACAGGAAGAAGCTGAGGCACAACTCCAACAAAACAACATGCGTGATGTGTTGAATGGAATGAGGGAGATAACAGGTTGTGGTGGAAGAGGTCGACAGACATCCGGCAACAAAGGGCGTGTTCTCATTGCCTCGCCGCGCCTCGCCACGGTTCGATTGTGTTTTCATGGCCCCCGGATCACGAGAGCGTGGGTGGAGTCGACGCGGTAAAGCGGGACAATGTTTTCGACTGCATTATTTCTGTGCGATACACAACAGCGCAGCGATGGACAAAGTAGAGGTTGTTTCATACCTGATGCTCGGTCTGTGGTTGCTTTTCTGTTAAAGAAAGAACAGTTTTCCTCACTGAAGTCACAGTTGATAATTTATGCGGTCAACATTTATCATTTATTGTTTCGTTTTCTGGGAGAGTAAAGGTGTAGTTCCACCTTTATATTTTCACCAAAAGTAAACACGAGACAGATACAACGGGAAATAGCATTTATTTAAAAACAAACAAACAGAAAAACAGTCAGTAAACACGCCTCCTTATTTGAAATAGCTGCCCTAGCAAGCCAAGGACGACTTTGTTAAATGCCGCGTGTTCGAGGCTTCCTCGCAGCGAAGAGCCACGTCCTCTCGACGAATCCGTTTTTTCTCTCGTCTCAAGACTCCTCGGATTCCCTAGCTTAACGCGCCTCACGCAGGATCAACTCGATTTGTTCTGAGCGCTTCGCCATTTGCCGCTCGTCGTTTTCGCGAATATGGTTGAACACACTCACGACGTCGAGGGCATTCGCGGTTCGCCTGCCTCTCCCCAAAAGACAAAGTAAACATGTATTGAAAAAGCTGTTTTCAAAAAATGTAAACACATATAAATATATTTGTACACCATCAATAGTAGCTACTTGTATTCACGGTAAAATGTACCTGACACGGAAGTTCCGTGTCAAAGGAGTTGGCATCGATGTCCGAACATCGATGAGGACACTGAGCCAATCCAGTGCCCTGCTCGTTGCTACGTCACCACTAAACTCGCTTCGTCTCGCTTGGACCCTGGGGGATTGAGGTACCAAAAGAGCACCCCCTACAACCGTGTAGCGGCCAGTGCGAACACCCTACAACCGTACCGTGGCGAGGCGAGGCGAGGCAATGAGAACGCCCCCAAAGAGAGGGCCAACGAGCTCAACACCTACTTTAACAGGTTTAGTTCTCTGCCCTCTCCAGTCCCACCTACGCCTCCTCCTGTCCCCCTCACCATCCCATTGTCTCCTTCACTCCCCCAATCCCCCCTTCAATCCCCTGAAGTGAGTCCACTGGACCTGACCCCCCCACCAACACTGTTCATAACACCTCCAACTCAACCCACCACACCTCCCCCAATTGACACTAACGCCACACCCTCTTCACTGACTTTTACAACAACTTAGGTGAGAAGACAGCTGGAGAGACTTAACCAACGGAAGTCAGTGGGCCCTGATGGCATCAGCCCCCAAATCCTGAGGACCTGTGCCAGCCAGCTCGCTACTGTTCTTCAGTATATCTTCAACCTGAGGCTCAGCCTGGAGAGGGTGCCACTACTCTGGAAGACCTCCTGCCTGGTTCCAGTGCCCAAGAAGTCAACTCCATCTGACCTAAGGGACTTCCATCCGGTTGCCCTCTCCTCTCATGTGATGAAGGTACTGGAGAGGTTGGTGCTTGGCTGCCTTAGGCCGCGGGTGAGCTCGTCCCAGGATCCCCTACAGTTTGCCTACCAGCCTCGTCTGGGGGTGGATAATGCTGTCATCTATCTGCTGCAGCGGTCTCACTCTCACCTGGATGGTGGTGGAGAGGATTGTAAGAATCACATTCTTTGATTTCTCCAGTGCCTTCAACACTATCCAGCCCCTTGTACTTGGTGAGGAGCTGCGGCGGATGGGGGTTGGCTCGTCCACTGTCTCCTGGATTACTGATTACCTGACAGGTAGGCCACAGTATGTCCTCCTGAACCGTGTCCTGTCTGATGTGGTGGTGAGTGGTACAGGAGCCCCACAAGGTACGGTGCTGTCTACTTTCCTGTTCACCTTGTACACCAGTGACTTCCAGTACAACACAGAATCATGCTATCTCCAGAAGTTTTCGGATGACTCTGCAGTTGTTGGATGTATAAATGGTGGACAGGAAGAGGAGTACAGAGGGCTGGTGGATAGATTTGTGGAGTGGACTGGGGACAATCACCTGCTGCTTAATGTGGAAAAGAACAGGGAGATGGTGATTGACTTCAGGAGAAAGGGAACAACTCCGAGGCCCCTGCGCATCCTGGACAGGGATGTTGAGGTGGTTGAGGAGTACAAGTACCTGGGAGTGACCATTGACAACCAACTGAACTGGAGGGCCAACAACACAGCTGTGTACAAGAAGGGTTGCAGTAGACTCTACTTCCTCAGGAAACTGAGATCCTTCAATGTGTGCAGCAAGATGCTGGAGATCTTCTATCAGTCTGTCATGGCCAGCACCCTCTTCTCCTCTGTGGTCTGTTGGGGAGGCAGCCTCTCAGCCAGTGACACCAGCAGACTGAACAAACTGATTAGGAAAGCTGGCTCGGTCATCGGCTGCAGACAGGAGACCTTGGTGGTGGAGAGGAGGATGCTGAACAAACTGTTATCCATTATGGACAACCAGGACCACCCTCTCCACCACATACTGGATAGACAGTGGTGCGTCTTCTCCAAGAGACTGAGACAGCTGCGTTGTCTGAAGGAGTTAGTTTCTAGAGTTATGTCAGGAGGTAGGTGTTTCAGTTTCCTGGCACCTTTATTTTAGAATCATCTTCCAGCCTCGGTGAGGGGGGCAGACACAGTTAGTTTATTTAGGAGTAGACTTAAGACTTTCCCTTTTCTTAAAGCTTATAGTTAGATTCCATCCACTGTCAGTTAAGCTGCTATAGGCGTACACTGTGGAGGGAGATCTTTCGCTCCCGTTACAGGGATCGTTGCTCTGTGCAGGCAGAGCCTCTATCACTCTCCTCACCCAATCAATCTTTGACTCTATCTACTCTGTCCAAACTAGCTCTCATTATGCTTTTTACTGTATGCTCGATATGCATGATACTGCCGCAGTCTCTGTGTCCCCGGCAGGTGATGACCACTGCGCCAGGAGCTGGATTGTTCTGTCCTGGGGGTCTTGGTGTCATCGCTTCATCCCACCACCACGCCTAGGACCTGGACTTGTCCTATCGGCAGATTGTCCATCGAGATAGGCTCTTGCCTTCCAAAGCATGGACACTTACATTCCACATGGACAGCAGCCTTGAATTTCTTTTTCTATTTTTTGTGTCTATATCCATTTTGTGAATGCCTGGTTGGTGTATCTGTTTTTCACTCTGTCCTGTCTGCCACCCTGGCTCACTCTGCTCCTTTCTCTCTTTCTCTGTATCTGCTCTATTTTTGTATTTCACCCCAACTACTCATAGGCAGATGATGGCCCTCTGGAGTCTGGTTCTGCCCTAGGTTTCTTCCCACAGGGGAGTTTTTCCCAGCCACTGTTGCATCTTGCTTGCTCCGGGGGCCCGGTTGGTTCTCTCTGATTGTATAAAGCGCTTTGAGACGCCATTGGTTGTGATTTAGCGCTGTACAAATAAAAGTTTATTATTATATTATTATTATATAAGGAACGCTTCAGGAGATCCTTCCTATCAAGAGCCATCACTCTCTATAACTCTTCCTTGCTGTGTGACAGAAAACATTCTGGGCTTTATTCCTGGACTCAATGGCAAATATGCACTAATGGTTGAAAACCTTGCTTATCCCTGCCTCTGCACATTTTAACTGTATTTTTTTGTGCATAGATTGACTTGTGTGTTTTTGTAGCTACTTCTTCACGACTGTTTTTGATAACTGCTTGACTTGTTTTTTGAGTGCTGCAACTGTGTGGTTTCCCAATTTGGGATTAATAAAGTAAATCTATCTATCTATTTATCTATCTTGTAAACGTGGCCGTAAAAATGGATAAAATGTATTTCCATGTTAATAGGTTGTTGGTGGTGTATTTTTTTTTTTTCAATGTCAAAGGGAGCCACTGCAGAGGCACAGAAGAGCCGCATACGGCTCCGGAGCCGCGGATTGCCGACCCCTGTCCTAGAGTATAAGAAACACAATAAATATCTTGTTAAGTTGAAATTAATTTTTAAGTTAACTCAGGTCACTATGCGATTAATCGCAATTAAAAATTTTACTCGACTGACAGCCCTAATTGATATCAATCCATATTGATATATTGTTGAGTAAAAATATGTTTAATTAAAATATTAAAAAAAAAATACAATTTAAACATTCAACTTATTTCTCAGCTTATAGAGGGTTTTCATGGCGCGTCATTAAGGCGTCATCGGTCCGGAAGTCGCCATTTTGGAGGTACTCCGTACCACAACAAAGCCAAAGCCAAAGTCCTGGGGAAGATCCCGAACATCATCAAGAAAAATGGTTAATGATTGCCGCTTCTTCGGTTGTACCAATAGGTCAGACCGAGAAAAACATTTGGAATACTATAGACTTCCAAAAGTTATAAAAAACCAGGGAGAGGAATGCCAAAAATTATCAGAGGAACAGAGGCGCTTGTGGTTAGCAAAGCTTAACCAAGATCTACGAGAAAAAATCTGGACAACATCCGGATTTGTTCGGCACATTTCTTGTCGGGTAAGTGAAACAGAGTGCAACAGTTCAAAACAAATTTTCTTTTGTAATGATAATTATATTTTGATAGTAAATACTGTCAAGCACTTTGTCAGGACATTAGCTATTCTAATTGTGGTATATAAATGAAGCTGACGTTGATATATTATAATTCATATCAAGCTCATTCATGACTTCATATGTTTCTTTGATCATTCTTAAAAGTTGAGCTAAAATGTGTTGCACAGTTTCCTACATTTCAAATGCATGGGGAGGAAGAGTTAGGGACAAATACATAACAGAAAACTGGCTTTTTGGAAAAAATACTTCCTGGTGATCTAGTCCTTGCTGACCAGGGTTTTAATATTCAGGCCACTTTAGCTTGTAGGATGGCTCATGTAAAAATTCCAGCCTTCCCTCGTGGAAAGTCACAGTTGGCTCCTGTTGACTTAGAAACCACAAGGAAAATTGCCCACGTCAGGATTCATGTTGAGCGTGTAATTGGCTGTGTGTTTCAGAAATATACTATTTTGGAGGGGGTATTGCCGATTGATTTCTTTATGTGCAAAAACAGTGATGGTTATTGTACCATAGATAAGATTGGACTTGTTTGTTGTGCTCTGGTGGACCTTTGTCCATCAGTAGTTGACTTTGATTAAAGTGTATTTTTATATGAACCTTGGCAGTAAAAGTATCCAATAATGTCAATAATGTCAATTTCAAGATTGTGTCTATACAAGCCTAAAGTGTCCAGCCTAAAATTATCAATACATGATTGTTAATTTACTGTCATTAAGTCATTGTTTTGGAAGAGAACATACAGCATATCACTATCATCAGAGCACATATTTACATATAACACTTATCACACTTTTAGCTATACATATACATGCAAGTTAAACATTATACTATAGTGTAATAAACTAAAGTCACAGTGAACATAACTTTGTATGTAACTTGAGTAGAAGTAGAAGAGGTTTACAAAAATCTCTGTAACTTTAAATCAAATGTCAAAAATATTAAAGAACATGTCACATTTTCAAAAACAAACACACAACTGCACAACAATCTAATTATAAATAATTTAACATACACTAAAATTGTCTGAAGAGCAAAACTTCACAGCAGCCAACCAAAATAATTCTAATTTTTTTGTTTTGTTTTTTACTTTGGGGGTTTCTTTCCTTTTTTGCATAAACTGAGGTAGCTTTTGGCACTGAGGACAAACTAAGTAGTTGACTATATCAGGATATGTGAGTGAAGGAAGAATGGCCAGGTCGTCGTGGGTCCAGGAGGAGGGAGCCAACTGGTACGGATCTGCACCACCAATAAACCGTAGCTTCTCGAAATGTCGGGCTTTCTCTTGTGATCCAAGTCCTTCCCGATTTTCCTTTGCATCTTGAATGCGTTTGCTTTTGTGTCATTTTGACATGGCTATACGCGCTTTAACTGTTTAAAAAAAAAACACACACAAGTCGCCACTGCTTTCAGTACAGTTGTTTACACTGAGTATCTCCAATATGGCAGCGCAGCGAGGGTACCGCCCAAGTCGTGACGTCGGTGAAAACCCTCTATTTCTAATGTCAATTGGCAATTGACAACCATATACTTTTTTCAACGCCCCACCCCTGGGCCCGCTCTGACTTGTTCCGCCACTGTGTGTGTGTGTGTGTGTGTGTGTGCGTGCGTGCGTGCGTGCGTGTGTGTGTTAATTGTAACATTTAATTTCTTTTCATTTCATGTCATTGTTTCTGCGTTTCAGGATTTAATTCACCCTGCTGCCGTTTCTGCTGGCAGAACCGAGGCAGCATCGCTGGGACTCCAGTCTCAGAACTCTCAAGCCGAAGAATGTAAAAAGCAAGAATCTATTCATGTGATGTGTGTGTTGCTGCACGGATCGGCTTCTGTCTATGTTGCAGTAGAGTCATTCAGTCAAAATCAGCAGTGATGGTTTGCTTTTTCTGCCGTGTGGGAAAAAATTAAAAATAAATAAATCTTCGTTGGCGGAGTCCCTGCTGAAGGAACTGGTTTGCACAAAGGGTGAAGCAGCACCCTCGACATTCCAGTAGATGGAGACAAATCCAAAAAATACTTGCAGCCTGGAGCGGCTGCAATTTATTTGTATGTGAAACATTTCTTTTGCGTGTAAATATATATTGTTGGATTTTGTATGTTCTCATATTAGTTTGTTTTATGATTTTATTTTGAAGCTAATCAGCCAGTGGGGGTAACATGATCCACTAACGCCAATAAGGTGTATGAGCGCGTTTTGTTGTTCTCTGTTGTGTAATGGGATGTTTCGATACCGAAAAAGCAGAGCTCTGTCCACGAAAGTTTTCATGTGATATATATAATAAAGAAAATTTATGAGTTAAGAAAGAAACGGTATCAAGTATTTCCTCCAACTATGGACGAGCTGTGAGTTCCAGCACACACACACACACATATATATATATATATATATATATATATATATATATATATATATATATATATATATATATATATATATATATATATATATATATAGTGGTTCTTCGTATATATATATATATATATACGAGAACCACTCAAATTAACGTCACCTTTTATTGTGTGATTTGACTCGTTGGAACACGCCCCAACATGGCGGCAGCCGGGGGCTAACTTAAAACGAATAAACTTTCATTCATGGTTCAACCCAGGCGACGAACAAAGCATGACGTGCAACACCAACAGAACATTAACCATGCACAAGCACACTCACAAACACTCGCACACTTGCAGTTTAACCACAATCATTAACGCAACGCCCCAACATAATTCCCCCATAATGCTTTGTGGCTTGAGGGGAACATCCCGCTCTCCACAGCCGCCACATAGCCCCCACCTGAGGGGTCAGTCGTCCCCGACGGCCCAATCATCCAACACATAGTCCCCGAGGTGCACCGGTGGCCTGCGCCGACGGGCAGGTCGACCAGGTGTTGAAGGCCAGGATTGAGGATGCCCCGAACTATCTTGAGCGACCCCGCCGCAGTCTCCCTCATCAGCCATACTCGGAGCACGAGGACGGTAGGGGCGACCCGGTCCTGGTGCAGCACCACCATGCGTCCCCGCCCCGGCATGCGGACTCTATAAACCAATCTCGGAGAGGCGGCCCATGACTTCACCAGGTCCCTGCCAGTGGCTCTGGAGCTTAGGGGAAAGCCCCTTCTTGTGGATGGGGCTGAACACCCAAACCTTGTCCCCTGGCTTGAAGGCCTGGCCCCCGCACCGAGTGTCGTAGGCCCGCTTCTGCCGCATCCCGGCGTTGGACTGCACCTCTCGGGCATAGTCATGGACCACTTGCAGGCGATCCCTCAGCCGCCGGAAGTAGTCCAGCTCTCTGCCCCCAGCGATGTCGGGCTCGGGAGGGGCACCAAACACCAAATCTACAGGTGTCCGCAGCTCCCGGCGAACATGAGGGCGGCAGGCGTGCACTGGCTTGATTCCTGAACAGCAGTGCGGTAGGACATCAGGACCAGGGGCAAGTGGCGATCCCAGTCCCGCTGGTGTCGGTTGGTGAGGATGGCAAGCTGGGTGGCAAGCGTACGGTTGAACCGCTCCACCAGACCGTCGCTCTGGGGATGTAGAGGCGTTGTCCTAGTCTTGTTCACCCCCAGTCGTCGACAGACCTCACCAAAGATCTGGGACTCGAAGTTACGCCCCTGGTCACTGTGGAGTTCAGCAGGGGCCCCGAAACGGGTGAACATTTCTCCCACCAGCCTTTCCGCCGTTGTGGTCGCACTTTGATCCGGCACCGCATATGCCTTGGGCCACTTTGTGAAATAATCCATGGCCACGAGGACATAGCGGTTGCCAGACTCTGTGACCGGGAAAGGGCCCAGAATGTCCACCCCCACTCGCTCCATTGGGGCCCCCACCAGATACTGCTGCAACGGGGCATGGGAGCGTTGTGACAGTCCTTTCCGCGCCGTGCAGGTGTCACAGCAGTGCACATGTAATTCCACATCTTGCCGGCAGTTTGGCCAGTAGAACCGCTGTCTGAGGCGATGCAAGGTCTTAGCATTTCCATAGTGCCCAGTCCTCACCGACCTTGGACTACTTGGAGGACCTGAGTACGGAGCGTATGCGGCACCAGCAGTTGCAGGAGGTCTGCTCCCCGACCCGGGGCCTACCACCTCCTGTACACCACACCACCATGGAGCTCGAAGTTGCCCCATTGAGAGTGGTAGGCCTTGACTTCAGGTCCAAGCGCGGACACCTCCTTCCACTCAGGGCGCTGGCCTGCCACCAGCCACTGTCTCACTTGCAACAGGGTGTTGTCTGCTTCCTGCTGCTGCTTCAGTTGCTCAACTGACAGCGGAAGCCAACCCTCTGTGTCCGGGGCAAGGTGGGTGGTTGCAACCATCGGGGCTGCATGGTTGCGCTCCTCTTGCCTCCTGCAGTGTCGGCACTCCTCCAGAGCACAAGGACGACGTGAGAGGGCGTCAGCATTGCCATGGTGCTTGCCTGCGCCAGGACAACTGCCAACAGCTCCCGCCGGGTCACACAATAGTTCCTCTCTGTTCAACTCAGGGCACGGCTGAAGTAGGCCACAGCCCTATCGCTGCCCTCCCCTCCCTGGGAAAGCACGGCCCCGACACCAACATTGCTGGCGTCCATATCCACAATGAAGGGTTGCTGAATGTCGGGATAGGCCAGGACTGGGGCTTGGGTGAGGGCTGACTTAAGTTGATTGAAAGCCGCGGTTCAAGTGTGGTCCCACTCGAACTGGCGGCCCTGGTCGGTCAACCGGTGGAGTGGGCTGGCAATCGTTGCGAAGCTCTTGACGAAACAGCGGTAGTATGACGCCAGGCCCAGGAAATTGCGCAACTCGTTGACAGTGGTTGGGACTGGCCAATCTTGAACAGCCGACACCTTGGCTGGATTCGTAGAGATGCCTTGGCCGCTGATGATATGGCCCAGGAACTTGGTTTCTCTTGCCAGCAGTTGGCACTTCGCAGGATTCAGACGCAGTCCAGCCTGTCTGATGTTTGCAAACACCTCTCGCAGGTTGAACAGGGCCTTGTCGAAGTTGTTTGCGTGGACCAGCACATCAGCCAGCACCCTCTCCATCAGCAGCTGAAACGTTGCTGGTGCATTGCAGAGGCCGAATGGCATGACACGGAACTGCCACAGTCCCTGTCCGGTAGTAAAGACAGTCTTCGGCCTGGCCTCTGTGTCCAGTTCTACCTGCCAGTAGCCACTGTGCAGGTCTAAGGAACTGAACCAGCTGGATCCGACGAGATGTGTTGCACACATGGACGATAAGAAGAAGGTCCAGGCGTACTTGTGTGTTTTCACAGTTTATTTTTATCTTCTAACTTCTGCTACCTGTCGTGCACACCGGCATTAGCTTAGCAACATCTTCTCCAATCGGCGATCGGAACCCCGAGCCGCGTCAGGACCCCCCCGTCTTCTACAGGTGTCCTACAGGTGCCCGTGTGCAACAGTCAGGACCCCCCCTGTCTACTACAGGTGTCCTACAGGTGCCCATGTGCAATACACAAATATTCGATTCCACGCCAAAGCCTATTCTCTATCATTGCCGGTGAAACAAAAACACGACAGTAATTGGAAATAATAATGAAATAAGAACAAATCAAATGAAATCATTAAGTACTGTCCATAATAAAAACTATGGGGCCCACAGATGGTCAAGGGCATCATCAATTCGAGGAAGCGGGTCGGAATCCTTTCGAGTGACTGCGTCAATAGTGCGCACAGAACCGCCACCTGCCATTCTTCCTCGTCACCAGCACCACCGGGGCCGCCCACGGGCTAGTAGAGGGCTCAATCACTCCAGCTGGTAGCATCTCCTGTACCATCTCATCCATCACTTGTCGTTTGTTGAGACTAAGGCGATGGGGGCGGAGGCGGATGGGCTGGGCAGAGCCGGTGTCGTTTGAGTGTTGGACCAAGGCAGTTCGGCCACATTCTTCATCTCTGGCGGCAAATAGGTGTGTGTTTTCATCGAGAAGGTCCTTACGCCGTTGGCCTTGTTGTTGATCAAGGCCGTCGCTGCTGCGCTTCCATAGATCTAATACTGCTGTGGCCGTCTCTGCAGAGGGCTGGGCAATGGCAGGCTGGTTGGTAGCCTCTGTGCTCCTTGTGGTGCTCTGTCGAAGCAGTAGCGGCTCGACGGTGCCTGGCAGCCGGGCGTTGGAACTTGCCTCCTCTACGACCGCTGCTGACGAAGACTGGGTTGCTTGCTGCCGCTTGCGTCGCTTCTTTGCTGACCGGTCAGTTTGAAGCATTATGGTCTCCGTGCCGATGGTGATGGTGGCCTTCGCTGTGTCCACAACAGCCCCCCAGCAGGTAAGTAGGTCCAGGCCGATGATGCAGGGATCATGTATATCCGCAAGCCAAAACTCATGCTCCCGTCTCCAGCCGCCACCCTCAGGCACCTTTTTCCTTTCATGGGGGCCTTTTCTCCAGTCACAGTCATGAGCTGTGTATCAGTTGGAGATCACGCCGCCCTGAGAGGGCCAATGGTGTCCGGGAGAACACCAAGTCGGATCAAGGAGATTGTGGACCCGGTGTCTATCAGGTTGCTTGTTGATCTGACAGTCAAGGTACAGACCTGTGACCCAGCCGCCCCACCAGTGTACATCGACCCTGAGCGGGAGCTGGAAACTGGGACAGCGATCCTCCTGCTGGACCACCATTCGGCCGTCTTGGCGCTGGGGCTGGACAGTCTCGCGCAACGTGCCCTGGCTCCTGACACCGGTGGCAGCGTTCAGATGGACGCAGCTGTCGCCGCCTGGGGGAGGGAGCCCACTGTTGGGTTTGTTGGACATGGTAAGACTCCCCAGCTTCCTCCTCTTCCTCCTCGCAGGCAGCCATCCTGACATGTGGTCGAGGGGTCGGGGTTCTCAGGTGAGGGGCTTGGGGCTTGAGGGGAACATCCCGCTCTCCACAGCCGCCACAATGTGTATATATATATATATATATATATATTTATTTATTTATTTATTTATTTATATTTTTCTATTTCTGTGTAACCAAGAACCAAGAGACTACATAAAGTTTTATTACGCTTGCACAATGACAATAAAGGTACATAAAAAATAAAAATATTAAATTACCCACATAAAATTGATCACTTATTTGGTATTTGGATTGTTGTATTATTTTTATTTTATAAATTAGCAGTTTTTCATCCTAATTTCTTGTCAAAAAAGTCAGCAGTTGGCTGCTGACTTTGCAGTGCCCAGCAGGGGAAGCTGTTGGACGAGTGTTGAGGCTGTGTATTCTGGTAATTCACGCACGTGGACGGGAGTCATCACCAATACTAGCTCTATTATTTAATTACTGTGTATGCATCAACATAGCCCTATAGCAAATACACTGGGACACAACAGGCTACGGGAGTGAATAAAAACTATATATACTACATGTCCCCTCTAACAAAAACAAAAGAAGGCATGTAAAAATAAATAGGTTGGTTACATTCTCAGCATAAATGTCCTGAACTAAAAAAAAAATAGCCTTCACATTAATTTGGAGTCCACTGTAAACAAAGTTAAAAAAAAAAAAAAAAAAAACAATGAAAAACGTTTCACTAACTGGGAAGGAGAGGTTACCAGCACTTAACTTCCACAAGTGTCTTTACCACACCTGATCCCTTGCAACTTACAAGTTCAGTCTGTGGGGCGGTTTGACAGTTCTGCCTTGTCTAGTTATGTAGGCTTCACCTGGCCGGGCCTGAGTTGGCAGCTGGAGTGCTCCTATGTAGGTGTTGACTGTTGCGCCGGTACTCCTTGCTTCCAGTATCCACATCATAGGACCATGGCGCGCTGTGCTGTCTGGCCACAACAGCCCATGTCCACCTGTGGCTACCTGGGAAGGCTGCATCCGGACCTCATCTCCTGGCTGGAGAGCAATGCAATGTCTTTCTTCTTATCCTTGTGATAGTACTTTTGATTAACTTTAGTTTGATCTAACAGGCGCTTGACTTTCAGTGGGTCGTAGGCTGTTGGTACAAGAAGCTTATGTGCTGCAGGCAGCTTGTTTCGAGGTCTCCTTCCCATGAGTATTTGAGCTGGTGAGAGACCTGCTGATCCAAGAGAAGTGGTTCTATAGTCTAGTAGTGCGAGGTGCTTGTCTGGTGCCTTGCGCCAGACCCTCTTAACAATTTGCACTGCACGCTCTGCTTTGCCGTTTGAGTGTGGTGTGTGTAGTGAAGATGTGACATGGTGAATGCTGTAGCTCTTGCATAAGTTTTTAAACTCCTCTGAGGAGTACTGTGGACCGTTGTCCGTTCGCATTGTTGCAGGGATGCTGTGCCTGCTGAACTGTGCTTTTAGTGTCTCAATTACAGTGCGACTGCGGGTGTCTCTCAATTCATCCACTTCAATAAACTTTGAATAGAAGTCCACGAGCAGCATGTACTGTTTTCCTTCAAACTCAAAAAGATCTGGAGCTATTTCCTCAAAGGGCAGCTCATGTGTTTCTGTCGTCTGAGTGGTTCTCTGGGCAACTTGTTCTGAAAGTCTGCACATACGTGGACTGCAGTTTCTGACCACTTCTTTAATTTGTGCGCTCATCCATTGCCAGTAGAGGGCCTCGCGGCCTCGCTGTTTACTTTTTACTATCCCCAGGTGTGATTGGTGTATGAGCCTCAACATGTGTTCACGCATGGTGGGGGACACCACAATTCGTAGTCCCTTTAAGATTATTCCATCTGACAATGCTAGCTGGCTTCTGTAGTCCCAATATGGCTGCACAGGAATGCGCACTTCACATATGTGCTCTGGCCATCCTCTCTGGGTGACTTGTTGGAGAGTGCAGAGCTCTTCTTTTGTCCGTTTTTGTAGTTCTGCGTACTTCTGATCGCTAACACAGACAAAGTTTAGCATGGAGATGCACTCTAAGCCATTTATTTCTGGTGTGTTCTCAGAGAGCTGAGCTCTAAACAGTGTGTCAGGGAGTTCAATGTCTTTGCCTCTTTTGAATTTCACAGTCAGATCGTACTCTAACCTACTTTTCTATTAAGCAAGTTGTGTTTTTGTTATTGCAGTGTTTGGTGTGTTTCAGTGTGTGGAATATGAGTTTTATTTTGAAAAGAAAAGACGGGAAGTTTGGCGTGATGACAGTTGTGTTGAGGGGAAGAGTTAGTCTTAGTGTAGAGAGTAGTGCGTTTCTGTCTGTTTCTGTCAGTGAATGACCTCAAGGAGAAGGTAATGGGCTGGTCACCTTGCAGCAGAACTGCTCGTAGTGCACTGATGCTTGCATCACAGAATATTATGATGGGGTCAAAATATTTAAGCACTGGGGGATGTGTGCACAGCTCTTTCAGTTTGTTGAATGCTAGTTGCTGTGCTGGCTGCCACACAAACTCAACATCCTTTTTGAGGAGCTGGCGCAGCGGCACATCCACTTCACTGAGGTTGGGTATGAATTTCGATAGGTACATGATGAAGCCCAAGAAGTGTTTGATGCCTTCTTTATACAACGGTGGCGGAATGCTCCGAACTGCTTCCACTTTTGCTTGGTCGGGCTTCAGGCCATTGGCTGTTATCAGGTGTCCAACATATGGCACTGATGAATGGCATTTGTTGAAGAAGAGCTTCAGGTTGTAACTTGTGGCTCTCTCTGCAACTTTGCACAAAATTAAATTGTGTTCCTGAACTGCAGGAGCCGCTATGAGGATGTCATCCATAACGCTTATGGCTCCTGGGATGCCTTCAAGCATTTGGTCCATTATTGCTGGATGATTTTGGAAGTCTGAGCCACCTAAACCGACCAAGATGTGTATTAAAGGTTGTGAGGAAAGATGATGGCTCATCAAGCTCTGTCTGCAGAAATCCCGATTTAGCATCCAGGAATGAAAAGACTTTTGCACCTGGAATCATTGATACCACCTTCTCTCTGGTGCGCATGGGATGGTGTTCTCTCTTTATGACTTTATTCAGGTCACTTTGATAAATTTACCTGGTATTGTTCCAGTGGTGTAGCCATCTTGTTCCATCTGGGTTGTCTCATCAAATCCCTGGGAGAACATATATACTGTGTTTCTTCATTGATCTGGGAACTCATCAAATCCAGGGGGAACACACTGTGTTTCTTCATTGCCAGCGTTGTGCATGTCGTGCTTCTTTGTGTTGCTTTTCAGTAAGTCAAGGCACACAATCAGCCCTAATGCCTCAGCTGTGGTGCCACTGAGTACATTCTCTAGAGCAATGTCAAAGATTTCAAACACTGCATTTGTTTTACTCTTTGATGATTTTATTTCTAGGTTAACAGGAGCCACAGGCTTAGCCGATGATTTGAGTATGAGCGGAGTACTATTCCAGAGCGCTGTAGCTCTCCTGCATGAGCAAGTAACTGATCGCTGTGAAGTGTCAGTGTCTTGCCCGTTGCACTTGTGTCAATTCTGTATAGTTTTTTCATTAAAATGTATAATTCAACCACCCATTTGTCAATGGTGGGGTCACTGGGCTGAATTGTATTTATGATCAAAATTTCTTCATCATCTGGTGATTCATGTTTTGGTTCAATGCTTACAGTACTGACTGCGCGTTTGTTGCACACAGCCACCCAGTGATTTGGCTTGTGGCAATACAAACAAACAGAGCCTTTTGCTGGGCATTTGCCTAGGTTCCATTTGTGCAGCGGGTCTTTTCCACACTTGGTGCAGTTTTTTTGGCGGGCTGATCGATGCTTGTTTCCGCTAAGTAGAATTTCCTTTGTGGGACATCTTCTTACCTGGTGGGAAATGTTTTGGTTTTACAGACACTGCTGATAATTTAAGAGTCTTTATCTCTGACAATTTTCATTTGTTCCTGAGACATCTCGAATTGCTGAGGAAGTTCTATTGCTTTGTTTAACGTGAGACTCTCGCCTCTTTCGAGCAGCCACTCTCGAACTTGTTTCTCCCTCACTCTCGCGATTATAGTCTCAATGTCGGGTTGAGTGTAGTCACAGTCCATCAGAATCAGCCTTAAATCTTTCAGGAAGTTATTGAAACTTTCAGTTGGCCCTTGTTTTCTTTGTTTAAAATGGTGCTTGCCAATTCTCTTGTTTTTCCAGGGTCTGATATAATTGGCGAATTTCTCCAGTACCTTAGTCAGATCCTCTTTATCTCCCTCTTCCCAGGCGAGGGTCTTGTAGATATCTCTGCCTTGCCCTCTGTTCCACGTACCTAGCCATCCTGCTTGCTGTTTAGCCGCTAGGCCGGAGAGGGGACGAATGTGTCGTGAGTTCGGAATCTCTCAAACCCTTTATATAAATCATGCGCATCCCAATCAATCTTGGGGTATTCGAACTGCGACAATGCCATTTTATTTTTTGTTTGTTGTCTTTTTCACAAACTTCTGACACCATGTGATGTATTCTGGCAAGTATTCACGCACGTGGATGGGAGTCATCAGCAATACTGACTTTATTATTTAATTACTGCGCATGCGTCAACATAGCCCTACGGCAAACACACTGGGACACAACAGGTTACAGGAGTGAATGAAAACTCAATATATTGCAGAGGCGACTGCCGGAAGTGAGGAAGTGGCTCTTTCCTCCCTGTCCCAGCGTGGAGCCTGTCACAACTCGACGGGGAGATTTTTTTTGCTAGGAGGAAATAGGGATAGCCTCGCCCCAAACTCATTTGATTAGTCACTGCAAAATCTCTCACTTCTTCCTCGAGTGCGCCACCTTATGGTGGTTGAAGGATAATCATATTGATTGTCCGCCCTATCCGCGCTATAGGCAACAGACTGCGGTCAAGCCAACCGACAGTTTGACAAAAGTGGTCGAGCCAGCAGGCACTCACTTTTTGCTGGCTCCGTATACACCAGGCATTACGGCAGTGGTTCTCAAACTTTCTTTGTCACGCCCCACCTTGGAGGAAGAAAGATTTTAATGCCCCCCACCCAGACAAAATGGTGACAAAATAGGTTTTTTTCAAATTTACTGAAACAACATAAAACATGAACATTCCTCTCACCAGCTTTACGCATTTCTGCTGTGCAAATAATGTTTTACCTTTGGCACCACTTTTTGTGATATCAAAACCAACATTTTTTTTTTATCATGGGATTGCAGGCTTGATACTGCCACTCGCAGATCAGGCTCAATGTTGAGCTTAGCTCTGTACTTAGCTTTCAGTAGTGCAACAGATGAAAATCCTATTTCACAGGGATAGGGTGTGGCAAAAGGAAGCAAAATTCCCACAGCCCTCTGTCCAATGACAGCATTTTTCCTCGGCACAATCTATAGGTACAACCACGTGGCTTCGCTGTGAAACAACACAGCTTCATGAAGAAGAAGAAGACCTTTATTGATCCCACGATGGGGAAATTTGCATAATTACAGCAACAACAAAAAAGAAAAAAGAAATTGGCTACAGTGCAAAAAGTCAAGAATGATATTAACTGAAGATATAGACAAAAATAAAACATTTGTAAGTATGTACAGAAAAAAAGCGAGATAAAAAAGCAAGATATTTATATATTAAACGTTTGAATGTACATGTGCTACATGCTCTGCTAAATAGTTTCTATTGCAATCTACATGAGAAATTTACAGTTATTGTAGATTTTTATTTTTTTATCCTAGTGGATGGGATTTTACATAGTGCAGTTGTACAGCCTGATTGCTGTAGGCAGGAATGACCTTCGGTAGCGCTCCTTCTTGCACTGAGGGTGCAGCAGCCTCGAGCTGAAGGAGCTGCTCAGGCTCTCCACAGTGTGGTGCAGGGAGTGGGAGGTGTTGTCCATGATGGACGTCAGCTTGGCCAACATCCTTCTGTCCGCCACCTCCTGGATGGAGTCCAATGGACAGTCCAGGACGGAGCTGGCTCTCCTCACCAGTTTGTCCAGTTTCCTCCTGTCCCTGTCCGTGACTCCACTCCCCCAGCACACGATGGCATAGCACACTACAGAGGCCACCATAGTGTCATAGAATGTCCGGAGAAGGATCCTGCTGACCCCGAAGGACCTCCATCTCCTCAGCAGATGGAGGCGACTCTGGTCCTTCTTGTCCAGTTTATTGTTCATATGAAGACCCAGGTACTTGAATGAGTCCACTATCTCAATGTCCGAGCCCTGGATGTGTGTGTTTGGGTGGTTTGGCGGAAATCCACTACAAGCTCCTTCGTCTTGTTCGTGTTGAGCAGCAGGTGGTTCTGCTCACACCAGTCCACGAATTCCAAGACGACTCCTCTGTACTTGTGCTCGTCCCCCTCTGATATACAGCCGACAATGGCTGAGTCGTCGGAGAACTTCTGCAGGTGACAGAGGTTGGAGTTGTAGCTGAAGTCCACCGTGTAAAGGGTGAAGAGGAACAGAGAGAGCACCGTCCCCTGGGGGGCTCCCGTGCTGCAGGTCTCTACATCTGACACACAGCCGTTTGTCCTCACGTACTGTGGTCTGTCAGAGAGGTAGTTGATGATCCAAGCAACCAGGTGTTGGTCCACGCCGGCCTCCTCCATCTTCCCCGCAGCAGCGATGGCTGGATGTTATTGAAGCACTCGAGAAGTCAAAAAACATGACCCTCACAGTGCTCCCGGGGGACTCAAGGTAAGACAAGGCCCGATGCAGCAGGTAGATGATGGCGTCATCCACACCCATGCCAGGACGATAGGCGAACTGCAACGGGTCCAGCTTGGAGCTCACCAGAGGGTGTGGAGGTGGCCAAGGACGATCCTCTCCAAGGTCTTCATCAGGTGGGAGGTCAGGGCGACAGGTCTAAAGTGGTTCAGTTCACTAGGGTGGGATACCTTAGGAACTGGCACCACACAGGAGGTCTTCCACAGGACCAGCACTGTGTCCAGGGAAAGGCTCAGGTTGAAAATGTACTGAACTACCTCACTGAGCTGGTCTGCAGGTGTGAAAGGCTGCAGTTGCAGCTGGGGGGAGGAGAAGGAGTAGGAGGAGAGGTGTGAAGAAGCAGGGAAGTTGGTGGGGACAGAGTCAAACCTATTAAAAAACTGGTTCAATTGGTTTGCCCAGTCCTGATCCCCTGTGGTGTGGCATTGTTCTTCTCCAGGTGTTTCTCCAGCCTCTCTTTTGCTGTGTCTCAATTCAGGGTCTGCACCCTTCGAAACGAGCATCCTCAGTCTGAAGGAAGCCTCCTTCGAGGACCCGGCCTAGAAGGACGGACCAAACCCCGCCTCCCCGTAACCACACGGGACGGTCTGGCCTTCGATGTATTTCCTCGTTGCGTCACCGCCGTTCCTTCTTGCTG
Source organism: Thamnaconus septentrionalis (assembly GCA_009823395.1). Lineage (NCBI taxonomy): Eukaryota > Metazoa > Chordata > Actinopteri > Tetraodontiformes > Monacanthidae > Thamnaconus > Thamnaconus septentrionalis. Next base: position 1,085,999 of record CM020513.1, on the reverse strand, counting down.
GCCAACCCCCGGAAGTGACGTTTTTATAGCATCAAGCTAACCATTGGTTCGCCATCTAATGATGTTCAATATTCAAATAAATAAAAACCCAATGTTAAAACTGCATATTTTATGTGAAATGTCAATACTTAAATTTATATGAAGTGTCTTTACCAGTACATGCCGCTAATTTCAGCTGACTTCCCAAGATCCCACGATGCTTTGCAACAGCACGCAAAGCATCATGGGATTTTGCATTTTGAGCGTCCTAAGGACCCTTGGGAATTGGGACAAGCCTTCGCGCAGTGCTATGACGCAACTTCCTTTCAAAATGCGTACTTCAAGGATGCAGACCCTGAATTGAGACACAGCATTTGTACGCCTTTTTACACCTCCTGATGGTGTACTTGAGCTCCCGTTGTATTATCTTTAGCTCCCCTTTGTCTCCTGAAAAGAAGGCCCTCTTCTTCTTATTCAGCAGAGCCTTCAGATCGGGAGTTACCCACGGTTTGTTGTTCGGGAAAAACCGTACCCTTTTGGATGGTACGGTATTTTCCACACAGAAATTAATATAATCAGTGATGCAGTGGGTCAGACTGTTGATGTCCTCCCCATGTGACTTGCATAGAATGTCCCAGTCTGCACAGGCCTCATCAGACCAGATCTGTACAGTCTTCTTTTGTACGGTCTGCTGCTGCAACACCGGGGTGTAAACAGGCTGCAGACGGATGAGGTTGTGGTCTGAGCGGCCGAGAGGGGGTAGGGGTGTAGAGGTGTATGCATTTTTGATGTTTGCATACAATAAGTCCAGAGTTTTATTGTCCCTTGTGTAGCAGCTCACATACTGTGTGAAGTTTGGGAGAGTAGCAGAGAGAGTGATTGATGATTGAAGTCCCCAGAGATGAATGCAGTCACACGAGCAGCAGCGTTTGACAGAGGTTCAGGAGCTATCCGGAACATGGCCGGATTGGAGAGAGAGATTAATAATTTCTGTGATTAATTTCCCGATGGAGTGACAGTGAGCTTTTAACAGAGGGGAGGGGAAAGGGTCAAGGAAGCAAGTGGACGGTTTGGATTTAGTTATAATTTTCTCGACCTCCTGCTGCTCCTGCTGGAAGATGGAATTTTATGGGGTGAGAAGTCTGCAGGTACGGAGAAACGGCAGCGCGGCGATGGAGAAGTGGCGAACAGTCAACGCCAGCATCCTCTCCCGAGCGTCCTCTCCCATCTTCTCAGTACAATATTTTGATTGATTTGATGTGATCTTAATTTATTTCTTTTTTCTAAGAAGTAAATGGTGATTTCTTCACAGTATTCTAATTTTATGAAATCCTGTTTTCGTGGGTTTTATGAGCTGGAAGCCCAAATTATGTGAAAATAAACAAATACATGCTTGAAATCACTTAAATTGTGGGCCCTGAATCTATAATCTATGAAAGTTTGACTTTTGAATGGAATAATAAATGCATCTGGATGCTTGGGCACACACACTTAGGGTGAAGGAGAGGAACCCGCACAGCCACCGGCTTTCACCTATGACTACACTGCGCTTAGCCACGGATCAGAACCATGACTGGGAAAGAAAGAGAGAGAGAGAGAGAGAGAGAGAGAGAGAGAACACCTACCGACACAAGGCCAAACAACTCGCAGCAGTATCGGCAATGCCCTCTTACTCCACAACAAAAGAGGGCTCTTCTCCAAGAAGCAGCAGCAAGTGGCATTACCTGATGGTGTACCTCAGATCCAGAAGTGACGATGGCAGCGTGGAACCCGGAACACCTTTATACTGCGCGGCACTTGACCAATTAAGGTTAGCGTCGCCTATGCTGCTACATATTGTATATACAATTATCTAATATACGTGTATATGCCTTTGATGGGCACTGTGATGGATTTTCACAATATACATGGATATTGTCTGCTTCTCTGAAGGGCTTCCATCATTGAGCTCTGTCTTATTCGGGCGGTGGGTGTGGGTCCCTGCACTCCCTCTCTCTCATGCTCCTCGAATTACCTCCGCTGTAACTCCTCATGTTCGTCTGCATGGTACTTTTTCAGGTGTACATTGAGATTTGCAGTGTTGCCGCAGGCAGCGGCCTCACTAACTTTCGACACACATCACAAGTTGCCTCATTTTGGTTTAGACGGGTGAAATGACTCCAAACGACGGTTCGTTTTCTTTCAGCCATATTCTCCTTTCAATCTCCTGTGTGCGGTGCACGTAAAGATGTGCGCAGTGTGCGCAGGCGGCAAGTGTTAACAAAGCACAGAAGCCAGAAGGAATAGTAGGTCCTATATTCTACACTAATATTGACTACATATTTCACTTTATACATTTTTAGACTTGATTACACATTCACTATCATAGAAGTATTATGGCGGCTGGGGGAAGCGGGATGCTCCCCTCGAGCCACAAAGGATTATGGGGGAGAATTGTGTTGGGAAGTTATGTTGCGTGTTGCTGTTGTTGTTGAGTGCAAGTGTGCGAGTGTGAGTGAGTGTATTAGTGCGTAGTTAGATAATTATTTTTGTGTTCCATATTTTGTTCATGGCTGTTACATCTGTAAGTCAGTGTGTTGCCTTATTGGACAAGTACCAACGTCAAATATCTAACAATTGGTGACGCCTCCTGTGAATCACTAGCAGCCCCTCGAGTAGGTACTAATGGAATAATAACTCATACAAACCAGCTTTGGGATCGATATTACAATATGAGGATTGATTCTGGGACATTCAAGTCGAGATCGAAAGTTTTGATATCTTCGTATCGATATGTATTATATCTGCAGTTTCTGGCATCAGAGCGACTCTCACCTCTCTGAAGAGCTGATGATGAGGTGTGTGTGTATATAGAGAAAATGTAATACACACACACACACACTTTATGATATGTAAAATAAATATTTGTAGTGGTAGTAGTAGTGTGTATAAGTGAAGTAGTGTAAGTGGACTCACACCTGCCGCGGAACGCCACGAATACCCACGGAATGAGCCTTCTTCCTTTTGGTGACCTTGTCAGCCAATGGCATCATTCACGGCTAGGGCCGTGCAGCGGTCTATTTTGTGCGTGAGCTGCGAGCAATCCGCGTCAAGCTGGACAGGAAGTCACTCAAAGAAACACAAGAGAATTTGGTTAATTTTCAAAATAAAATACCGCAATTGACAAACGCGATAATGGCTTGAGAATACCTTAAGGTTTGAGGTGTTTTTTTTTTTCTGGAGAGTATCTGGACAGTATAAGTATGTAATCGTTTTGGAATGTTCCGATTAAAATAGAAATAAAATATTTCCACCAAGGAATTATTATTGTCCGCTCCAAATTTTCCTAGAGTATAAGAAACACAATAAATATCTTGTCAAGTTACATATAGAGCAGGGTAAAACATTTGCAATTAATTTTTGATTAATCACGGGTTAATTCAGGACACTATGCAATTAATCGCGATTAAAATTTAAATTGACTGACAAACCTAATGTATATATATATATATATATATATATATATATATATATATATATATACATATATATATTTTTTGGAGGGGGGGGCGGGCTTTTTGCATGAACTGTGCGTTTCTGTGCAAACAGCTGAAGTGGTCACCTCGGCTGTTCCATCAGGAGGAGAGCTCATCATACTGCCTCTGACAGCATCACTACAACACGTGATGAACAACACCTGGCAGGCGGGTGGAGTCAGAGAACCACGGCAGTGGACGGGTGGAGTTAGAACCACGGCGGCGGGCTGGTGTGCCCAGAGTCTCGTTGATGGGCATCTGAAGCGGACAGAGATACTTCAGTCATCTGGAGCCTGGACAGACCACAAAGCCACAAGGGAAACTTATGAATATTTTCCGAGAGAGAGAGAGTGAGAGAGAGAGAGAGAGAGAGAGAGAGAGAGAGAGAGGATCCAAGGACCTTCGGTTCGCCTTGCAACCGTGACTCCGCCCACGCTCAGGTACTGCTCAGGCTTATGGAAATACCTTTCAACCGAGCTGTCCCATACCGTGAACGGCTGGCACTAGCCGCGCAGGGCTAGTAGAAAAATGCCTATATATGCACGTAATGTAACAGTCACTGTGAAAGTGGCTGCAGTGTCACTGAGGTTGAAGTAGCAAAGTAGCGAAGCAGCAACCAGCCACAACACCACTGTTTCCATCTGCAGCCCGGGGTGAATGAGTGCAACCAGTCCCATGACTGCACACACCCACACACACACACACACACACACACACAAGCTCATCCCAGAGCGCCTCATCGAGGCCTCAGCCCAGATCTTGTCAAGGCACGTCTGCCCTCAGCCTGTTCAGGCACACACTCACTCACTCACTCACACACACACAGTTGGCTGACACATGCGCTCATCCTTTTCAGACTTGACCCTCCTCCCCCCGCAGTGTGGATTGTCAGTGTCAGTGCACTTTCCTCAGCCATAAGGTGACTGAAGTGGCAGTGTAACCAGGTGGCCCCCCCACCTGAGGTCACCCCCTCAGGTGAGAGGAGAGGGGGTGACTTGTGAGTGCTCGTGCCTCCTTGTGATAAATTAATAAATAGAAGCTGATTTGAGGCCAAACCACCAACTGAATGCATGAGGATGATTATTATTTGTTATCCTCGACCAATTGGAGCCTATCAGGGGATTTTTTTGGTCCAAACTTCTTGTGGCTCAGCAGGTTCAGACTGCTGCCTGCTCGATTAAAGACAGAGCGCTTATTGCACACACATTTGTTATCACTTCCTCCGAATGATTTCTCTCTGCAAATGAGGGGATGGCTTGTCATTTTAACCTGATGAAACGTTAAAAAAGGCAAGAAATCTGTTAAATGAACAGGAGTAAAGTGGAGCTCTGCTTCAAGCTGCCACTCTCTTTTTCTTTTCAGAGTTTCATCATGGGATAATGCCAATGGAATCCAGCCTGTTATGGTTGTATAATGTAAATAATAATAACAATAATAATAATAATGATATGCATAAAAAAGCTCAGATCAGTCCAGACTCTTACTAATTCTACAATTTGATATTATCATCATTATTAAAATTCTTCATTTGAACAAAGTCAAGTGAAATAACTAAAAGAAAATCTTAAATTAAAATTACTACGGAAAGTTCAGGCTCAGAGTCACTTCTGGGAGCTCAACATCTGACTGGCACAGGCTCAAAAAGGGCATTATCACTGGGTGTACCATCTCAGTTAGCCTCTTCACCCTGGAATATGGTAGTCAAGGCAGCTGAAAGGGAGTGCAGAGGTCCTCTGTCCAGGTCTGGCATCCGGCAGCCACCCATCAGAGCCTTTATGGACGATCTCACCGTCACCACGACATCTGTGCCTGGTGGGAGATGGATACTTCAGGGACTGGAAAAGCTCATATCCTGGGCAAGAATGAGCTTCAAACCAGCTAAATCCAGAGCAATGGTGTTGAAGAAGGGAAAAGTGGCTGACAGGTTTTGCTTCTTCGTGAATGGCTCGGCAATCCCATCTATCACAGAGAAACCGGTCAAGAGCCTGGGAAAGACCTTCGACTGTAGCCTCAGGGATTCCGTATCAATCCAAATCACCATCAAGGAGCTGGAGACGTGGCTCTCGGCGGTAGACAAGTCTGGCTTACCTGGCAAGTTTAAGGCGTGGATTTACCAGCAGGGCGTCTAACCCCAAGTACTCTGGCCTCTGTTGGTGTACGAGGTGCCCTTGTTGACAGTAGAGACTCTAGAGAGGAAGATCAGCGGATAACTTCGTAGATGGATTGGCTTCCCATGTAGCCTATGCAGTGCAGCCCTGTATGGAAAGGCCAACAAACTCCAGCTCCCATTCAGCAGCCTTAATGAGGAGTTCAGGGTCTCTCGCACAAGAGAGGCTTTGCTCTATCGGGACTCCAAGGACTCTAAGGTAGCATCAGCGGGCATCATGGTGAGAACTGGTAGGAAGTGGAGGGCCCAAGATGGTTTGGAGGTAGCTGAGTCTTGGCTGAGACACAGGGCTCTGGTGGGCACGGTGGCAACGGGTCGAGCTGGGCTGGGAGCGTTCCCTCAACCCTGCTACAAGAAGGCACATGGCAAGGACAAACAACAGCTAGTCCTGAGGGAGGTGCGGGCAGGGGTCGAGGAGGAACGGACCAGCAGGATGGTGGCCAAGCATGCAGCAGCAGGAGCATGGACAAAGTGGGAGGGTGTGCTGGAGAGGAAGGTGACCTGGTCTGAGATCGGGAAGGCAGACCCACAGCGCATCGGGTTCTTGGTTCGTGCTGTTCATGATGTTCTGCCCAGCCCAGCCAATCTCCATCTCTGGGGTTTGGGTGACTCTCCAGCTTGCGCCCTGTGCTCCAGGAAAGGCTCCCTGAAGCACATCCTAAGCAGCTGTTCAAAAGCCCTTGGGGAGGGCCGTTGCCGTTGGCGGCACGACCATGTGCTGAAGACTGTTGCTGAAACCATCTCTAAAGCCGTGGTTAAAAACAACAGCCGCAAGCTCCAACTTGGAAAGAGAAACATCGCCTTTGTCAGGGCTGGGGAGCAGCCACAGTCACAGTCCAAACCAGCAGCTGGCCTCCTCACCTCAGCGGTGGACTGGGATCTCCGGGTTGACCTTGGCAAGCAGCTCAAGTTTCTCGACCAGATCACAACAACTTCCCTGAGGCCTGACATCGTGCTATCGTCCGTCTCTTCAAGGCAGGTGCTCATGTTAGAACTGACAGTTCCCTGGGAGGATCGCATAGAGGAGGCAAATGAGCGGAAGCGGTCAAAGTACCAGGAACTGGTCGAGCAATGCCACCGAGGAGGTTGGAAGGCACGGTGCAAGCCCATTGAGGTGGGTGCAGGGGCTTTGCTGGCCACTCATTGTGCAAGGTGCTTACACAACTTGGCATCACTGGGGCCGAGAAACGGAAAGCCATCAAGTCCTCCATGGAAGCGGCAGAGAGAGCCTCCAGGTGACTATGGATCAGGAGGAGCGATCTGTGGGCCATCGCTACTGGGACACAAGCCAGGGAATGATCAACCCTAGGCTGGGTCCGAAACGCCCGATGAACTCAGGAACATCACTGATGATGTGTCCCCGTAAGCATCTCATGATGTATCTTTCATTCATCATACTAATAATAGTAAAATCTCATAAAAGATCTCATAATTACAAGATCCTGATCTCATAATTGCTAGAAAAGACAAGATCCTGGTGCGTAAGTCTTTTTTATTTAGTGAATGCAATGTGCTTCCGTAAGAACAAGCTTTCGATTTCTATTGTATTTTCTGATTATGATCTACTCCTGGTATCTAACTTTGTGTACCCTGTGTTTTATGAGGTGGATTTTTATCGACACAAACAACCATTGAAATGTTTGTCTTGCGATGATCTCCCACTTTTTAATATTTTTAAATCAATCATGTATATGTAATAATCTAAACTTCCGGTCCTGACAGTGCAGGTGGACCTCTCAGTGCAGGCGGGGTCCTGACAGTGCAGGTCCTGCAGACAGACCCCTCTCCCTCCGCTTTCACCGCTGCGTGTCTGCTGACGTCATCGCGCTGAGATCGCATGATGAAGTGCTACAGAATGCAAGAGTCCGGCGGTGGCCAGTGTTCTTAGTTGTTGGCCACTTTTGACTGTATTGGAACGATGACGTCGTTCACGCCAGACTTGAAGTGGCGCGCACCTCCGCGGCCGCTTCCCGCCGTGCAGCGATTGTTTCGGCGTCTGGTCCAATTTGTGCGCGAGCAGCGAGCAAAACAGGACAATGAACAATTATCGAGCGCTAATGGAACGTGATCGAAAACTTTTGCATCAGTACTTGATATACGCAGCGACTGGCGCGATATTATGATTTAGCGCATGTGACACGCAACGTCACCCCGTGCGGCAGGTAAAAAAGGTGTTGTCCCGGGTGTTCCAATTCCATCGCAAGCCGATTGGTGCGGAGCCAATCGTTTTGTCGCGCAACAGCGCGGCTCGATGAGCAGATTCCACCACCACCAAATGCCAATTATTTGCAAAAACACCACGTTTTTTGGCCAGTGGAATTGGGGCTAAAGTGATCTACCGTGGTGATTTCATCCTCAATGCAAAGGGCTTCTTGTGGGCCTGGATGAGAGGAAAGAAGTGGAAAACCTTGAACAGAATTCAAATCTATTCATCTTGTTCTTTGATCTACTTTTTGTAATATGTAATCAGTTGGGCCATATGGATTAATTGATCACATAGAAGTCAAATCCTGAGCTGGTTCCTGGACTCTCTGGGTGGTTAAACTTCCTGAACCAGATTAGTACATGATTGAACGATTCAACAAAAAATAAATCGTACAGTTCTGTTTAGGACTAAGTGTTACATTCCCTTGAATAGTTTGTTTACCTGAGAGGTTAGTAGGAAGTACCAGCGGTGTTTCCAAGTAGGAACTGTGGTGAGTGGGGCGAGGTTGAGAACTGGGGGTGGTCAGGGTCTATGTACAAATCCCCTGACACCACCTTAGCATGGCTCTCTTTTGTGTCTCGAAGATGTGAATCTGAGGTTTGTAGTGGCAATCTCGGCAGGGAAGCAAAGCCTTTGGTTCAGAGCTGGCATCAACCTCCAGTCTCGTGCCCCTCCCAGCTGGCTGTAGTCTGATCTTACTCAGGCCTTTGGGTTCTCGTTTCTCCCGCACGGACAAACTCTCCTGCTGGTGCAGATGATACCCGTGGGTAAGGCATTTGTAACCCCCGTCTGATAGGAACCCAGTAGTTTTGAACTTCAGCTTCAATTACAATTGGGCCAATTACAAAAAGTCTGAGATATTGTTTCCTCAGTTCTCAAAAATTCTGGAAAAATTATTCAACACAAGACTAGACTCATTCATTGAATAGACTAATTTGCTGAAAATAGAAGGACAGCATTAGCACTAATGGAATTAATTGAAGAAATCATTAATTGTATAGATACCAAAATATATGCTATGATCATATATTTTGGGCATATTTATTATATAATATATATTTACTTAAAAAAAAAACTTTGATACTATTATTAGTGATTTATTACTAGATAAATTAGAATGGTATGGAATTAAAGGGATAGGGCTGATCTGGATGAGGAGCTATTTGATAGACAGGCAGCAATTTGTGAAGTGGGGTGTACACAAGTCAGCACTCATGAATATCAAGTGTGGGGTTCCCCAGCGATCAATTTTGGGACCAAAACTGTTAATTCCATCCATAAATGATATACGTAAAGTATAAAATATCTTAAAATTTGTTTTATTTGCTGAAGATACAAATATCTTTTTTTTCTGGGGACAATCTGCAGCTGCTTTTGAGGGTGATCACATCAGAATTAAATAAATTAAAAACAGTGGTTTGACAGGAACAAACTGTCACTAAATCTGACTTAAAAACATTGAAAACCCTGTTTTCGTTGTAAAATAGACGAACAAGTTATTGCAATGATAGATAATATAACACTAGAAAGAGTGTATGAAATTAAATTTCTTGGTGTGATACTATACCACAAAATCAGCTGGAAACCCCATTTCATATATTAGAGTTAAGCTGGCAAAAAGTGTTTCTTTCCTGGTAAAAACAAGACTAATTCTAAATCAGAGGGCTTTGTACTTTCTGTATTGTTCACTAGTTTTTCCATATCTTAATTATTGTCTGGAGATCTGGGGTAACAGATACAAAAGTAACTTACAACCATTGGTCATTCTGCAAAAGAGAGCAATAAGAATTGTTAACAATGTAGCTTCTCAGGCACATACAAACTCTCTCTCTCTCTCTTTTTTTTAACAGTTAAAGACATTGAACTTGCTGGATATGGTCAATTTCAAGGGATTATGACGGGGCAGGGGTGGCATTTACAATTTAAGAGGGGATCTTAATTTAAGAAAACTTAATTTTCACACTACAATGAAGAGTCAATGTATCACAATCTGTGGGGTCAATTTATGGAAAGGTCTGAATCTCAAATTCAAGCAAAGCAATAGCATTGTACAGTTCAAAATTATGTATAAACGGTACCTTACCTTGCCTGTTACCGAGTGGAGGAAGAGGATTGTTAATTGAGTTGTTGTCGAGTTAGTTAAAGCAGCTCTAGGTAACTTGAGCTTGCTACGAGTTTGCTACGACAATAACATCGTAGCAAATGTTCAACACTTTTATTACTTCGTCTTTCATCGAGGTTACTTTTTGGGTTCCATTCCATCAATTTACAATCTTATGTATTTGTAATAGTAGTATGTAAGACTGCCTCTAAATAAGCGTGTGGCGTTGCCGTAAAGTGGTTCGTCCGGCAGTGCAGTTACAGCCAGCACAACCCCCCTCTCTCGCTGCCGAGGCGGCACCATTGATCCTATTAATCATTTATCTACCGCTTTATTGAGTTTGGAATCATAATTTTATAGTCGAAAAGTTACCTATAGCTGCTTTAAGTAATCATGTGACAATCAGGTGGAGGGAGAAGGTTGGACCAAGGCACAGACTCAGAGCAGCAGCAGACTCTTGACTGTTTATTTTGTTGCTGTTAGACAGGCATTGGAGCACAGGGGTGAGGCCAGGAGAGAAGTGGGAGGAGGTCGACGGAGGCTCAGGGGAGTCTTGAAACAGGAGCAGGTCCAGGGAGGCAGCATGCAGAGAAGGAGAGTGTTCCTGGGAGGAAAAACCAGGCATGAAAATCCTACGACTAAATAAACTAGAAACTCGGATCTAAAAGGATTTTAAGAAGCACTTTAGCCAGACATCCTGAGGAGTTACCGCTTGAGATAAATGCAACGATCTGGCAGGGAGTGGCTGGAGAACGGGGCTTTTAAAGCAGAGGGTTGATGAGGCTGAAGAGCGTCAGGTGTGTGACAATCTGCAGCTGCCTGCACCTAAGACCTGCCCCTGGAGAAAGATGGAACACACATACACACACACACACACACACACACACACGGGGAGGAGAATCTGCAACAGAACCAGGCCTGGCCAGTTGTGGATATGACAAATCAGATCAGTAATGAATAGTCCTATAATGCCTAGTTGATATATAGCACGTGGGTAGTTTATATGGGTTATATATAGTTAAGTGGGTAATATACATGTATATATTTAATTGCATACATGTATATGTAATGCACATGTAATGACTGTGTTTGAGGATATTATGGGATTATATCATATGCAATTCTATATCACAGGATGTTACATTTTTTTTTAATTGAAATGGTTTATGTGGAGCATGATTATTTTATAATTAAGGGGGTAGGAGTAAATAAGCACTTAGTTCTTCCTAATCCTTTTTGAATGTTTTTGAGAGGATCAATGATCACATTTTTTTTTTATCACATTCTTGAGAGGATCAATGATCACGTTTCTTTGTATCGCATTCTTGAGAGGATCAGTGATTGTATTTTTTGATCGCCTTTTTTTTTATTTATTGTTGTTTTTTGTGTGATATACTGTGGCTTTCATTAATTGTGTTATTTTGTTTTGTTTGTTGTTCAAAATAAAGATTTTCATTCATTCATCCAATTGAATGATTACTGAACCACATATGGTATACTCCACTATCAGCACACCTGTGCACTTGTGTTTCCTATAACAAGCCCCACATTAGAGCAGCTCTGGTTCCGACCCAGTGATTGTGGAGGGAGAGACAGGAGCTAAGATAATCCCTCAGCAAACAAGTAAAGGACGAGTATCTCTGAATAAATAACCTGACTTGCCTAAACAGAGGCCTTGTGTTTTCTTGCAAGACATACAGTATGACTGTAGGGGATGGTGTAAATATTCAAGTGTTGATTAATTGTGATGCATACACTCACCACAATGACAGAGGGGAATGTGAATATGTGGTACTGGTGTTAGTGTGTTTGAGTGCCATGTGCTTCACACATGGCACTCAGCATTTCATTGGGCAAATTCTGACAATCAAATGTGTTACGGCCACCGGCCGTCTCGCCTCCTCCCTTTGTATCACTTTGTGTTTTGAGTTATGCAAATCCAGGTGTGTTCCCCCGCCACCCACTGATTGGTGCGCTGCTGCCCTGCCTGCTGTCCCGCCAAATTTGATTGGCGAGCTCGGTCCCGCTTCCACCCCTCGACCCCGCCTGCAGTCTGCCGCTCACCAACCACACGCATCCAATCACGGGACAGCCGTCTACTTATACAGCATCTTCTCGACACTTCGGGGCGACTGAACTCCCTGCCAGTACGCCTCGTGACAGTGCACCGTCAACATCGATCTTTGTGAAAAAATCTCCTGAGGGTTTTATGTTACGATCTCTCTCCTTTTAACATCGCGAGCCGGTCGTAACAAAATGTCTTCCTTTTCAGGGTGCAGTCGCTGTGGGTATGGAAATAATAGATCTTTGCAAAAGATCAATTATTACTCCTCCCTCTCTTCCTTCTGCTCTTCCTCCTACTTCTCATTTCACTATCACTCTCTCACTGGAGCTGCAGCGTCTGTGCTCTCAGCCTGCTACATGTTTGTGTGTGCATGTGTGCGTGCTTGTGTGTGTATGTGTGTGTGCGTGCGTGCGTGCGCTGTGTGCACAAGGACACCCACTAACAACAGTCACACTCATGCAATGTTAATCTTATTACCCTTGCCTCTGTGCAGTGTGAGGTCAATGGGGTTGCAGTGCCACGGCGGTGGTTGGCTGGTTGGGGGGGTTGATAGAGAATGGAAGAAAGAAGGAGGGAGAGAGGGATGTAGGGGGGAGAGACGGAGCCGAGACCGTTGACGAGTGTTGACATGAACTGCAAAAGGCGCTTCGCCTTAAAGGAGGCCAACACTGATTAATAGATTAATGGGACTCCACTGCTTGCGTGCATCTCATTTTTCTTCTTTGGGATTATGAGCAATCGAACAGTTGTTTATTCCAACAATCCCTCCAGAAACACTAAGGACACAACACAACACGGCCGCCACCACAAAGAGTCAAGCAGCGATGAAGTGCTCTGGATCTTGGGACTCGTTGGGAATTAGGAAGAATAATGGTTCAAAGCTGAAAATGTGCGCCCGCAATAATTGACTTGTTGGATCTCACTTTGGCTGCCAGAGTTGCAGATTAGGGAGCCGCAACATTTTTTTTGCCTGCATGCACAGCAACAATAACTATAAAAATCCTAACACCCGGTTCACACTGGAGCGCCGAGCACTTCAATTCGGCGCCCATGTTAATCAATGTAGCGGTTCACACCAGACGCAAACAGACGCGCGGCTCGCGCCATGCATTTGTCGTTTCGGCGTCTGCTCTATTTTGTGCGCGAGCGATCCTAGTCAATAGTACAGGAAGTCGCTAAAAAAAACGAGAAAATCCGGTGAATTTTCAAAATAAACTAATTTCAAAATAAAAACCGAATGACAAATTCGATCATATTTGTATGCTATATTTGTCAGTACATTGTATCAGGGTGCGAGAGAGATTAAACAAATACACGCACGCACGCACACGCACACGCGCACATACACACACACACAGAGGAAGACTTGATCAAAATACGTCTGTGTTTGATCCTAGAGATGCCGGTCAGTGAGATCATTTTTAAAGAGGTCTTGAGATGGACACCAGAGTGCGGGTTTCTATTTCTACCTACACACACACACACACACACACACACCTACGAAAATGAGCAACAGAGCGGGCTGGCTACGGGGCGGGGGGGTTGGTTTTGAGTGTGACAAATAAATGGGTAAGGACCGAAAGAGAAGAGACAGAGAGAGTTTTTTTGAAGTCAAGATGGACGATAATGAAAATGATTTAAAAAAAAAAAAAAAGCTCGAGCGGGAGTGAAAAAAAGACAGCAGCTGAACAGAAGCGCTTGCCGACCGTCGAGGCCAGTTCGAGCCTCGCTCTCGAATTTCGGCGGCGCTTCCGCTTCGCGGCGCTTCCACTTCCATTGAAATTAATGGCATAAGCCGCGTGCCTGTTCACGTCTGGTGTGAACCGGGCGTTAGTTTCTTCAGCAGTATTGCTTCCAGCTCTGCAGTGACTCTTCCAGAACCTCATGGCGCTGTTCATATTCAGAAGAAGGCAGACATTTTGTTGACAACTAACCGTTTCTGATCAGAAATGCCTTCGCACTGCAGGTCTGCACAATTGCTGCTCTCCTGTTTGCATCATGTAAGGCTGAAAACATGTTTGGAAAAAACAAACAAACAAAACAAAAAACTTATCAGGTCCTGCAACAAGAATTTAGGAGCAGCAGGTCATGTGACTGTGTAAGGTGTCATGACTCAACATTATAAAGCTCTAACTCAGAGTCCACAGTGTCTCTGCTGCACTGCAGCTGCACCAGGAGGAACTCAACTCAACTCAACAAGACTAAACAAAACTCAGCTCAACTTGACTAAACTATATTTAACTCACCTATACTCAACTAGACTTAACCGACTAAACTAAACCGGACTAAACTCAACTCAAGTGACAAAAGCCTTATTTTAAAAGAAAAAAAAAAAAAAAAGAACAACAACAAAAACTCGTGCTTACGTGTTATGTATGTAATAAACGGAAGAAAACAAAACAAAACAAAACAAAAAATAAACAACAACAACAACAACAACGATGTTCGTTGGTCGGCTGAATCCAATCTTTGCTGCCCAGCTTGATGAGCGCTTCTGAGTGAGTTGCGGCGCATCTCCCTCGTCGTATCGGGGCCATCGGAGCTGCGCGGCAGCGACTGATGAAGCGATGAGGATGAGGCTTTGCCGGGATGTTTTCTAATCCCACCATCACGATTAGAACCGACCAGTCAACTGGAGAGCACTCTCTACAGCGATCCAATCAAGTGTTGGGTTCGGTGTCACGCAAACTCCGCGTGCGGGTTGGGAGGGCCGGGGGGAGAGGGGGAAGAGCTGCGTGTAGCGAAATTGGCGCAAACAGCGACGCAGCGGCATCGGATCCACCGGGACGTGCACCGAGCCACCGCCAAGCACGCGCACGGTGAGTTCCCTCAATCATCACAAACTGTTTATCTATCTCTCTATCTACTTATTTATTTTAAATCCAATCTTATTCCTCTCTTATCGCCGCCGCCGCGCTGTGGTGCCGGTGCCCCTTTGGGTGTGTGGACACCTGGCGGCCAGGCGGCGAGACTCCGGGAGTAGCTCCAGGTTGTTGTGTTGGTGTTTTGGCGTAACAGGGGGCCGCAGCGGGTTCTCCTGCAGGTGGCACCGCTCCGAGAGAGCACGAACCCGACACCGCGTCATGCACGTGCCTGTTGTTATTGTTGTTGATAATGTTGTGATATTGACCGTTATTTGAGTTGTTCGAAAAAAAAGCGAGAGTCCGGCTGTCAGCTGCCACGCTTGTAAAGCTTCAAAAGCCTGCTCTGTGTGTTTTTACTCTTATTTGTGTATATCCAAGGGGATGCTACAGTGTTGCGGGCCGTTATCTCATAAATGGCCGGGAGTGAAAGTTTGCATTCTGAATAGAATTTACTGAATTGGTGACTCTTGATGCTTGTTCTGAGTGTTCTGTCACACACACACACACACACACACACAGTTTTCCCGATGCCACGATTCGGTATGCATAACAGTTCAGTTTGTATGCCACGGTAACATACGGTTTTGATATCTTATCTATCTTATAGATCCATATAAAACTACTCTGACTAGCAAAGGCAATATAGTATTGTAAAATAATCAAAAGCACAGATATAATCAAACCACAAACTTAAAAAAGTGCACTATCAGATCAATTTAAACAAACATAAAATCACCCAAAACTAAATATAAAGTTTACGACTATCCAATATCCAATTAAATATATATATATATATATATATATATATATATATATATATATATATATATATATATATATATATATATATATATTCTGTTAAATATAGATATTTTAACTAGGGCTGTCAGTCGATTCAAATTTTTAATCCCGATTAATCGCATGAGTGTCCTGAGTTAACTCGTGATTAATAGCAAATTAATTGCAATTTTTTTATTATTTTTTTACCCTGCTCTAAATGTAACTTAACAATATATTTATTGTGTTTCTTAAACTCTAGGAAAAATTGGAGAGGACACTAATAATTCCTTTGTGGAAATATTGTGGAAATATTATATTTTTTAATTGGAACGTTCCAAAACAATTACATACTTAACAAATGTGTGTCTGTGTGTGTTTGTTTCATCTCTCTTGCACTCTGATACTAGATACTGACATATATAACGTTCATAAATATGATCCTATTTGTCATTACGGTATTTTATTTTGAAAATTGCTTTTATTTTGAAAATTAACCATTTTTTCTTGTGTTTCTTTGAGTGACTTCCTGTTCAGATTGACATGATCACGTGCAGCTCGCATACAAAATAGACCAGACACCAAAACGATCGCAGTACGGTGCGAGCCGAGCGCGGAGGTGCGCGCCGCTTCGAGTATGGTCTGAATGACACCATCGGTGAACAAGGTTGCCAAAAGGAAGTGGGCTCCGTTCCGTGGCTATTCTTGGCGCTTCCGCGGCCGGTGTGAACAACAGCTGAGCAGAAGCGCTTGTCAACTGTAGGGGAGAAATTCGCCCTGACTACGAAAATAGCGTGGCGCTTTGCGGTGCTTCCGCCTCCAGTGTGAACCAGGCGTTAATCGTAGCGTTAACTAGTTTTATCACAGGATGTCTGTGTTTGCCGAAATATGGTAGGTTTATGGTGGAATTTTTACTTTACAAATTACAGACATGGCACATTCGCACGGGATCAAGATCACAGGCGTCCTCTGTGATTATTAAAAATTACCAGAGGCCCCCAGGTAATACTAATCACCCTGCAAATAGGGCTTAAGAACAATATTATTTTTCTCTCTCTCGCCAAAAGCAGTGGGAGGTCAGCCAAACCAAGGTTAACGTCTTCTCCACGGTGCTCTTCACCCTGTTTGGCCATGTTCAAAGACATAATGTTCTATATAATGACAGTGGCTTGCAGGCTGAGGCAGGCTGTGATAATTGATGCAGTTGTGCTTGAACAAGTGAAGTTATTGATAACTGTCAAAAAGCAGTGCACCACGAGTCTCAGCTCCTGAGTGGATCCACTTAACCAACATGCGTGCTGTCCTGTGCTGCCAGTTTGACTCGTTTTATTTTTTACTGGAATCATCAGGTTTTTGCAGTCACAATTTGGATTATTATCAACAGTTTGTTTGTTTGTTTTTTTGAGCACTTTTTACGATGTCGGCCTTTGCAGCCAAGGGCTGCAGTGGTCCGTCCCGTCAGCCTCGCTGCTGACTCTCTCTCACTGGCCCACAGCCAATCAGGCGGCTGCTGACTGATGCCTGTAGTCCTCCCTCATTCCTCAACGCTGTTACTATTACTGGCAGTGCAAGCCAACCAACAGATCGGCAAAAGCGTTCGAGCCAAACTTTTGTGAATAAAGTCGAAATGAAAACTTAAATAAAAATCTCCTTCCTGTAATATTTCTTTTTCTCTTCTAGTGGCCCTAATCCTCTTTCGTACTTGTTGGTGTTTGTCCTGCTAGCTGACTGTGAAAAATGTTTTCAAAGTAAAGTGTGTGTGTGTGTGCACGTGCTTTGGATTTTTTTTGTCCATGACCTAATTCTACAGTGAGCAAAGCATCCTCACTGATGGCTGTGTGTGTGTGTGTGTGTGTTTACATGCACCCCCTCCAATCCTCTGCTGTAGTTTCCGTGTGAAAGGCGACAGAGAGCACACTAAGTTCATCTGAGGACAGCGAAAGGCTTCTTTTTTTTTTTTATCCCCTTTTTACAGTGTGAATCACTTGGGAAAAATGAGCCTCTGGATTGAATGCAGCCCTTCCAACAATTTGGCATTTTCCTCCATTTCTGCCTTTTGTCAGTTTTGGCTGACGTCGCACTTGTTGTTGTTTTTTTTGTTTTGTTTTTTGTTTTTTAATTATATTTTTATGGATGAGTCATATTCTGGCCATGACCGGACTGCGGGAGGGATAGGGAGCGAAAAAGAGAGTAAAAAGGGGATGTGAGTGAGGGGCAAGAGGGAGTGGGTCTGGGGGTTGGGGAGCAACTTGCAACAATATACAAGTATTATGTGAAAAAAATAAAAAAAATAAAAAATTGCATAGTTAATTATCCAATAATGAACTCATTCAAATAATAAATAGATTAATTAATCTAGAAAAAAAGATAAAAACACATTAAAAAAAAACAAAATAATAATAATAATAATAATAATAATAATAATATACCTATAAATAAGTAAGGAAATAAACTATGCGACTGTGTACGTTTATGGGTGTGCGAGTGTACCTGTGTGTGTTGTTTTGTTTTCCAGTTCATGGGGATTGTTTCATGTCATGCCCATCCAGTGTAATGAGTTCTGTGGAGTACTTTAAATTGTTTCAATTGTAGATTAGCTTGTTTTTATAATTGAGAAGGTATTTAAGCAAATCGTTTTCCAGAAAATAGAGTGAGTGTAGAAAAGGGCTGGCCCTTTAAGAGCAACTCAACCCCCAAGCTACACTGTTTATCGCGATGTTATGACGTGTTGATGTTCCACGTGTTCCCCTCAAGTTTTACATTAAGCTAGCGAAATGAGTAGCCGTATTAGCCACATGAAGATTCCTCCGTCTTGGTAATGGTGTGTCCGCCAAAGATAAGGTCCAGTTATTTCAAATCGCGACGAGTCACTGACGTTATATAAGTCATGATGTAAACTGTTCATTGATTGAATTCACATATTTTTGTTATTGGAGTTGAACGTGTTAGCTTTATTTTACAATTTTTTTATTATATGTTATTATTTCTTCCTTAAACTGCTTTATTAATCAGCTGCTTATATTTCGCTACTGCTTGCGTTTGTTTCCTTCGACTTCTGTGTCGATGAGAATTGCTGTGTCCACTTAATGTCACTGTGTAGTGTTGAAATTACACCACTAGAGGGCGACAAAGACGTACAATAAGGGCGTTTACCAACTAGCCCGGAGCGGCTAGTGCCAGCCGCTCACGGTACGGGACAGCTCGGTTGAAAGGTATTTCCATAAGCCTGGCCAATACCTGAGCGTGGGCGGAGTCACAGTTGCAAGGCGAACCGAAGGTTTTTTTGTGCCTCCCGTGTCCCCGAAACCATAGGATTCACCTTTTGTATTAACCGTGGTTTTGTTTTGTGCAAGACACTTTCGTAGGGCTTAGAATGATTTTGTTTAATACTGTTGACTTGTATCAAAACACTGTCCTAGAAGAGAAAATGTAGAGGCTGAAACGATAACCTGAGTCTCACAGTCGTTTATTATTGTACAAGAATAAACACAACACAGCAACAACTCTATTCGACTGGTGTTAACAAGCGAGCAGCGTTAAAATCGCTATAAGGAGTGAAACCTACGAAACTTGCGAGTCAGAATCGCCGCCTCTTAAGTTTCGCTGCCAGCGAACACAACACAAGCAGAGCACGGAGTTAGCGGTGGTGGCTAGCGGTTTATCGACACGATTCAGCGGCCGTACTTTGCAGCCTTCAAACTAAAGTTGTTTGATGTTACAAAACACATTTACAGTCCTCAAGCATGTTTTCAAATTGTGTCGTGGTCGACTATTCTTTCGTCGTTGACCGGCCGAGTCGAGCCCGTCTCACTCCCGTTGGCCACTGCGTCGGTGTTCCATCGCATCCGCATTAGGCTGAACAAACCTTCACATTGTCTCTATTCGTTCCACTCCGACTGTTGTAGTCCTTGGTGCTTCGGTAGTCGCTCAGCATTTTTTTATCGGACACTGTTTCGCTGTACAGCAATGGCCACCGGCTGCGAAACCAGGAAGGCTTTTCATTGCGTGTCGCTCCGTCCGTCCAGCTCTCTCTTTGAGCTTTTTCTTCGGCCACAGAGAACAGAAACGTCTGTAGTTCTACGTTCGCCCATGGTACAGTTTCATAAGCTTTTCAGTTTTTAATACGTGAAACTGTAAAAATCCACACGCGGGGCATTTAAAAAATGGCGGTTTTGGTCTTTCGTGAAAGACCGCCTTTGGCTTTCGTCAAAACTCTTACCCAATCAGTGCGCTGCACGTTGCTATATCACCCATATGGTCTCAGCTCTGCACGCTTCAAACCCCAACGAGGCAGGTACCAAAATCGTAACCCCTGGGAACGTGCTGGGGCTCGTGGAAATGTGTGAATACCGACCCGTACCGTACCGAGATGTTACCTAGGGCGCCTGTTGGTAAACGCCCAAAGTTAAGCGTTCCTTTGCGAGCCTGATAGTTCTGAAACCTGTACAAAATGTCATTGTTTATTGGTTATATTTCATTTGATTGTGGTCGATTGAGACTGAACTTATTTGTATTTCATTTATCCTTTCAGACTCGCCACCACCTTTATTGTCATCCCATCATCATTCATTGTAAACACTCCCTCCTACCAAATAGAATACAAGCCTGAAATCATCTCTCCTCCGCGTATTCTTATCGATACCCCATCTTGTATCGTGTATACACCAACGAACCAGTGCAATCCTTATACCCCTCCCCAACAGTGAGGCTGGAGAGACAGGTATCTTTCCCACTTATCGATTGGGATAGATATAGTGCGATCTGTATTTACAAGGATTTTATATATCTTGGAGAGTAGTTTAGGAGGTGAGACATTAAGAACTGACTGTACAGCTGGGGGGATCTCCATGTGTACTTGTTCAAGTTTAAGTTTGACTCTTTCCCTAATCATGGACTTAATTTGCATGTATTCTAAGTAACAACTACTATTGTCAGGGAGTGCGATTCAGGAACCACAGGCAGATGGTGAATCAAGCAAAATCTGTTTATTTTTAAACTTCTTTTAATCCAGCAGGCAAACAAGTAGTCCAGAAACAGGCGTAGGTGAGACGCAGGCCGGCAGACAGAAAAAGGCATTCATTCATCCATACCCGCTTATTACCGAGCTCAGGGTCACGGGGGTCTGCTGGAGCCTCTCCCAGCTGTCATAGGGTGAAGGCAGGGTACACCCTGGATAAGTCGCCAGTTCATCGCAGGGCCACATAGAGACAAACAACCACTCACACTCACATGCACACCTACGGACAATTTAGAATGTTCAGTTGACCTCACATGCATGTTTTTGGACTGTGGGAGGAAGCCGGAGAACCCAGAGAGAATCCACGCAGACACAGGGAGAACATGCAAACTCCACAAAGAAAGGTCCCAGGCCCGGAATCGAACCCACAACCTTCTTGCTGTGAGGCGGCAATGCTAACCACTGTGCCACCGTGTTGCCCCAGAAAAAGGCAAACAAATCCAAATTGGCAGGCTGGCTCTGGAGTCAAGACAGGCAGAGATCAAAAACTGGCAGGATCAGAGTAATGGAGCAAAACAGGGTAACTGACTTTTCGACAGGTCTGGCACCGACAACTGAAGCTGACGGTCAGAAAAAGCAGGGCTGTCTTGGCTGGGTTCAAATAGAGAACAACCTAGAAAAGAACAGGGACCAACGGGCCTGTCTGGGGTTTAAACGTTTCTCTTTAGCGTCCCACAAGGCTGTTCCCCACTCTCTAGCTCGGCCAGCCAAGAGGGTTAAAACATAAGCCACCTGGGTGCGATTGTTTGGAAACAACGTTGGTTGCAGCTGAAAAATCAGGGAGCACTGAAGAGATGAATGACCTGCAGGTTCCGGGTGCTCCTGCATATGGCTCCGGTGTGGTAAGCAGGGGCTCTCGTACAGAATAGTCTTGGGGTTCTGACTGCCACAGCAACCGAGCCGTGGAGGAGGATTGCGGGTCCGACATCATCCACTGCAGCTGGGCATCCAGGCAGATGGTGAATGAAGCAAAGTCTGTTTATTTTAAAACTTCTTTTAATCCAGCAGGCAAACAGGTAGTCCAAAAACAGGTGTGGGCCCTGTGATTTTCAGGAATTCCATCCAAGTTGTCAGAGAGTTACTTTTATTAACATTTTTTCATGCAACTGTGGTGTTTAATTGATGCTTATTGGTGCTTATAAATGGCAAGTCTAATAACTGAATATCACCACAGTGGGCTTGTTCTATAACAAGCAAGCATGTGGGCTGGGGTTAAACCACTTAAGGATATACTTTATCCTGTTGGCAATATAGTAGTGGTAAAAGTTTGGTAGTTCTAGTCCACCAGTCTTTTGCTTTTTGTAGCATCTTCAGACTGATACGGGGTGGTTTGTTACTCCATAGAAACGTTGTGATATTTGATTTGGTTCAATGAAGATTGCAAATAGTGAAGGGAAGAGTGGGCAGCCCTGTCTGGTGCCTCGCTGCAGACTAAACCTCTGAGAGATCTGGCTCTTAGTCCTAATTTAGGCGCACTGAGAGATATATACCGTCATTTCCGGAGCTCACAAAGACAAGAGCGCATAAAGACAAGAGAACATACAGACGAGAGCCAAAACAGAAAAGCTGTCACTTTTTCTTCATGTGCTTGTCTCGCTTTTGCACTTCCTGCTAAAGCGCCCCCTGGCGGGTGAAGTAAAATCCACAGAAAAGCTGCACCTTTGCCTAAGCCGCATGGGTTAAAGCGTGGGGAAAAAGTAGCGACTTATAGTCCGGAAAATACAGTAGTGTTCGTATCCAGGATATGAACAACATTCCAAAACCAAATTTTTGTAGTGCTGCAAATAGGAAAGTCTAATTGACCCTGTCAAATGCCTTTTCTGCATCTAGTGAGACAATTGCTGTTTGTAGATTGTTGGCGTTAGTGTAATCTATCAGATTGATGAGTCTACGAACATTGAAAGTTGAATCTCTGCCTTTAATAAACCCTGTTTGGTCAGGATGGATTAAATATGGATACTTTTTTTTCTAGTCTTCTAGCTATGGCTCTACAAATAATTTTACAGTCATTATTGATGAATGATATTAGTCGGTAGCTAAACGGAAGCTTGAGCACAAAGCTGATGTTAGCAGAGTTCATGTTTGAAGGAAGAAGTCCAGTATTTATTTAATTTTCTAATGTTTTTATTATTTTTATTTTAGTTATTGAATGCTTCTATATTCCATGTACATTACTCAGTTGACTGGAGCCCTGTTACTAAAAGAATTTCCCTCGGGATAAATAAAGTATTTGATTCTGATTCTGATTCTGATTCTGATTTAGGATCTCTCTCGCCATTCAATAATAGATAGGACTGGCAGTTGGCCAAAGTGCCTTATAAAATTCTATTGAGAGGCCATCAGGTCCTGGGGCCTTATTTAATGGCATTTGTGCCAAGGCTTCTTCAAACTCTGCCATAGTGAGATCTGCGTCCATTGTTGTTGCTTGTTCCTCATTTAATTTTGGTAGCACAGTATTAAGAAAACTATCAAAAGAGGCTCGTGAGGGTTTTTTTTTATAAGAGGAATATAATTTTTTTGTAAAATCCCTGAAGCATTTTGTAAATTCTTCTGGATTGTGGGTTAGGGTGCCATCCGGATTTTTGATGGAGAAGATTGTTGCTTTTTCTCTGTTTGACTTAAGTCAGGTTGCCATAAATTTGCTGGAGTTATTATTGCATTCAAAATTCTCTAGGCGTAATCTTTGCATTTGGAATGAGATTTTATCTATGAGTTTAGGTAATTCAGTTTTCAATTGAGTTTGAGTTTACATAACTCTATATATATAATATTTTAATATTATTGACTAGAGCTCTATTCGCACAGGATTAGTATTACATGGGGACCTCTGGTAATTTGTAATTTACCCCCCCAAAGTCTGTGTTTCTTTTGGTGCATTTGCACGGGATAAGTGAAGTCTGTATTACTCTATTTTACTGACTTTAAGACCCCGATATGATGTCAATGCAGTGCACGTCACATCCATTTTTGTCACATGTGCAAAGCAAAGCTCAATGGCGGCTACGACGGTGGTACAGGAGTATGTGTTTGGTCACATTATACGTTAGTAGTCATGGCAACTGTAAATAAAATGTCAAAGCAGCAACGTGACTTCTGAACAGTGTGCAGTTGTTAATAATCTTCTGAAATTTCGCTCTTCTGATTGACTGGAGCTTGTAGTACCGATGCGAGACTGTATTTGTGCCAAAAACGCTGTCAAAACTGCCACTAATAATTTCCCCTGCAGCCTCCATTTTTCATTTGGAAAAGAAGTAGAAAAGGCGCGAAAAAAAAAAAAAAACACCCCAATTACTGAACTGCACATTTGCACGGGACTAGAATCATCACTGGATATCTGTGTCTGGCGAAATATGGTAGATAAATTGTGGTGGAATTTTTACTTTAAAATTTACAGACATGGTACATTCACACATGATTTAGATCACATATGTCCTCCGTGATTATTACAAATTACCAGAGATCACCAGGATATATTTTTTTAACCATGGTGCCTATACCTTGCACATTCCAAGTGACAAACTTAAGTGAGGGCATGCTTACTATATATACCTAAAGTGATGTGTGGGTGTGGGTGTGTGTGTGTGTGTGTGTGTGTGTTGTGTTGTGTTTGCGTGTGCACGCATAGCTGCATATGTGTGATAGATATAAGGTGGAGGGGGGGCAGATTTAGGAGGGAGGATCAGTTCGAGGCAGAATAAACATACCTGTACTCATATGGTGCTTACTTGGCCGCTATAATGGCATAAATTGCGTTGATATAATATTTACCTTTTGTAGAGTAAGCCTGTGGCGAGGAGAGCTAGTACAGGCACGGGGTTGACTCGCGATTGCGGTATAGCTGACCGTTTACATATAATTTGTCCACTGCAACAACCGCACTGGAGCCCTCGTCGAGGAACTTTTTCTGGATCAGGAAGAGGACTCTTCTCCGATCCAGAATCTCCTTGGGGAATTGGTCGTTGACTGCAAAGTCGGTTCCCTTGGAGTTCCCGGCCCTGGTTCTTTACCAGCACCTTCCGCTTGAAGTGTCCGAATTTCACCACGATGGGTCTCGGCCGGCGGCTGTCAGACTTCTTCCCTCCCAGACGATATACCTGGTGAAAGGTGGTGTTCTTCACGGTAGGAAGTTTAAGGTGCTTCATTAGGAAGCCTGTTGTCGTCTTCTCCGGGTCTTCTTCTGCCTGTTCATGAGCACTTCTTGGTTTCACTTCCAAGGACACTTTGGCTCGTCAAGCAGACACAGAAGGCCACAATGGGCCTGTAAGTGGAATATGATGAATCTCTGCCACCGCAATACCTTGTTCTTGAGGGTTCAAATCCCTGTTTGTTTTGAAAGTAGCCCCACTACCACCACCACCCCACCACCCCCACTGAATTTTTGTTTTGATCAAATACTTATTTTCCTTGAAAATCATACAATGTGATTTGTTTACCTTCTGACTGTTGATGAACATTATGATGAACATTACAGACCTCTCATCTTTTTAAGTGGGACAACTTGTGGAATCGGGGGACACGGTGGCGCAGTGGTTAGCGCTGCCGCCTCACAGCAAGAAGGTCGTGGGTTCGATTCCGGGGCCCGGGCCTGTGACCTTTCTGTGTGGAGTTTGCATGTTCTCCCTGTGTCTGCGTGGGTTCTCTCCGGGTTCTCCGGCTTCCTCCCACAGTCCAAAAACATGCATGTGAGGTCAATTGAACATTCTAAATTGTCCGTAGGTGTGCATGTGAGTGTGAATGGTTGTTTGTTTCTATGTGGCCCTGCGATGAACTGGCGACTTGTCCAGGGTGTACCCTGCCTTCGCCCTAAGACAGCTGGGACAGGCGCCAGCAGACCCCCGTGACCCTGAATTGGAATAAGCGGGCATAGAAGATGAATGAATGAATGAATGAACTTGTGGAATCGGTGGCTGCCAAATACTTTTTTGCCCCACTTTATATCTTTCAGAATCAGAAAACTTTATGATCCTCTTCAGGGACATTGGATCAGTTACAGTACAGTTTGACAAATATGGTACAGAGCTTTTTTCTTTTTGTGTGAAATTCCAAGCGAGATGCAACTGCAGTAACAGTAACAGCAGCAGTATCAGCAGCAGCAGCAGCACTGAGCGGAGCTCTGGCAGCTTTTTGGTGAACAAAACTCTGCAGTGCAGCGGGAAGAAATGTGAGAGAGAGAGAGAGAGAGAGAGAGAGAGAGAGGGAGAGAGAGAGAGAAGTTGCAGGAAGATGTTAATCCCCCCCCCGTCAGGAGAGTGAGCGGCCTTGACCGAGTCTGAGCTGAGTTGGGCGGGGTGTGTGTGTGTATGTGTTTATTTGGGGGGGTCCGCCAGCAGCTGGACTCTCACTACCCCCCCTCCCCACTACACACACACACACACACACACACACCCAGCCTGGCCAGTGGCCTGATGACAGCGGCAAAGGGACACTCCTCATTGGCCACAGCCACTCTCGGTCTGCATGAGAACAGCTGCAGGTCTGAGATCTGATTGGCTGCTTGGGGGCGAAGCCAGAGAAGCTCCAGGATGGTGGCAGTCAGACACAGGTGATGGTGAACATCATGACCCCAGCGCTCATCCATGGGGTCTTGAATTGGATCGACTGTTTCTGTGTCAGCCAGAGTTATAATAGTTTTGGATTTTTCATTTTAGTTTAGTTTTATTTCGTTTTACTTATTTCCCTACAACTCAGTTTTTTTTTTTATTTAGTTTTCAGCGTGGGTTTGCTAATTTTTATTAGTTTTTATATTTTCAAAAAAGCTTAGCTTTAGTTTCGTTTTTATTAGTTTTAGTTCCTGTTTTAGTTGATTAATACTTTGGGGTATTTGTCTGGGGCAGGATTCAAAAAGGTCAACAAAAGATAGAAGTTTAAGAAATGAGGGAGTTCATTATAACTGACTTTTTGTTTTTGGGTGAACTATCAAGGAATACATACAAAGTGCATTACAGATGAACACTGTTTGTGGCACTGTGAGACACATGTGGTCAAACCAAAAAATTCAAAAATAACCAGCAAAGCCTTTTCCATCTTAGCTCCAAAAACGTGATTCACTCTAGTAGCACCGGCTTCGAGTTGTGAATTTTGGTTCGAGTAAAGTACACAACCCTTTGAAGGCAATGGAGTCACACAGTCGACATCCCTGTCTCAATAAACATGTTCACTAATGCATCTCCCCGCTTGTGGTGTTCCTGTGTATTTACTGGTCAGTAGCTCAGTCGTCGGTGAAAGCTGTCCATTACAGGTGTCTCCTTCCCTGTGCTACCTGGTCAAGATGTTGCTTATCTTTCGGAGGGGGGCGGCAGGGGAGGGGACCGACAGAGGCTAGCTTGTTTAGGTACTCAAGATTAGTCGCTTTGTGCAAACTTCTTAAATGGAGGTATGTCAGTTTTTTCCCTTTAGAAGCAAGCCACATATTTTTTCCACTCCAAGACACTTTCTTTTATCACTCTCCACATCATATTCGAACTACTTTGCCGCTGCGTGAGTCATGCGTTAACCTACTGCTGTGAAAGAGGGGTGACGCCACAGAATGCGAGGTGCATTGAGGTACTGCTGCGCAAAACTAAAGATGAAATTTTTCCTAAGGAAAAATATTTATTTGACATAGATGAAAACAAAGGTTCAATTAGTTATCATTTGTGTCATGTAATTTTCATTTTTATCTATTTCAGTTAACAAAATTGTTTTTTTTGTTTTAAGTTTTGTTATTTTGTTCATTTTCGTTAGCGAATATAACCCTGGTGTCAGCCAAGCACTCGAAGGTGTGTGTGTGTGTGTGTGTGTGTGTGTGTGTGTGATGTGTGTGTTAAGTGGGAGCTGGTTTGAGTTGGTCTGCTCTGCTTTGTTCGGCACTTTGGCTTTTGTTCCTGTAGTAAAGAAGAGTGTAAGCCTCTGCCTCGATGGAGGGTCTCATAGCAACTGGGCTGGGAGAGAGAGAGAGAGAGAGAGAGGGAGAGAGAGTGAGAAAGAGAGAGGGAGAGTGAGAGACGAGCGCCGGCCAGCAGAGGGAAAGGAAAGGCCAGCGGAGATCATGTGCTGCTCGCCAGGACGATCCAGACCAGGATGGAAAAATTCTTCTGTCCTCTACTTCACTTTCTCCTCATATGATTTGAAATTTGACTTGGTTATGGCCATTGATTTATCTCTCTATCTCTCTCTCTCACCATATATATACATATGTATATATATATATATAGAAATATAAATATCTACGTATGTATGTATCCTTTTTTTAAAAGGAAATTTAGAATTTTGCCAAGTCACTTTGCATCAAAATTCCAACAAAAACCCACATCATATCCTATTGACAAGACTTGTTTTACTATTAGATTAGTTGCCCTTTCTTTCCCACTGGTTAACCATTATCTCAACCATTTAACCCACCAACTCCGTCTAATATAATGAACACACACACAAACGCACACACACACATAGACACGCATACTCACATTTTGGCCTGTTGGAATAGACCATGCCAACCGTCCCTTAAAAAACACGTATTTGACAATGAAATGGTGCGTCTCGTTTTGAATCAAGACGGGTTTGTCCCATATTTCTGAGTTGCCTTGAACGTAAATTTATTTTCGATGCAAAGTCAGATTCATTTCCATAGAGTTTGCATTCAGAACTGTAATCTACCTAGCTGCTGGCAATACCATTACGCAACCCATTCACAACAACTGCATACTTGCTGCATAGCTTGCGTAGAGTAGGCTATGAATCGGGATCGCTTGTTCTTTTCAGCAGCAAATGAGAGTGGGAAGATTGAAAGGCTTGGCTTAATACTGTGAGAGAAAATGTTTAGAGAGGAAACTGCAAACTTTGTCGGCGAGTGTTTTCTGTGCAACGAGAAGTGAGAAGAAATACACCTGGAAAAGGAAGTAACAGTGAAAAAAGAGAGCTGTTAACCTAGGTTTACTGTCCCACACAGCAGACCTAGACACACTGTGTTGAACTGATGATTGTTCATGGAAGAGAGATAGGAATATCTGTTCATGGAAAATTGCTGTGGCAATGAGAAGGAGGAATGTTTTACAGTTAAATTTGAATTATTTGCACACTTAGAATTTTATTTTTTATTTTTTTTATTTGATGAAGAAACAGTACACAAAAAGGACTTAAAAAATTGACATGAAGTCACGTGTGGTGGCACAAGGAGCATTGCTGTCCTTAGTTGTACTTATTATTTTTATTTTGTATCTGCTTTATGTATTCAGTTCCTTTGTAAAAGCCATCCATCCTGCACTTTATTGAAAGTTGTGTAAAAATATGTATAATTAAAATATTTTTAAAATATTAAAATACATGAACCATATACTTCTTTGAAACCCCATTTTAAGTTATGATTTACCACTACTGGCGAGCCACCGGCCTGTGATGGTCATGGCCCCAAGCACTGCGGAAGGCGTCCTTTATTTTTCTGTATGGAAGTTGGCAACACTAACAGTGGCGGAGAGCAGACCCGGCCTGACTTTGCCCGAATTGAGTGGCGACAGACTTGTGCACGCAATGTCGTCGGAAACGCTTTGAAAAGAAACTTCTGATAATCTTTCAGAAGGATGTTTGCAGCACATGCATGGAGTTAGCAAGCCGTTAGCTGCTTGCTTTCTGTGGGCGTGCTCAGAAGCTGAGCTGATTGGGAATGTAGTGGATTAATGTTTCAGTCTAAATTAAAAAAAAAAAAAAAACAATCTGCCTATTGCAATCAAAATTAAAAGAGCATCTTTTACATTTGCAATGCTCATAAGGTCCACACTGTTGCTTTTTAAAGGCCTGTTAGCGTCCCTTCTTACATTGATTAAGCTAGGTAAGACAACGTGTTCATGTCTTCAAGTGTTCTTCTCTGTGCTTGTGTGTGCGTGCCTGTGTGTGTGTCTGTGTCTGCACGCCGTAGCTCATTCACACCCGGCTACTTCTTTATTAAGTGGCATCCAGTGCCGAGGTGTAGCCCTGTTTGCCCTGCGACCCAGACACCACCTGTCTGCTGCTATGGTTACCAGGATGAGCAGGTTCAGTGGCCCGGCTCCAGGGATCACTTTCCCCAGTCTTAACAACCAGGCCGGTGCCAAGGCTGTAAAATGAACCAAACTGCAGGCTGACAGTGAGGGCCGCTGTGCCCTGAGTTCTGTGTCAGGGATTAGAGCCATACGGCCGTGATTGCTTTCATGTCAGTGGCTGTCCCTTTGTGACCCGCCATCTCTTTCACTGATAGGCTCTCTTTAAAGGAAAAATCTAACGGGCTTTCAGTGGATAGTGAGAGGTGCTAAACACTTGCAAGCATGTCATGATTCCGCAAAAGCTATTTTTTTCATTTTCTCTAAATGCTCTTGTACCTGCTAAATGGAATTATGACAGAGACTCCAAGCCACAAAGTCCAAAAGAGCAGCAGGTTAGTGACCAAACACTGAGGCTAGGGTTGCCACCCGTCCCGGAAAATACGGTATTGTCCCGTATTTGGCAACTAAAAGGCTGAAAGACCTGTTCCGTAATGAACTGATACGGGACGCACTTTTTCCGAATGTAACAACTACCTGGATAAGATTGAAAAAAACAAAACAAAAAAACAACAGTGCAGGCATGATTCAGTTGTTCCGGGTCAGTCACCTTTGATGGGGCTGGAAATCTTCAACCTCCCCTTATTTTACACCCAGACCTCTGAGATCCCCTATATTGTTGTGGGCGCTTTTTTACTGATGGTTTGTTGACCGTCCTTTTGTTCTCCACACAGCCTTCAAATGGAACCAGCAAATGCCTACATTCAATACGGAGTCCAGACCACTGGCGCCGAGGCCATCCTACAAGGTTCTGTGTCATGTTCTTTCTATTTCTTGTTTGATTTTGAATTCTGTTTTGCTGTTGTTTGCTTCATGGCATGTCAGGTCAGTCGGTTTTCTTTGGTTCTTGTTATGGTTTCCTTTTGTACCTTTTTTTCTGTTGAAGTCTCCCGTTTTGGTTTTGGTTAATTGTTTCCCCATTGCAGACTAGCCCTTTGTAAGTTTTTTGTTTATTATTTAAAATGAATAGTTTGTTTTCCTTTTCTACAAATACAGAGTTGTTTGCATTTTGGGTCCTTCCACTTCATGGCCTCCACCACATCATGTCGGAGATGTAGCAGCACTGAGGGTCACTGTACTCTGGCCCGTGTTTTGGCCGAATTAGCAGAATCACAAGGGCCTCTCTCATTCAACTCCAGTGGCTGCAGTCTTGCAGGTGTCCACCAGATGCTGCAGGCACCCTGCACTGTGTGTCCTCAGTGGGGACAAGGTTGGATTAGTTGGCATGTCATTTACTTGTGCACAAATAAAACCTTTTCTTTTTCCTGTTAAACTTTGTGCTTTGAGCCAGTGTTGTAGTATTCCAGACTGGTCCAGGGGCCTCATGTACTAAAACGTACATGGGTTTCATCCTGAAACCTGACGTACATTCAAAACCAGAAAACTAAGTTCATCCAAAAAAAATCTGGATGTTCAAAAAACTTTACTGACTGTAAGCTGGAAACAGTTTGTAACAAAGTAGAAACTCAGAATATGTAAATATCTCCATGAGAGACCGAGTTAATTCATGTCTCCACTTCGTCAGTCTGCGCTGTCATCAGCCACGTCTTCCAAGGAAAGCCACGGTCACCCAGGTCGATTAAACAAAAGCGTATCAGAATCGACATTATGGACAAAATGTATTATTGGCTTCCATTGAGTCATTTTACACGTCACCAACATGGATCGTACTATAAATGCCACAGCGCGCCGACGAAAATGAAGTCACTAAACTTACGAACGTCTTTGATTGACGTACTTAGGGCTACTAAACACACAAAGAAATTTGTAGTTTCGATTTGTAGTTTGACCCCACAAAAAACAGCCACTGTCTTATTTAAAACCATGTCTTATTTAAAGACAGTCTGAAGAGATGAGACACGTCACTGTGTGTCCAGGCAGTTTTTATTTGTTTATTTATTTTTGAAGGAAAACTAACATTGGGAAGATGTTTTAAATAAAGCTAACAGCTACACGAGATGAATTTTCTTGCAGCTTCTGATATCATAAAATGCCTAAAGGCAATGGGCAACAACAAGCGCCCTTAAAAATATATAAAATAAATTTGGGCAATATTTTTTTCACATAGCCTTCTTGTTTTGTCAGGGGATTCATTGAGACAGCCGATTCACTTTTTGGTCACCAAGGAGTCAACCATCGAGCACCATGCCAGTTTGAGACCGGTTTTACTCAATCGTGCGTTGAAGCAGCCCTCGCCGCAATATTCAATATATCAGCTACATGCGTGCGCCACTGATCATCTACATTGATGGAATGAAATGCATAAGGTTGAAATTCTGTTGTTGTTTGTGATGGCGCCTTTATGGCAATGTGTGTGTAGTCGATAGCTCCAAATACGTTTGGAAATCAGCCTTTCACTGCAAAATGTTAGCCTGATCAAATGCATTGATCAGGAATTTGATCTACACATGGATTGACATATGGATCAATGGATCAGCTGTTTAACACACATCTGGCATGGTTGGACTGAGGGTCGACTGGCACCAATCGGCCTGCCAGCTCTTTTTGGAAGGCCCCTGTTGCAGGAACCCTGCGGCTCATATGTAAATGTACATATGCCCATTTGAGACTTGACGTGAAGCACCGCACATTTCCACGGTCAAGTCACTTTTTGTACATCCGAACGTGAACGTGGAAACGGGCATACAATGGGTTTTTGTCCATGAAGCCCCCTCTCTAGACCACCTTTTAAGGGTCTCGGTCTCGTCTTGGACTCTGAGGTATTTTTACTGGGTCTAGTCTTGGTCTCGGACAGGACGGACTGGGGATTTTTAATCAAGAGACTGGATGGAGACTCAGCCAACAATGCAGTGGCACGATAATAACAGAAAAGAAAGTTATTTGTTGAAAATGGTTCGAAATATCCGACAAAGCATCAAAATGTTAAAGAAAACTCTTAAAATATACTTTGTGCTGTTCCATTATGTAGAAGCAAACTTGAATTAAAAAAAGATACTGGTCATTTCTTCTGTTTTGTTGTTATTATTCGTTATATCTACAAGCTTGGTCTTTTCTCGGTCTTGATACTTTTTTGTCTTGATCATGTCTTGGTCTCGGCTGGTTAGTGCGGTCTTGACTACAACACTACTTTGAGCAGTGAAAACATGCTTCTCTTCCCAGCGATGCAGTGACTTAATCACGACGTTTCTGCGACCCCTTCATTATCACAGATTTCCAGCCATGAAATACAGCATTAAAAATAAATTTAAAAATGTTTTAAAAACAGGATCAGTATAATGAAGGCAGAGCAAATAAAATATATCCATTTCCATTGACTCTCCCTCCTTATTCGCACTACAAGATCAATCTTCAGACATTTTTCCGTGCTTAGCAGAGCAACTTCACAGTTAACTCTGCTAAACAAAGCCAGTCCCGCCGCAAGGCATGCTGGGAAGTTTGGCTGCGGCTGCAAGTGCCTGCCAACGTTCGGAGAATGCTCCGAAAAAAATCTTTGCCAGGGCTGAAGTTGAAGTTTGAAACATGGTGGCGAGGAGAGTGATAACACCGAGAGCCTTCACAGCTGGCGCTGCAGGTTTTCTCTTAAAGAGACATCGCCAAATCAACACGGAGGCTTGCCGCACGCAATATGAAGATAAGTCATTTTTAGAAAGTTTCTGTTGCATTTCCCATGCACTTTTCAGAAGTATGGCTGAAATAAGACGCAATTATGCTGCAAAAATGTGACACAAACATAAAATAGGCTGCAGCGAAAAAGCTGTTTGCTTTGTGTTGTTTTCAGAGCTGCAATAACAAGCGGCATGTTCTATTTTTATTGCGAGGTTTGAAAAGTTAGGATTGGTGATAATGTATCTATAAAACATCAATCACAAACAATGTTTCAGGCAGCTGCAGACGTTCTTTTGAAATATGGTCTTTTAACTAATAGATATAATTGACAACAGTGCAAAGAAAGCTGAGGGGTAATTTGAGCCTCATGTCTGTATTAATATCTAGAAATTCTATTGCATGCTTTTTATTTAGTGCATTTACAAATGGCTGAATGGTCCTAGGGTTTTCATATACTGTATATTTTCTTTTTTTGGTGCCTGTCCTTTTTGCCTGGTCTTTCTTTTCCTTCTTTTCTATAATGAGCTCAGTAGTGGTGGTGGTGGTGGTAGTAGTGGTGGTGGTGGTGGAAGTGGTCGAGGTGATGGAAGTGGTGGTGGTGGTGGAGGTAGTAGTGGTGGTGGTGGTGGAAATGGTCGAGGTGATGGAAGTGGTGGTGGTGGAGGTAGTAGTGGTGGTGGTGGTGGAAATGGTCGAGGTGATGGAAGTGGTGGTGGTGGTGGAGGTAGTAGTGGTGGTGGTGGTGGTGGTGGTGGTAGTAGTGGTGGTGGTGCTGGTGGTGCTGGTGGTGCTGGTGGAGGTGATAGTAGTGGTGGTGGTGGTGGTGGTGGTAGTGGTGGTGGTGGTGGAAGTGGTCGAGGTGATGGAAGTGGTAGTGGTGGTGGAGGTAGTAGTGGTGGTGGTGGTAGTGGTGCTGGTGGTGCTGGTGAAGGTGATAGTAGTGGTGGTAGTGGTGGTGGTGGTGGAAGTGGTCGAGGTGATGGAAGTGGTAGTGGTGGTGATGGGTCCATTTTAAAAGCCTTCAGGATTTTTTTCTTTAGCCCCCACCTTCCCTTTTCTTTCCCCTCGGTTATTCGCAAGTAAAGGCAATTTGCATTTGTTTCAGCCCTAAAGATTTTACTGGTCACCTGAGAGAACTTCAGGGATTCTTCATCAATGGACAAAAAGATTTCAAGGTATTTATTTGGCTCTGCAGATGCAATTAAGACAAGTGGTCCTCCTAATCCCTCATGCCAATGTCTCCACTCCTCACCCCACCCTTCCCCTCTCACCCCCTCCGTCCCCGTCTACTGATTAAAGGCAGAAATACCTTTGTTGGCATTTCAGCAGGTATCAGCAGGGGATGAGATAGAGCAGACGAGGCCAGTGGCAGCTTGGCAGACAGACTGCGGGCCAGCCGGCCTGGGTTTGTCAGAGCCAGCCAACCAAGACAGAGCTCAAATAAAAAAAAAAAAAGTAATAATAATAATAAAGATATAGTCAGTCTTATGCTTCAATTAGCCTGAGCCTGGCTCACTGGGCCTGCTTTGTCTTCTGCGCTAGCGTGTGACAAGCTGATGAAGAGGTTGAGGGATGTTCCTGACTTTTCAAAATTCTCCCTCAAATTTCAGTCTGGCTTCCAAGGAAATGTCTGAGCTCGGCCTGACCTGGTGAGAGGCTGCGTTCACACCTTTAAAGGCTCCCATATCACACTCTTGACCCTTGCCTTCCACATCTGAATGTCCACAAAAGAGCTCTCCAGATTTCCGAATGCGGCAAGGCAAGAGGGCCCGGGCGGGTTTCGAACCCCAGACTCCCTTCGGCCAAAGGGATATCTATGTGTGACCGCCATTGTCACACATAGAATGTGTTTATCCCTCACGACATGGTGGTGCAGTGCTTAGCTTAGCGCTGTCGCCACACGGCAAGAAGGTTATGGGTTTGATTCCCGGGGTCTCCTGAAGCCTTTCTGTGTGGAGTTTGCATGTTCTCCCTGTGTCTGTGTGGGTTCACTCACTGTTCTCCGGCTTCCTCCCACACCCTAAAAACAGATGGGGGCCTGAGCCAGTCATATTGCCTGAGCCGGCCGTGAGTCGCAGAAGCACCACTCCTAGCAACATTAACAGTGTCGGGCAATGGGCTTGTTACTGCTGCTATTGATCTCAACTACAACAAACCACAAACAATAGTAAACAATAACGCATGGTGCTCTTGGATTGTGTGCAAAATGAAAATGATTTGCAAACCTTCTGTTTAACTTTTTATTTATTTTCCTTTGGGTCTGCGGACTGAGATATTCAGGCAGAAAACCTGAACATGTGTCTTTGAGGGCTTTGTGTTCTAAAGTAACTCAAAGCAGAAGTTCAAATCTGTCGTTTATCCACAGCATCTTTTCACGTACGATCTTTCTTTCTGTTCTCCGTGGTGCTAATGTTGTTTGCACACTGCTACCTAAAGGTGGCGTGCTCCATCTGTTCTTCTTCTTCTTCTGCCTTCAGGGAGTAAACGTGTGGCGCCACACCAGGTAAGGCATAGGTACTACATTGTTTTCAGTCATTTCCAGTGTCTCTGTGTAAGTGGGAAAATTCTTGAAGACGGCTTCGTGTAAATGTGTTTTTTTCAAGGGCGTTTCTAAAAGTTGTGGGTTTCAAAAAATGCCGTCTCTTTGTAAACGGGGCCGCAGTTTCCTAACAGCTCTCCCCCCTGCTCTCG